>CABFOW010000049.1:357579-392594 GCA_902141385.1 Timema californicum
GGGGGGGAGAAAAAGGGTAAAAATGATAATTTTTTTACCCCCTTTAATTTTTGAGAGGTAAAATTTACCCCCGTTCCTGCACCACTGTCCAAAACTTACCACAAGTTTCGTAGTGAGTTAAAATCAGGTGCCACGATCTAAATACTCTTCAGCCTCAAACTACTTACTCTGCCTCACGAGGATAAATGAGGCTCTACTTTAATAAAGAAGTAGTAGCTTTGGTCTAGAAAACTGATATTAAGGGCTGGAGGGTTCGTTGTGATGAATACATGACACCCTCTATCAGCAAATATTGGCACTATCATCACTAATGGTGGTGATCGATCGGTCGGTGAAGCTCGCTTGCGAGCTCACGCCATGGAGATTTTTTTTTACCAAAACTTTATTCCAATTGGATTTCCATAATCTTCGAACTTAATGTACTTTAAAAAAAAGAAAAAAGAATGAGCACTAGTAAACGTATAAGAAAGGCTGAGACAGTGTGTAACATGGGGTACAGTGTAACATTTTGAATTTCGCGCGAATTATGACAAAATCAGGAACGAAACCCCTAGCGGTAGCGATGTTAACACTTCCCGCCAGTAGCCATTGTGAAGCTGAATAGTACGTACGTAGTCCATTTAATTTAAAACTATTTCTTTGTTTTAAGGTAAGTAAAGTATTTTCTTTTATATATCTTGTGTTGTTGACTATTCTTTAAGTTAATAATATATTGTAGTTATAATATTATAGTAATGCAAATGTTTCATTGTCTACACATCGGTGTTATTAACATTCATTAAGTAAGTTAGAAACACCTAGCATTTTGATTTATCCGTTACTAGGCCCTATGGGGCATAGCTTAACAACTGGGCATGGGGCAGAGTGTAACAATGTTATAATCTATCCCAAGTGTTACAATATACCCTAGGAAATATTTTAAACTTAAGGTTCGAACAGAGATATAATGAAAATTAAATTATACGAATGGAGTCTACAAAAATAAGATTAAAATATTGTGAAATCCCTAAAGTGGAAAAAAGGTAGGATTAAAATAAAAAAACAAATATTTAATTGAATTTTTAAGCAATAATAATTTCAAATTAAATTAGATCACTGCATATAGTAATAATAATAATCATTATAACCAATATGCCTATAAATTATGTTTGATTTGTTTTTTTATAGAAAACCAGTGCAGTAATGGTTCGTCATAGGAAACGGAAAACAGATATGGGGTTAGTTTCCTAAAATGATATGAGGGCAGCAGTTGATCTCGCATTTAATGGAATTAGCTTACGTCAAGCAGCAGCAGCAGCAGCAGCAAAGAATGTGAACTACGGAACTTGTTCAAGTACCATGAAATAGCTAGAGTCATACAATAACAATTTCAAACACAGTATAAATTAAATGTATCTTAACTATTTTAGCCCTCTTATTTTAACACTTTTTTTAAATTTCAGATATGTAAAAAAAGCATAAGCAAAGCAAATGTTCAAAGTACAATTCTAGTCTTATTTTTACAAATGAATAAGAAATTGCCTTGGTGTCATATTTAGTTCAGTGTGTAAAAATGTGTTCTGGATTGAATACAGTGGAAACTCGGCGTTTGGCATTTGAAATGGCACAACACAATGGTATTGAAATTCCTCTGTGCTTGTTGGAGAAGAAAATGGCAGATTTAGATTGGTTGGACAGTTTCAGAGATCGACATCCATGTCTCAGTCTTCGACGACCTGAACCCGTTAGTTTATCAAGGGTTACTTACTTCAAAGATGTCTTGAAGACTTGATGACTTGAAATATGTCTTATCTCGCACCATTATCTTCAGTGATGGTACCAGGATATATAACTTAGACGGTACAAACACCAAACCAGATTCTCGTTCCGAAAGGTGTTAAACAATTGAATAAATCTACAAGTAGTGATAAAGGCACTCTCGTCACTATTTGCTGCATTGTCATCGCGTCTGGTGTTACACTTCCTCCTGTAAATAATATTTCCAAGGGCTCATGATCAAAGGTACAACCCCAGAAAACCTAGGACTTGCTACGCCATCTGGATGGATGAACATCAGTCTTTTCTCGAAAGTAATGCAATATTTTATAAAGCATTCTCATTCTTCAAAAGAAAATCCATCACTTCCAATTTTTGTCAACCATGAAAGCCATCTTGCTCTAGAATCCTTAGAAATTGCCAAGGAGAATGGAGTGACTTTACTGACGATTCAACCTCATTGCAGCAATAAAATGCAACCTCTAGATATAAGTGTGTTCCATTCATTTCAGTCTCACTATGACCGTGCAATAGAATTATGGCCGTTGCATCATCCTGGTATTGCACTAAATATTTACCAAATTGCATAATGTTTTGGGAAAGTTTTCGAAAAATCCATGACACCATCAAACAACATATCTGGTTTTAGAAAGACGGGTATATTTCCTTATGACTCAGATGTGTTTAATGATGATGATTATCTCAGTACTGCTGTGACAGACCGCCCAGAAGATCAAAATGAAATTATGGCAATTGATAACTCATTGTCTTGTACGTCAGGAGAAGGTGATATAATCGTAAGTGAAATTGTGGTATTAAATAGTGATAAGGAAAATAAACAGGTTTATCAGATTCCTACACAGGTAATCAGACCTGAAATATTTCGTGTATATACAAATGCAGAAAGTAGAAAACCTTGCAACAAAAAAGAGAAAGGGAAGAAGTTGCATTCCAACAGACACACCTGTAAAGTAAAGCTTGGTACAACGTGCACAGCAAAGGAATGATAAGAAAAAAACCAAGGTAGAAAAGTAAGCATAAAAAAATTGTTTGGAGAAGAATTGGACACGATAGTCGACGAGGCTAATTCTCTAGTCTTAACATCCTCCAAGAATATTAACTGTCTTGAAGAAGATGATGAAGCAATTGCAGAAACTCGAAAACAAAAAGTTGGTGATTATGTATTGGGCAACTTTTCAGGGGAATTCTTTTTTTTTAATGTTGGGAAAATTATAAAACAGAAAGATGAGGATGGTGATTTTATGATAAGATATCTTAGAACATCTGTAAAAGATCCCAGGAAGTTCATGTTTCCAGTTGAGCCAGATATAGCATCTGTAGCAGAGATAGATATAACGATGGTGTTACCACAACCTCTAATTGCAGGTCGAACTAATAGATTAAAATCATAGTTTTGTTCGTTTCGACTTTTTGTAACAGTTTCACTCCCATGTTAGAGTATGTAGGGTACTAAAGGAACAGCCTGCTCTCTCCGAGGCGAAACGAACACGTTTTCACTCCAATCAGTTCAGTTCAATTTTTAAAGATGGAAGCGAACTTTGTTTTAATTTTTTTGTGGACTGATTTGAAGGAAGTTATGTTAGTAGTAAAACAGATTTTCACAAGATAATTTTTGAAAGAGTCAGTATCTAAGTAGGCCTAATACAAAAAGTATAGTTATAATGAATTTCGTAAATATTATACGATAATCATTTTGAAGTGAGTGTATTAATTAAAATAAGTACCTAACTAATGGAATTAAAGGTACGAAGTAAATAAATAATAGTGTTATAGGTACCTTCTGTAATAAAAGTCACCGAATTGGGTTGTTCATTTATTACTTTTTTTTTGCGTCTCTTACTATGCGTGCAAGCATGTTTTTATTTAGTACATCCAAGAATTAAAAAATAAATAAATTTATTAAATTGATTTAAGTCTTGTTAGATTTAAAAATGGCGCGCGTAGAGTTTTTTTTACTTCTTATTCTTTTTCAATTCCTAACCTACTCCACTCACTCCTATCCGAGAGGTGGAGCAGGAAAAGCAGTTCTATCTGCCACGGGTACAGTTACTTCAGCGAAACGAACAGCCAGGGAGTGAGTCTACACTGGCGAAACGAACGATAAAGAGTAATAAAGTACTGATAGAACTGTTCTAACATGTCGAAACGAACAAAACTCATATCTTTATTTTGGCGTTAATATGGATAACCCAAAAGTCCATTAATTTGAATATACATGTAAGAACTACAGTTAAAAAGAAATTTCTGATTACGTACAACCATTGTATAGTTCTAGAATAAATATCAGTGTATATACTTAACATCAATTGCATTATTTTTACTTTCAATTATGTGTTACCCCAGGTATTGGGTACAGTGTGACAGACTGCATGTTTTTAAAAAAGAACCATTTCATTTGTTACATAAACATGGAATATACGCTAAACTTAAACTTTTCTGCCACACTGTGTTCCACCCTCCCTTAGTTGAAAAACTATTAAGAAACTGGAGTTTTGATATTTACTTGGTCATAAACATTCACAGCCAGCCGCACTATTAATAATTCCAAAATATTTCTATCGTAAATATTTGAACAAATTCAACCGCAGGAATTCACTTTTATTCAAATGTGTTAAATCTCTTAGAGGGTTGTATTAGTTTGTAATGTTGTCTCACTTTATATAACCAAATAACAAAGTTCACTAATTCAAAACAATACGAACGGAACAATTCTGCCTAAATTTTAGTGCAATTGCTCTTTAATTTATCTAGCATTTAAATCATTTCTATTTGTGGTTTCGAACCACACTCAAACATATACATAAACATTAAAAAACATAACAAACTTTTAAAACTTACTTACCTCCAATAATGTTCTGGAAAATTGTTTCATTTGTACTTTTTATCATTTTATGGAGCTTTGCTAGTAATTTGACATTTGGGGATAGAGAATGCATGAGCAAAAAGTTGAATATTCTTCACCTGGCCACTAAAACACCCTACCGGCTTGTTGCTGATCGTAATAGCCTCCGTGTTGATTATCCAGGCAAGAAATACTTTATTTTCAAAAACAATACCTAAACCCATAATATTTTAGAGTTGATACCTTATGTACGTATATCTTAACTTGAAAGTGCTAAATTTCTCCACTCGATTATTAAATGATTAAAGAGTAATTAATAGGGTATATGCTAACACATTTTTTCAACAGGTTGCCAACCTGTTCGAGCGTGGTTAATGGTCAGACATGGGACACGGTACCCGGGACATTCCGCCATTGTAAACATGAGGCAAACGCTTCCAAAAATCCGCGAACATATAATCACAGCATACAAAGATGGAAAAGGTATGGCTGGGTTCTTGAGTAATTGCGGTGAAAGCATTCTAAGCTTTGTTCCGAGGAGCTGCATTTTTAATCCCAAATGTGTAATTCTTTTTACCAGACTTTGGTCTTTAGATGAATTTTGATAAATCTCATTATTATGTGATGCATTCCCAACCCATTAAATCAAATCTATTACATTTGTTTTTATTAAATGAATCCATTTAAAATAGACTGTGGGAATGGTACACATAATATTGTGCATTTAAGGAACTTTTTTCAAAATAAAATATTCTTAATTTATAGCATAGTTTATTTAGGGAAAAAAAAGACCACATCGATTAAAAATAAATTAGGATAAAAAAGTAAGGGCATGCACCCACGTCACAAGATATTTGTCGGCCATGCATCTCACTCACAAACACGTTATACACTTCATATTTCGAAGAATGATTGCTTTTAGAAACTCATAATAATAATAATAATAATCTGTAACATCATTTCACTCTTTTTTCATAGCAAACCCAATCCTTTTAACTAGACACAATTGTCTTTTTATCTTGTTTAAAGAAATATTTAAAATTTGAAAATCAACGAAAGGAAGTAATTAGATGATTTAAAATCGCACAATAATCCTACAAAACTATAAAAACTGAGATCTCTACAGCTACACCTGCACATCAGATGATATCACAAATATAAAAGCCTAAATTTATCTCTAAAATAATTATTAGGATATAAACCTAACTTTTAAACCACTGATTATTACATATCAGTAGTTAGTGTACATATATAGCTAGTGGGGGAGATCAAATGGGCTTAGATTTATTTGTGCAATCAATAATAATTTTTAACTGAGAATCAGCATCTGAGCTGAAAACCAAAATAATAAAACTGCAACTGGTATTATTTTAGAATCAATACAGCACTATCGGTAATAATTATATAGCCTGTAACATTCATAACAGTAATACAATAAGCCAAAATAAATAATAAATAATTTAAATGCCCTTCGCCTTTTATACAACAGTTCAATGATAACTGTTGTTAGTTTGTTTTGACTAGAAGCTCAAGAGCAAGGCTATTAAATAATTGGCAGCCTTTGGGTCACGTCTGGCCCCCCAAGCTTTGCAGATTGAAAGTCCAACTACTGTATCACTGGAAATGCGTCGTATAGTTAAGAGGTTATGTAGAGGCACCTGACCTTGAATGGCCAGCGAGATCTTCAATCTCCTATCAGTGTTGAGGGAAGCTGCAAGCCCAGTGTTACTCAGTCCATGTGTTTACAAGGGAGTGCAAGCTTACACTCCAGTGATGTGCGTCCCCCACTCTCGACCCAGTATCTCTCCCTCCAAGCGCCACCACCTAATGGCTGAGCTATATAAAATATTCAGGTCCGTGAAGTTGGCAACACCCCAAATGTCACAAATTATAGGATCTATGCCAATATTTAGTGCTTTCGACCTTGAACATTGCAGGTGGCTGAGAGTGACTCACACCTCTCCTCCCCTCCACTCAACAACAGCCGATGTTTTGGCAGTTGATATTTGCCTGGATTATTGTTCCTGTGTTATTTATAGTAATATCAGAGTGCTTTGCTTGTAATTAGTCTTGCTGTAAGTTGTCTAGAATGGCACTTTCTACTTAGAGTAGTAAGAAAAGGAAGCTTGATGATGAAAATCATAATTTTAATGCTAAGTGGACTAATAAGTACGTATTTACATTGTCAAACACTCCTATTAATATCAAATTATGTTTCACCCCCCCTCCTTCCCCTTTTAAACTACAATTTAAGTACTTAATCTAATTACGTTCCAAATTACTGCCAGGTTGAATTAAATGTCTGGCCCACCAAGAATTTTTGGAACAACTTGGATAACTAATTGAATAGCCCTGCTCTAGAGCTTTAACAAACTGAATTCAATTCAAGTCAAACTTGAGTCCTTCTAAACTCTAATTAGCAATTTAACGTTATTAAGACAATTTGTTTCAATTCATAAACTGTTTAGCATACTTTGCAAATACATATTGGCTCTTGTACATTATTAGATTTCTTTTCAAGGTTCACTCTGCACTGATGAGATCCTATATTTTGAAAATTGGACGCCACAAGTGGAAGAGCCAGACCATAAGAGACTCGCTCATGAGGGTGAAGATGAAATGGTAGATCTCGCAGAAAGGTTTCAAATAAGATTCCCAAACATTTTTGAAGAAAATTATGTGAACGACTCCTTTAAAGTAAGATTTTTTCTTAATTCAAAGTACCAAGGCCTAAGTAATGCTTTGCTGGAATTGATCATCTTGAGGCAAATTATTAGGTTCTAACTTTTAAATGCTAGTATATGTAAAATCTTAGATTTAGTCTTATAATTTAATAACGTAAAACAAATTATTTACCTACACTAACTTTAAAATTGTTAGATGGAATAGTTTCCTTTATTCATTATCCTTTACGCAGGTTTTTCATATACCAAAGTGTTGGAAACTACTACCCATTCTATTGGCTAACCAAATGTGAATAAGACACTTATAATAAAGGGTTAATGATGCATTGCTAACCAATAAGTGTTCTTTTTGTCTAGTTTCAATATACCGCAAGTCAGCGTACAAGCGAGAGCGCTCGCTACTTCACAGTCGGCCTGTTTGGAAAGAAAGTTAGTAAGAACGTTTGGTTTCCTGAGGCTCTGCATCAAGATCCAATACTCAGGGTAACTTCACACTTTTGTTTCTTTTTATTCATGATGAGGGCAATGATTGTCATGCATGTGTTTGGTTTTGATGACAATGTCATAATAAAATAAATGGCACACAATGGTTAGATCCGCAATGGGCAGAGCTTACTGAAGCCACAGAGACTGGCTGAAGTAGATGTAATTCTGTGTGTACACGTATAAGAACATTAACCTATGAGTAAAGAATGAACCTTGGCTCACTGATATATCATATATACGTCATCCAATGGTCTCGGGCTCAATTCTTGTGTCTAGGTGTCATTTTTCAACATATACTTAATTTAACTGATGGTGGTGGTGATATATTTTCTTCAAGAGGCAGCCATTGGCTCTTTGTCCGGTGGCAGCAATGCTAAGTGTGGATTGTGCTCAGGCCATAGGAACTTTTCTTGTGTGCCTATTATTTTTACTAATTTTTATGCTAATTTCATCATTTGCATGCACAAAAAACATTTAATGAATCTTGAAAATATTCACAAATTTTAATGTATAGTTAACGCCTCTGAACCTCTGTTGACACAATATCCTGGGTCCGCCAATGGCTTGTGATATGTGCAATGCAACTATGCATAATAGCATAATCCTGTTACACTATTGTGTCTGTGAGTGTCTCAGAGAGGCTTTTGACAAACATGACAGTTTAGATGATTATGTTTGTCATTCAAATATCAAAATAAATATTTAAAATTAAAATTTGCTGTTTTTTTCTTACCTGTTTATGTATTTTTTTTTCAAGTGAACTATGGTAGCCCTTAAAAAGTTTGTAGGCCTTAGGCACTGTGTCTAGTCGGCTTATTGGTTAAAACGGCTTGGACTGTGTTTCTCTTGTCGTTGTATAAGCCATTTTTTGTTTGTTACCTTTTAAATATGTCTATTCCTCTTTCCTTTATAACAATACATCTCTATAAGGAAAACCTTCTTTCACTTTATGAGGTAATTGTGTTATATTTGGAAGAATGTAAAGGAAAGGTGGATAAAACATATAAAAGGGATGATTTTCTTTAAGATGCAACCTTTACTTCTTTGTGCAATGACAGCAATTTAAAGTGTGAACTGTATTCTTTTTTTTTTATTGTAAAATACATTTTATGTTTGTCCCTTTTATATGTTTCTATCCACCTTTCCTATACATTCTGCCAAATATAATATATAACATCACATAATTTAATTAAAAGATGTATCAGGATATGACTGCATCTGTAATTAAAGTTAATTTCCATTTTTATAAATAAGAACAAAGTTCTTCATTCACTCTCATGTTGTTTGTTACTTTAGTTCTATAAGTCATGCCTACGCTGGAAAATTCAGGTGGACAAGAACCCAGAATCTCTCACTGAACGATTCAAGTTTGAGAATGGGCCAGAGATGAAGGCCGCAGCTAAAGATATTAACAAACGGCTTGGTTTGAATGGCATCCTTGATATTGGTAAGTATTTGAAATGCTTCACTGAATCAATTGCGTAACCTCACCTCTCCATCCATGCATGACTGCTTTACACATCTCATTTGGTAAAAATTATTTGAGAAAACTCATCTAAATGGAACAAGGCACATTTTAAAAATGATTTAATGTATCATGGAGAAATGGGTCAGCTTGGTTTCTTAATACTGTAGTTTTTCCTGTGACTCATTTAAGAACCAGTTTCAATTCCTAGAAATTTTGTTCCTTATTTTTTAGTAGAGTTGGATTGAATCCACTATTTTACAAATATGAATCTCAAATATGAATCTCAAATCTGAATCTTCTTTTAACTTTCAAGTCCCGAATATTGAATTTAATCTAGGAAAAAATTATAAACTTCAGAGGAAATATAAATGTAATGGAATAATAAAAAATAGAAAAAGTAATGTTTTGTTAACACATTTCTTATAATCCATTCATTATAATATTCATACATTCAGTTAAATGTTAAACTACTGGTCTGGGACCTGGTTGTTAATTTACCCTGTAATTATTACTTTGGTTCTGAATCACCACTAAGCAGTATTAGGACTTTAAATAGAATATTTCATTAATTTTATTTTAAAAGAATTTAAATCTTGAATCTGATATTTTCTCAAATTCTTGACTCTTAAATATCCATTAAGGATTTGAGAGATTCGAGGGTTTCAACCCTAATTTTCAGTTAATATAAGTCATACAAAGTAATCGCACAACTAAATAATATAGTAGTATAAATATGAGTATAGTCATTAGGGGCTAGGTGGTTGGGTAATGTTTTATTTAGTGATGGCCGAATCATCCAGAGCCGGTTTGTCAAACTCATTTTATCAAATGGGCCACATTCTAAATTAAAATTATTGAAGGAGCCACTTTTCAGAAAATGTATTATTGTCACCTAAAAAGAATTCTTATTACTTCAAAAATAAAATTAAGGACAAGTTTCATATTCATACTGAATATGCCTCAAGTGCGGTGATATACTAAATACAAGAATATAATGGGGCACTTTCATATGTGAAACTGACCCATTCCATTCGAGTTTAGGTAGGTGTATTCTTGTTTTTGGTTTCAAACCGCACTTGAGGCATACTCAGTCTATGAGGTTTAAAATTAGGTGTATTAAGGTTAAGACTTATTTTATATTTTTACCCAGTAATTTGAAACTATTTTTGCATTAAGGGTCTGAATCTTCAGCTTTAAATCTTATGTAGACATTACTTTAATAATTGATGAAAAATGTTTGTCTGTAAGCCGTGAAGTTTCGAGTGTATGTTCCTTTTCATAAGAGTAAACAACTTTTCACATATGTATGTCCTGTCAAACATTGCTCGTATTTGGTTTACAAGTTTGAAATTTTTTTTTGGGAATCAATTTTTGGCAAGCAAAGAGTAAAAATTAGGTATATCAACCTCTCACTAGCCAGATTTTCCTAAATAATACTCAATTCCCAAAATGCCGTAGATCCAAATGGTGTGGTTATATAAAGTTTAGATGAGTCAAGCCGATTATATGTTGATTCATCAAAAGACACGTGAGCCGTAGAGAATCATGTATCGGGCCAGAGTGAAGTTTGACATACCTGGTCTAAGGCATAATTATTGCAATAAACTGGACTGCCTTAAGCCATTTATACTGAAGGAGGATTTTATTAAATGGCTTTCAACTCTTACTTCACAATTATACAAGTATACTTCCTCTAAATTCAACCTTCCTAATCCCTAACATATTAATATAAGTAGCTATAATTTTAAAAAATGTACAGGAAATAATGGATAGAAACATTTAAAAGAGAACTTATGGCTTTTACATTGAGAAGAACACCATTCACAATTTACATTGCTGCCACTGGACAAAGAAGTAATGGATGTTTCTTGAAGAAAATTGATCGCCATCACTCATTCCCCTAACCTAGGTTTAATTCTATCAAAACTCATCAGGAGGGAGTGTGAAATGCAACTTCCTAAAAGAGGAAAACCAAAAACACACAAAAGGGAAACAAAGAAAATTGGTAAAGAATGATAGGACACTTAGAGATAGGAACATACAAAAGGAATGAATAATACTAAGAACAAACACAGAGAATGGATTAGTTAATGTACCTAACTTAATTAGTTCTTATGCATGTAACCTGAACAGGTAGTAAGACTGATACTAAAAAATAGTAGCTATGGATGTAATATTTTTATTTATCGAGAGAGATAAAATGGCTTTATATTAGTTTGGATGATTAATTGGAATTTGGAACTGGGAACCAAAATAATTAACGAATATAGAACCAATACAATTTTGGAACGTTTGAACCCATTACTAGTAATGAGTAATTATTATTATTATTATTATTATTAGCACCGCGTCTTACTACCCGTTCGGGTTATACGCACTTACGCTAATGTGCAATGGTAGGGTGATTGTGAGATGAAATGAAGGACCTACAGTTTAACGTGGAATCCGAACCACGGTGGAGACCTGGCATTCCTCACATTCACAAGATGTCTTGTCAGTAATGAGTAATTAATACTAACTTCTTACAGATTTCCTTCCTTTACATTTATTTTAAGGCTAAGTGTGAAAATGTTATCTAAGATATTGTAGAATTCAATTTGTATAGGAAGGGGCTTTTAGACATTACACACAATTTTTTGTGACCAAGATAGTAACTCCTCTACCCATTAGTTAAGTCTCTTTTTTTATAAAATTTGGACTGTGGCTGGACTTTTTCTTGGCTTAGAGATTAGTTGACTATTTTTTTCAAATTCGAATCTAAAATTTTATTTCTAATCTAAATTTGAACCCTTGAATTTTTAAAAAGGTACAATCTTAGTATAAGTAAAACACCTGCTTCGCTGCCCGCATGCTCCAAGACACTATTCTTGAAATAGACAAGGCTGCCGATGACAGAGAAATCATAGTTTGGGCCCGATCTGGTGTATGGAGGGTGGTTTTTCTTAAATGGTTTTCCACTCTTCCTTCAACCTTCCTATTTCAAAATTTAATTCTAACAAATTCGTTTAAAACTTTTTTTTAGAAAATGAATTACATTAATCTAATTTTGTACTTTTTTGTTGTTGTGAATTTGTTACTCTGCCAATCACACAAGTCTATATAATTCTCTTTACCAATAGCTTAACATTATTATTTGAAGTTGAGGTCTTCATAGGTGTATTCTAATTAAAAAAAAAGTATTATGACTATAAATCTTTCAAAGACCATAGGATTTGAGGAATCAAGTATTCTAGCTGCTTGGTAGCATGTAACTCTTTTTCTTTGTGTAATAAAAGTTCCTTCAATTTGAATCCCTCGCTTAATAGCTTCTACTTATTAATGCATATATGTACACTCGATGGACATAAGTCCTTTGCCTGCAGCCATCACATGGAGACTTCATTATTGGATTGAACGTTTTTATCGTCCGTTCAAGGACGTGCAATGGTCGCCTTTTGATTTAAAGCAAAACTAAATCAAATATTGAATGTTTTTGTTATTGGCTTATGTTAGGAGAGATTATACTATGATTTCTATCTAACTTTAGATATCAAATAGAATTTACAAAATGTTTTATTTCAAAAATGTTCAACAAATTTAGTCCTAATTGATAAACCAGATTTTTATGATGTCAAAAATCTGTAAAAATTGTATTGCTTTGTAATTAACGGTGCAGTATGAGATAAATTGAAAATAAATAGTTCAAATTTTACTTATTTTTACTCTATGTACACACATGTGCCTTACCCTATTTCTCTCCCTTTCATCCCTTATGCCATATGAATGCCTTAGAAACAAGTTTGATTTGACTTCTAATAGGTCCTCGTGGCGGGGACAGAGCCACAGTCGCGCTTGACAAATACAAAGTTCAAACAAAGAGTCTGCCAAAATTATAAAATATATTATGTTTGTGATTTATAAGATATTTGTAAATGTAAAGTGGAGCTAGCCTTTACTTTTGACACAAAATGTGAAGTGTCAATGCTCCTTAGGATGTTCACCTTTAGTTTAGACAATCTGTTTGAGCAGTCATTCAGGATTGTCCAAGCAAAAGAAGAAGGCAAGATCAATTAGACAAATATAATATGCGTTTGATGTTTATTGCACGATACTTGTAGAGGTCGTACAGAGACAGTATGGTGATTATGTTAGTCCTTGATTAGAGTAATTTTGAAGAGTAAACCTAGAGTCACTTGCTTCTATAACTTCATGGTCTAAGACGTTACTCTTGCAGTAGACTATACTGCCATTGACGGGAAGATTGAGGTTCAAATCTCGGTCGAGTATACTGAGGGTGGTTTTCCCACAATGGTTTTACACTCTACCCCCACACAAATTTGGTTACACTTCCTCTAAATATAAACTTTCTCATTCTTAAAACCATTTGCATAATTAGTACATAAGCGCATAACGTAAATGAGTGGTAAGACACAGTGCTAAAAAAAAGTTTAAATATGTGTCTGGTAAACATGTTCATTACTGTAAAGTAGGTAACCCTATCTGGTCCTACATCCTAAAGCAGGGCATATACTCGGTCCCTAAAGTCCCTAAAAGTCCCCTTTTTAACTCTAGGTGCCTAAAATCTCTAAAAATGAGTATATGAAATTTTTATGGATAATTAATGTAAATTTGTATGATTTTCAGTATACATTTTTAGGCGAGTTGAAGAAATTCTGGCCTGATGTCTTTGAAAATTAAAGGGCCTGAATGAATTTGGGGAATCTTTGTTTGAACTTGTTGTATTGGTTTGAATTTTTTTTCATGATTTCACAGCAAGATTGGAAGACTTTAGGAATAAATATTCAACAGGATCTTTAGCTTCCTTCCAATGTTTTTATCAAACATGTCTTCTCAAGGTGGTTGACACTAGGACCAGCAGCTGTTTGACTCCTTGAGCAATGGCCTTCTGTAACAAAATATTGTCTAGAATTTGTATCACTGCAAAAGTCATCATTGATGAAAAAACAGTCCTACAAAAAAATTCTTTGTACTTAAAAAATTCTCTGATGAAAGGTGAAATTCTTTTTGTCATATCAAGTGCTAATGTGTTCTCAGAGTACTCTCTCATTTTTCAAAAAGAAACTCCCAAGATTCATGTATTTTCAAACATTTGGAGAAACTTTTGAGGGAAATTAGTAATAGAGTTTATAAACATGAGACAAATTGGGACTTTTCCTTTCTTTAAAAGACCCTCATAACATTTATATAAATGAGGAAGTCCAGTGTGAGCTAAAAAAATAAAAAAAAAAATAAAAAAAAAATTGGAAGCCCTTAACTTCAAGTGAAAAGTTCAGAAACACTTCATTTTATCTGGGAAATACCTCCAGAAGAAATGCAACATAAAAAGAGACTATCCTTTATGATATTACTTTTTTTTTAAATCAGAAAACTCTGAGCTACCAGCAGTGAAGCAAAACTTCTGAAAACTGCGAAGATGATGTCTTTTAATGTCCATACAGACCACTTGATCGACGAATGCAAGATGATATAAGAAGAAACACTCATAGGAATTGATGATGATCTTGAAACAATTTGGAAAGAAGTTTTTGAAGTTAAGAATGTAATGAATGCCACAAAATACAAGGAAGTAACAAAAGTAGTTGAAGCTGGTCTTTCATTGTTACATGGTAATTCTGATGCTGTGGGAGGCTTTTCAACATATGGACATGTGATCACACAGAAGACAGCTGTTATGAAAGAAAGAGCTTTGAATGCACAATTGCATGTCATAGACACCTTGAAGTTTTATGGCAATAAACCACTTGTGTTCCATTCACAAAAGAGCTCATTGCAAATGAAAAGATGCAAGAAGTAAGTATCATCAGTACTTAGAGGAAACCAAGCTGGGAGAAAAGAGATTTAAAGAAGATGATGAGAGAGAAAGAGAATGGTCAAAAGAAGAAACCTTAAGAGTAGAAAGGGAAGAAAATAAGAATTCTTTTGATTATATGAAGACAAAATTTGCTAAGAAAATAAATTCATGCAGGTGACAAACTTCATGAGCAAACATCATCATGTGTTACATCTGCACTGGAAAGAAAAAACTTTGAAGAACTGCAGGTAGCTCATGGGCTATTGGAGGGATATAAAGTTTAAAAAATCGAAAGGCCAATAAAGAAACATACATACAAGCAAATACATTAGAAATAAAAACATCTTCTTTAAAAACTTCATTTGTTGAGAGGTCTGCAGGGAAAGAAAAGTAAAGTAGTAAAAATACAAAATTTGTATTTGTATTACTTTACTTTTTTTTTAATTTTCTTCTTCTTTCTTATTTAATTAACTGCTAGCCTAAGTTAAAATTAATGTGATATGTAAATGATAGCCAATAGTTAAATGTGATGTGTATAGTTTTAAAAATAAATGATTAGAGATTTAAGAGTACTCAGTATATTTATATATTTTGACTATAAAAACATACTAGCCATATCCCATCCAGAGTCATATCAAAAAACCTCATTTTAGTCATTTAATAAGGCTGAAGTATTAAATCAACTTAAATTTAGTGTTAAAGTTAAAATAAAAGCTAAAAATAGAACAGAAATTTTTGGTTTGAACTTAACCAGCTTAGGTGTAGGGGTTACAAAAACAACAACATAATTTTGAAAAACATTTTTGTTGTTCTCATTGTTTGTATGTGGTCCCTTTTGTGGGCCCCTTTTTTTGACCTGAAAGTACCCTAAAGTCCCAAAATAGATCTCAATATGTAGTATGAGCCCTGCCTAAAGTCCTTACTCCTTATTTACTTAGTCAATCGATTTGAACGACACTACTGACCCATGGTGCTATAACCGAGTCGACTATAGTGAACACACACACCGCAGCCAATTGGACCCAAACTCTGTCTTCCAACCAAGAAATCACTCTACGTGTCTATCTTACCACGCAAAGTCCAATGACTCAACACAAGAAGGAAGTACAACCAGCCCTGAAACAAACAAATGCGAACAAGCCCCAAGAGTTTTGCCTTAGCCTTCTTTTTTAAGTTATTAAAAGTGTATCTCCTAACTATAGTGAGAAACACACCACTGTTGTGCTAACCTCAGCTGAATCAACGTGCACCCATTCCTGGCTAGTAATGTCCACATGCTTGCAAACGTATGCTATTTCTAACATGTAAATGTCACACTTCCTATTTTATTGCATAGCATAAACTAGATTAATAATATTTGATATACATATACATAAAATAAGGTTTATTCTCCATAAAGTAGGCAAGCAGTGCTTTTAATGCTTGGCACTGGTGCGCTGCATAAACTCTCCTTTGATCCCTGCGTTTGCACACTGATAAATCTCATTTAATTCTCCCCACTTAATTTATACTCCCATTTGCTTTGGTGGTTGATTGGTATAATAAAGGTCACATTGGATATTAAAAATACTGGCAGGGCCGTATTTAAAAAAGTTCAAACTTGTTAGCAGCTTAATTAAAAAGAACTCCTACTTATTATATTTAAAAAAAATTGATTGAATAAAATAGTAAGACTTATTCTATTATTTCAACAGAGAAATATTTGTAGTTTTGATCAGGCATTCTTAATAAATTTCACATTTGTAAAATGTTATAGATTTGATTAAATCTTATGTGACAAGGAATACCATTCTCTAATGCTGTATGTATAGTAACAATTGGATCACATTGTCTGTCGGTTCATCATTAGTTCTGTGGGCTGTACAAAATAATGGATTGGGCTACATTTGGACCGCGGGCTGCCAGTTTGACAAGCATGATCTAAGGTGTCATTCTTCCAACGGACAGGACTGACAGTCATGGGGGATCAGGGTTTGATTCCCGGTCAAGTGTACAGAGAGCGAGTTTTCCTTAATGGTTTTCAGCTTTTTCTTCATTCAAATGTGGGTGCATTTCCTCTGAATTTAACCTTCTGCATCATCTAACATATTGATTGGTATTATAAGTAGATAGGCCTATGTGAAAACCTGCTGGTTAGTAAGATAAATGTAGATATTTTTTTATATATATCTATATATATATAATCTATAAATATATATAAGATATGTATATATATAATGTGTATATATATTATATAAAACATGTATATATAAGATATATTTGTATATATATACACATATATATATACATACATATATATACATATATACACATGTATACATATATACATACATATATATACATATATACATACATATATATACATATATACATACATATATATATACATATATACACATACATATATACATACATATATATACATATATACATACATATACATATATACATATATACATACATATATATATACATATATACACACATATATATACATATATACATACATATATATATACATATATACATACCTATATATACATATATACATACCTATATATACATACCTATATATACATACCTATATATACATATATACATATATATACATATATATACACATATATACACATATATACATATATATACATATATATACATATATATACATATATATACATATATTTTTTATTCCCACTTTTTGAGCTAAGATTTTTTTTTAGGAAAAAAAATTAGACAAATTCTTGAGGTTTAAAAGAAGTTTCTCAAACCCAGTAAAACAAGAGAGAGAAAAAAATCGCCCCCGGGTGGGCTCGAACCACCAACCTTTCGGTTAACAGCCGAACGCGCTAGCCAATTGCGCCACGGAGGCGGTGAAAAGTTGCAGCAAAAATAGTGTATAAAATACTTATTTCCTAATATGAATAAAATCGTTATTTTTATACGCATGCGCAGAATGGGTATATTTTATTTTAAGTTTTATTTAAAAGATAGTGATGTGTTGATTTATTTCAATGTCTTAGTATTATATCTAACAATTAAAGACTATTGACAAATTTAAAAAAAAAGATAGCAGAGCGTAGTTTCGATCTACGGACCTCTGGGTTATGGGCCCAGCACGCTTCCACTGCGCCACTCTGCTCTCATGAATATGTCAAGTATAAATTGATAACTAATTGTGAGGGACGTTATTTTAATATTTCTTTGTAAGATATTTTAGATATCACGTTCACCACTACATGAATAAGATTTGATTTTGTTTTTATAAAACATGTAATTTAAGTAGTTTAATGTTGTATCAGAAATGTTGTAATTATTAAATAGTAATTTTGATTAGTGGATCTCTAACGATGCTTTTGTATACATTGTGATTCGCCTAAATTAAATGAGCTTACCCCCAAAAATTAAAAATACTAAATGTTTCCGCCCGGGATCGAACCGGGGACCTTGCGCGTGTGAGGCGCACGTGATAACCGCTACACTACGGAAACCGATATGATTTCCTCTGACTTTAAATATATTTAATCTTAAAAACATAAATGGTTGAAAATAAATTAACATTTTATTGGATAAATGTCAAATGGATTAAGCTAGATAAAAGTGTTACCAATCTAATATTGGTATTTGTAATCGTGACATGAAGCTAATTTCAGAAAATACAAAAAATAATTTGCTCCATACAACATTGACAAAATCATTTTATTATTATTATTTTTAGAAACTTTGGCATATAACCCGAACGGGTAGTAAGATGCGGCGCAAAAATAAATAAATGTGGAGACTCTTAATATCCTATTCTATTACAGATACAATATACCTCATGTACATCACTTGCAGTTTCGAGACAGCGTGGGATAGAGTCAATGGTTCTCCTTGGTGTGCAGCCTTTTCGGAAGAGAATCTTAAGGTTACAATTTTTTTTTGCAGTCAGTCTCGCTATCATACTATTTAACTCTGAACTTGTATTCTGATCTAGACCATAAATTTGATGAGGATTATATTATCGGTCTGGTAGGAGTCATGTTAAAACATTGGGGATGCTCTATAAAAAGGGGTTAGAGGTGGTATAACATTTTCAGGCGCCATATTTAAAAATGGCCAAAATTAAGGTGTAATTTGTTAGTCTTAAAGTATGTTTAGTAAAATAAAATAAAAATAAATTTATTAAAAGAAAACAAACATGCATAACAACAACAAAAAAACAACATAATACTACACAAGTACTGCCACTAACCAAACTATAATGGAAACATGTTGACAAATGCCAGGCTATCGGTTTACGAGTGGTGAGTGCTACCAACTTAATCACACTTGATCACATATCAGATGTAAGCACTCGCTATTTGCTACGCTATAAAACACTATTTACAGTGCAACCCTATATTCAAGATAGAACTAACGCCGTAATATTAAGGTTTTAAAAAGGCTTAAATATTAGGGGTACTGAACACCCCTGAAAATATTTTTGGAGGTGCTTAGTATGCAAAGCACCCCTGCAGTTAGCGCCTATGACTCTCTTACATAAAAATATACAGTAGTGTCTCTTACTAAAAAAATACCCTAGAAGGTATGTGATAATACCTTTCCGGCAAAATTGATAGATCCTTTTGCACTCGCTCATAAAAAATTGTTTGTATTAAGCTATGGGAAACCGCCACACATCCTGAATTCCCCTAGCACATGAGATTTCTACCAGATTTTGCAGACAGCACTAACCAGTGCTAGGGCTGAGTGCATGCCCAAATCTGGATGTATAGAAATCACGTCAAACCAACCTCCAGGTGGTGGATTTAAGGAAGAAGATGATTTTTTCCAAGCTACCCTTTTCATTTCTACCCCTTAGATCAAGTTGTTAATAGCCCTTTGTTTAACTTGCTACACAAGTGCACATTCATGTATGGTTATACACCCACACATGTGCACAAACCCACATGCATGAGTACAGACATAAACACATTAACACACAGATACCTAAACATACACATATTCAAATGGATTAACACAAATTCGAATAGCCTGGAAATTATAGGAAAAATGTACTGAAACAATATATATTTTTACAACTTACAATTTATTTTCATGATAACAAATTATAAAACACCTGAAACAAATTACAACTAGCCTAATCACCATGGTCATCATCATCATAATCATCATCATCATCATCATCATCATCATCATCATCATCATCATCATCATCATCATCATCATCATCATCATCAACAACTGTTTCCAGCCCGTGGCCAGGCCAATTTAGTAAAACAGTTCCATCGTCCTCTATCCTTCTTGCTTTAATGGTTTCCATTCTTCTCCTCTCACTTGAACAATTTTGGTTATCTGCGCCTCCCATTTCTTTCTTAGCCTTCCTTGTGGCTTTTCCCCCTACATAATTAATTTACATCATTTACTTTGACATCCTCTCCTTTTCCATACTCATTATAAGCCGATACCTTCTCAGTCTTGCTTCCTCTACTATCTCATGTACTCTATGTACTTCCACTCTTTCTTGGATAACTTAAACCTGTTTCTTCTTGTGACAGCTAACATGCTTCTCACAAACTTCATTCCCCTGGCCTCCTCTTCTGAGTCTCTCGTGCATTCTGCTGCATGTGTGACAATGAATACAAATTATGTTGGTTACAACTACTATTCACTCATAAAATAATGAGAAAGTTTTTGTTGTGCCAACATTTAGTGGCGTTTATGAGCTGCGCAATCTCACAGATGTTTAATCGCCATATGCTCAGCTGGCGTTATTTTCGACGGGCATTCCAAATAAGCCATCACTTTATCTGAGTGGGTCGTAACTTCTGCATGACTCATCAGCTTTTCTGGTTGTACACCTGCCTTGTTATTGGATTCACTATCACTGTTGACATTATTTGTAGACTAATATGCAGCATGCAGCGATTATCTCCTCATCTGTATCTATACCATAGCCACCATCATTGTCTGTTTGCAACTAATCATTTATGTCATTGAGATACACATCAGAGTGACTGTCAACGTGCCATAATATTTCAAAGTTCCACAGGATGGACTTTATCGGAAACTTCTTTGGTGGAAGCACATTCTTCTTCAGGGGAAGCACAAATGTTGAGCCATAGTTTTTTACACAACTTCATTACCATCCCCTCAACCACATGATCCCAAGTAGACACTTTCATTCAAATTTGTTAAAAAAATAAAATAAATAATTTATTCAGGATGAATGAAAAATCAGATCAATGGGGGCTGTATA
Source organism: Timema californicum (assembly GCA_902141385.1). NCBI lineage: Eukaryota > Metazoa > Arthropoda > Insecta > Phasmatodea > Timematidae > Timema > Timema californicum. The sequence goes on from CABFOW010000049.1 coordinate 378,868, forward strand.
AACGAGGTTCCATTCTACATGAACACACACATATGCATATACTAACACATACACAAACGTATACACACACACAAAAGTCTTACCTATAAATATTTACCATGAACTCGTTTTGTTGTCAGAATAGTCTGAGGTATAACTCTCGCAATAGACTAAGCTGCAGAAGATGGGGAGATTAGGGTTCTAATCATGGTTGGGTGTACTGAGGGTGGTTTTTACCAATTTTTTACACTCTCCCTGCACATAAGTGCAAGTACACTTCTTCTAAATCCAAACTTCCTTTCTCATTACACCCTAGAGTAAATTATCACATATTTGTATAATTAAAATGGGTAATAGCTTTGTAAGAATAACAACCTATTTATCACAGCAGAGCTTCTGTTGTTTGTTACTTGGTGTGCTTTGATAATAATGTACTTTAAAATGTTTAATTGATAGTTGTTGATTATAATATATACTACTCCTAACAGTGTACTTGCGCTTCTGGAATGAGTGGTAATCTTGTTAGGGCAAGGGTTCTTGTTGTATCTAAAAGTTGCATCATGCCAGTGAATATTTCTCAAGAGTTTTTAGAAAATGGGATGAATGGTCAGTGAATTAATTCGTTTGTTTATATACTTCTAGGGCTTTTTTAAAAGTAAAAACTTTGTTGTTGTAGGTGTTTGAATACTCTGAAGACTTAGAATACTATTGGATCGACGGTTACGGTTTCAACATCACTCATAGGATAGCCTGCCCTGCCTTACGAGATATGATGCTGTATCTCATGTGAGAATTCACTTATTTACTAATGTGGTGTAATATTTTTGAAAAATAACTTATTATTTGTTTGTACAAGCACTTGTACTAGCTCTTTAATCTGTGTATAAGAATCACCACCTTATTTTTTTACGTTTTTTTAAACAAAGTTTAGCAGCTCTATAGGTTTGACAGACTTTTTTCTGTGGCTGGGTGAAGCTCAACTTTAAAATAAGTCATTGAGTGTTGCCAGGTTAATCAGAGCTTGTTAAAACTGTGCCTGTCATATATATAATTAGCTGTTAAGTATTAGGGGAGGGTGTAGTGGAGGTCAGATATAACAAAGCCATTTTCACTATAAATTAGAAAATAAAATTTATTTCATACCACATGATTCCCACAAATGATATTACCACTAAATTAATTCTCTAAATTATATACATAACTACCTTAGACATTCATTCACTGCTCCAAATGTGTATTTTCAATTTTCTGAAAAAATAATTCATCACTTCTTTTACGATACTAAGTGTGTTCCATTTGAGACACAATATTGAAGAGGACGACGACAACAATGTCATGTTCTCTCTGTCCTCCCCACTAATTGACCAATCATAAAATATAAGCTCTACCCCACATACCTCAGATGGGGAAATGTTTTTCCATTGATACCTGACTAACAAGTGTTCTACTGAGTGATGAGAACGTATCACAGGTACAGCTAAGACTAGCTCTGTTTACCCTGGAAACAGTCCACAACAAAACACTGATAATCTGTGTGTCTGCACACATTATAGTCCAAGATTAACTTTTTTATATAGTAATTTAATTTGCTAATTTGTATTTTAGAGCTGAACTAACTCAAAACATCTCTTATTGACACAAGCAAAAACAAGCCTTAATAATAATTTAATTTATTTATCAAATTCTTGTCTGAGAACACTAAAGTGTCTCTCATTAGCAATGACCTAGGGTCTACCAACTTTGGAATATTTTAAGAGCTATTAGCTCAAATCATGAATATTTATCAGATACCATATCTAGGCCCTAAGGTTATAAGAGATGCAGTTCAATTTTCATAAGAAGACCCTTTTAGAATTTTTTTTTTATTGTTCAACATTGTGCTTTAATACTGATGTTATTTTATAGGTATTGATAATATCTATTATATGTGGCAGCTGAATATTATGTGTCTTGACTTAAGAATACATGAAAGTAGATTTTTTTTTAGCTATCAAATAAGACTACTAGTGAGTGACTAATTATGAGTTACATTCACTGCACTTATCACAAGACATTGTTAGGATAAACAAGTCTTGTAGATTATGGCGGGCAGGACATGCAGCACGAATAGGAGATTCTAGAACCTTGTTCCAGGTATTGACTGGGAGACTCAATGGTAAGAGACCATGGGGAAAACCTAGACTTAGATGGAGATGAACGAGATAGAGTGTAATAAGGTGTACTGGTTGGAACTAGCTCTAGATAGGGATAGGGTATAATGAGGTGGACTGGATAGAACTAGCTCTAGCTCTAGATAGGGATAGGGTGTAATGAGGTTGATTGAATAGAACACGCTCTAGATTGGTATAGTGTGTAATGGGGTGGACTGGATAGAACCAGTTCTAGATGGTCAGCGATAGGCTTTAAAGAGGTGGACTGGATAGAACTAGCTCAAGATATGAATAGGGTGTAATGAGATGGACTGGATAGAACTTGCTCAAGATATGTATAGGGTGTAACGAGATGAACCGAATAGATCTAGCTCAGATAGGATTAGGATGAAATTAGGTGGACTGGATAGAACTAGCTCAAGGTTAGGTTAGGTGGCATAATTTTGTAAGTGTGGTAATAAACTTTTGAGTTCCTAACGCTTTAAAGTAAGGGGGTAGTTAATTCAGATAAGGCTATTTCTATTAAAATTGGATTGTGCACTATTTAATAAAAAAGTTCAACACATTAACAAATAAAAAGACTCAATGGTAAGAGACCATGGGGAAAACCTAGACTTAGATGGAGATGAACGAGATAGAGTGTAATAAGGTGTACTGGTTGGAACTAGCTCTAGATAGGGATAGGGTATAATGAGGTGGACTGGATAGAACTAGCTCTAGCTCTAGATAGGGATAGGGTGTAATGAGGTTGATTGAATAGAACACGCTCTAGATTGGTATAGTGTGTAATGGGGTGGACTGGATAGAACTAGTTCTAGATGGTCAGCGATAGGCTATAAAGAGGTGGACTGGATAGAACTAGCTCAAGATATGAATAGGGTGTAATGAGGTGGACTGGATAGAACTAGCTCAAGATATGTATAAGGTGTAATGAGATGAACTGAATAGATCTAGCCCAGATAGGATTAGGATGAAATTAGGTTTACTGGATAGAACTAGCCTCAGATAGGTCTAGGGTGTAATGAGGTGGACTGGATAGAACTAGCTCAAGGTAAGGTTAGGTGGCATAATTTTGTAAGTGTGGTAATAAACTTTTGAGTTCCTAATGCCTTAAAGTAAGGGGATAGTTAATTCAGATAAGGCTATTTCTATTAAAATTGGATTGTGCACTATTTAATAAAAAAGTTCAACACATTAACAAATAAAAACCCAAATAAAATGACTATGTCTTTCTAGGACCGGCCAGACACCCAACAAGAAGTCTTCTCCGAAAGCGGTGGTGTATTTCTCCCACTCGGGGACAATGCTGAAGATGTTGTCTCACCTTGGCTTGTACAAGGACAACTTGACCCTCCTCCATGACAACTACCACATGATGGAAGACCGACGGTGGAAGGTGTCAAACATCGACTGCTTCGGCAGTAACCTCGCTTTCATCCTCTTCAGGTCAGTCTACTATACCGTGGAGGAGTGTGGATTCACCCCCTTCACCCTCCTCTCTTACATCCACATACTGACACAACATTATCACTTTTACCTATTTCCCTAGTCACCTTGAAAAATTATATTTTTTTATAATATAAGCACTATTAAGGTGGTAGTTTAGGGAACGTGAGCTAAGGGCAGTATTTATTGCAGTTTTTACATCAAAACTTTTTTTGGTCAAAAGAATTCCAATATTTACCCAGTAAAAATATAGAGTTTAATTTTCTTCACATGATGATATCAACAGTTGTTGAATATCTGTCAAGGGGTGTCCTGGAATTTAATGACAATTTTTTCTCTTTATTTAAAAAGTTTGTCATCTAATGCCACAATGCTCATGACAGATATTCAACAACTGTTGAGGTCACCATGTGAAGAAAACTCTATATTTATACCGGAGATGGACCTGGTCGCACTAGCTATGACTCTTCCTCGCTTTTCCCTCTACATGATCAATGAACACACCCTTGAACCCATTTTTTTTTATCAATTTGCTTTGTTCTCTTTGTATTTTAGGTGCAAAGATGGGGACAAAGTGTTGACATACCACCAGGAACGCTCCATCGTCCTGCCAGGGTGTCCTCTCGATGATCTGTGTCCCCTTAGTACCCTTAAGAATATCTACCATGACAGTTTGTACAACTGTGATTTCGACAACGTATGCGCATTGAATACTCGCGACGGGAACACGTAGTTTATACAATATTTAATAAGTATCATCAATTAAAATAAGGGAAATTAAAATAAGGGACCATTTATCTGATACATTAATCACCACAAAATAAGGGGAAATATTTTTTATATAACAAAAATTTAGGAATAAATATTTATAAACACACACACATATATATATATATATAAACATTTTATACTAGATAAAAAATTAATATATATCTGAAAGTAAAATCTAGGGACAATATATCTAATTATATTTTTAAACTTTTAGTTAAATATTTGAATACTACAATAGGGATTTTTATTTAAATATACCTCATTTAATCCTTGAACGTTTTTGATATTTCAAAAGATACATATTAATATTTAGATCGTTTATGTATTACAACAACTCTGATGATGGATCAAAAGTTTACATTACCAAATACTTTGTTAAAATATTGTTATTATTTGGTCACAGCTCTAAGATCTGGAGACCATTACAATTTTACCATGATTCATACTTATACTTTTAAAAAACAACTTTGTACAAAATGTTGCTAAGAATTACACCTCAATCACTTTTTATGCACAAAATATTTTAATGGTTAAATCTAAAATACAAAAGCATTCTTGAATAATAATATCTTTTTTAGTGAAATAAAAACTCTTAGCTTGGTTTTAAGAATAAATACTCATTTAATTAATCATTTAAACATGGTTCTATTTGCGGATAAGGGGACAGTTAGGACATAACCTTCCAAATAATCTACTCAAATGAGACAGTATTAGTTCAATGAAATAAACAGTGAATTATTTTATTTGATAAATTGAAAATCCACATTTGAACCAATGAAAAGATAAATTTTTATTTTTGTAATTATTCATTTGGTATTAGGGATGGGATTTTCGAATCCCTCATATCCATAAAGATATTCGAGATTTGAGGATTCATAAAAATATCATATTTGATACTCAAATCCTTTGATTTTTCTTTTCAACTTTTAAATTGAAATTTTGTTTTAAATCGCTAATACTGCTTAATGGGGGCTCAGAACCAACATAATTATAGAATAATAAACTCAACAACCAGGTCCCAGACTCCTCTAATTTAACAATAACCCTGGATGTATGAATGCTATAATGTACACACTTTAGTAAAAAAAAAGAAGGTAAAGGCACCAGTAGCTGACATAAACCCAAAGGCTGACACTCTTTAGTACTTTCTTTTAAATCTTAAGGCCTTTTGTGTACATACATTAAATTTTAAATTATCTAGATGGAATAGGGACCTTTATTAACAGATTGGCAACACTGCAGTGATCAGCTGATATTAGTTTTGGAGGGAAATAATTGTATTCTTGGTTATGTCAAGTAAAATCTTCCATGTGCCTTTTCTATTGATAGCAAAACTAAGGATTTTACAAGGTATGTATACTCCCATTTTCATTAAATCCGATAAAATAATCTATTTTAAACACTAAGTTTCATTCTGGATTGTTAAATTAGATCTTATAGTAAGAGTTTGTGTATTTCAAATTTTTCATTAATCAACTTTGACATTATTAGGGGGAATGTCAGGCTCTGGGTTAATAATTATGTGAATCTCTAATAGCTGACAGGAAGTGTCAGCCACTGGGGTGCCCTCATAGATTCAAAGAATTCACTGGAATAAGGTTATTTTAATTACTTTTAAATATTTCTGACACTACTCTCTTTCTTAGCTCAGATGCTTAAAAAAAATCCAATAGCTGACACCCAGTGTCAGGCACTGGTGACAGAAATGTCAGATACTAGGTACTGTATAGTTAAAATCATCTTAATTTATAATTTTTTTAGATTTTTCACTAGTCTATAGCCCTAAGGCTTGATAGAACCTAAAAAGTTCCACCATCAACTGCAATAGAAAGCCAAAGCAGACATATATGTAGTTAATTTAAAAAAAATTGACAAGCCAATATGTAGAGGCAAGGAATACCTGAACATGTCAATGAAACCACGATGAACAAACCTCCTGAAGAGATGTATAATATAGAAGCACACCTGAATTAATGGAATGAACAAGAATGTGATAAGTCACTCTCCTACTTTTACAAGAAAGTCTATTGTTTAGGTGATCTCCCAAGAACAATTACACTGAATACATCATAAGAGGAATCTGTCATACCAATAAACCAGTCTGAGGAAAATTCTCGGGTGCATATTAGTACTTCAAAACAAAATAAAACTAATGAACCAGTTGCTTCTACCAGCAGGACAAATTCTTTATAAGAAAACTTGCCATCACCCTTCAAGCGATCTCTTCTCTGGCCAGAGGAAATGGCTTAAAAAAAACTACAAATAATACTATAAAAAGAAAGCCATGAAAAAGGAGTAGAGGAGGAAGCAAGGAAGGAGAGAAAAGAATAACGTGAAAAAACATTGATATTAACAGAGTAAAATAGTTTTGAAAAAAACTACATAGTTTTTGAGTGAATCAGAGATGTCAGAAGCAGATATATCACTTCACAGTGACAGAGAGAGTGAATATTATGATTACTTCCTAAAGGAAAAAGAAAAGGATGAGCGATATTGCAGAGAATGTCAGGAGAAAGAGAATGAAAGAAATGATTCCAATAAAACAGAAGTGACTAAGAAGAACAGGGCAGACCGATCAAGTAAATGTAAACAACGTGAAATAAGAAAAGGTGGTTATGTATTAGTGGGATATGAAGGTGAATATTTCCCGTATGTGGTCAAAGAAGACAAAAAATTGCATATGTCAGCAATGAAAATGAGTGGTTTCAACTGGAAGTGATACAATGAAGGGTAAGAAGACTTGCTGTGGTACCAGAGGGAAGACATCATTTGTGAAATTCAGCCACCCATAAAAGTGAATGACAAAGGAACTATTCAAGTTCCTGAAATACAAGAAATGTAAGGCCCTAGTGAAAACTTTAACCAACATTTAACTCTTCTAAACAATAAAAAATTGATTTATTTAAATAATAATCGATAATAACAATAATTTATAATCGATGAAAATTTTGATGATATATACATTTTTTTTTAAAGAAAATATTCTTTTATCTATTCAATACTTGATGATTTTAAATATGCGAAATAAATATTTTCTCTTCTTTTAGCATGTTAAGTGACCTGGTGGTATAGGGGTAAGGTGTCGAATTTCTGTGCTGGCGTCTGAGGTTCAAACCTCGGTTCCGGAATAGATTTATCTGATTACCAAACCCTTCCTTCACCGATGGCAAGACATGTATTAATCACAACTTGTGAATGTGGGGAATTCCAGGCCAGTAGGTCCTCCATTTCATCTCATAATCACCCTAATATTACACATTAGCGTAAGTGCGTATAACCCAAACGAGTAGTAAGATGCGGTGCTAATAATAATAATAATTTTAGCATGTGTTTAGGGAAGTATGTGTGTATGGGAAGGTTCAAGGATTGAATCTCGAACAGATATATTTTGGCGTGGAGGATCAGTGTGGTTTGTTTATCCCCTCAAAATGAAATTGCTGGTGGATTGTCTCTAATATACTCTAAGTCAATCAGCACCATCTACAGTCTAAATTTTACAGTAAGCTCGTTATCTAAAAACTGGAAACTCTTATCACCACATTGGCAGGGGTGAAAATAAATTACATTCTTAGTCTGTTTAGTTAGTTATGTAAAGTGAAATTACACAGTAACCCTTAAGAAAGTGTTTGATAATATTTAGATGAACTTTTTAACTTAATAAATCAAATAAGACTTATTTATACAATGCCAAATTCTAGTGACTTTTAATCAATGTTGATGGTCGAAAATAGGCCTCATATAAAAATCAAAGTTTACTTTTCCGTTTCTGTACATGGTGGACAGATCTGTAAGTTTGTAGTCTCTAGAACTCTGTAGAAGTTGGATCAACTTTTTTAACTTTCATTACTGACTGCTACGGACAGCCACTCAATCAATCAACTATCAGTAAATTAACATTATTAATTGAGTCGAAATCAAAGTATATATGATTGTAAAGGAAAAACTAACCATTGTCTAAACCTATCGTATTTTGTTCTAGCTATCTTTAATAAAATAATATTTTTTATGAAAACGTTGATTGTTTTTACATAACTTGCTGAGATGGTTTTATTTTGACTAGTTTGATTGGGCAAAGTATTAATCTTCCGGTGTCAGTTTAGTAAAATGCATCCATCTTTCTCCGTCATTCTCCTTGATGATTAAGATGATTTTATTGAGGTAAATTGTTTAAAGAAAACAGCTATATAGTTTAACTGCCTTATTGTTTTTAATATCCTAAAATAATACATCACTGCATGGTGGTTGTGTAATTGATAATTATTATATTTTTGTAAATATTCAAGTTACAATAAAATAAACCATTCTATCAAAAAGTATTTTATTATGTGTCATTATTTCAACCTAGTATTTCATTAAACACAAGAGGATGATGAAATAAGTAGGACTAACATTTAATTTGGTATTTATGATTGAGGTGACTATTGGTTTAGATCCTGCCAAGAGGATTAGGGAGATGGGGCTGTGTTTTGGTGTATGTTGCCGAGGTCTCGGGTTTATTATTAGATGGAACTCTTAGAAAATACAAACAAATCGATTTCAGGTCAACATTAATAACATTTCACTATTTTATTAGCATTTTTTGATTGGTATTAATAATATCCATCTAGTCAACCTTGGTTGTCTTTGGATAAAGGAATCGCCTCTGGACTTGATATTTGTGAGTTCAAACCCAGCCGAGGTAAATCCATAGCACAACTTCCTTCGAAGGGGAAGTAAAGCTCTTGGTCCCATATTGATTGTGGCATGTAAAAGAAAGGTATTGGAAAATACTTTTACCTACAAAATTGGTAGGTCCTTTCACTCATGCTCATATAAATTCTTCTGTGCTGATATAGTCAACCAGTTCATAAAGTGCATGTTAAATATCTCAAATAAATTAAATTAAAAGTATCCATCTAATTTGACGGATGCAAATCACATAACCTGACATACATTAGAGGCGAACCTAGGTTGTCCTTAAAGGCGCATTCCAATAACATGTTTTTTACAGTATTTATAAAAATACCTACTTATTTAAATTGAATAAGCTAATAATTATTTTTAGATAAAGAAATAACATCCAAATATTTTATCTAATACTAAGAATATACTTTAAAACAGAGATTCATTAATAACTACTTTAATGCTCTATAACATTCAGGGTTGCTTTGTTGATGAGTCAACTTGATATTTAATTAAAATCTTCCATAAATGTTAAGAGAAAAGGAAGGGAAGAAGGGATATTTGTTCACACCATTGATTAGGGGGGGGGGGGGGGGGAAAGGTTGTCTATCAATTTTTTTTATTTATATCTTGTTTTTTTTTNACTCTTGTGTGGGGGGGGGGGGGGATGGTAAAGTTGTCTATCAATTATTTTTATTTATATCTTGTTTTTATTTTGTTTTCTAAACTCAGCATCGGGAGGACAAATGAGGAGATACTTGAATAAATAAGTAGCAGCTCTGGTTTAGAAAACTGAAATTAATGACTGCAGGGCTTGTTCTGACCACATGATACCCCCTATCCGCAAATGTTGGCATTATCATTGATAACACTGGCCACTTGGTCAGTATAGCTCTTTTGTGGCTCATAACATGCAGGGTTATTTTCTTCTGAGATTTGTATTAAAGAAAAAGAGGATACAATTAATTTGTATTTTCTTTAAATAGTCTAGCAGGGAGATTGAGGCTAGAATCCCGTTAGAGTGAATTTTCCTATGTATTTTCACCCCCTCCCCCCACGCAAAGGCGGGTACATATCTAAATTGAACCAGCCTCATTCCTAGCACATTAACATAATTAGTAGATAAGCGTTACACGAACGGGTAGTAAGACGCGGTGCTAAAAACTAAGATAAATGCAACATAATCACAGCAAGACTATTCATGTTATAGCATGAACCACTACAGTCGAATTTTATTAGAAAGATAGCTAGTAAGGTCGCTATACCTAATTTCAAGTATTCATAACTCAGGTCATGTGATTTTCATGTGTCACTTTTGATATATATCATAAATACCTACAAAATAACGTTAATATTATACTAAAATTCTATCAATTTTTGGAGAAAAAAGTGTTTATATATATATTTAAAAACGTTCTTCTTATCAAAATTGAACTGTAGGTCAAACAACCCATAACTTTAAAACGAGCTGCAACGTGTAAAGAGCCTCGTATTTAGGACGTCATGTTTTCCTCCCGGATATGTTCCTCACTCCTGTTCTCTGGCTCATGTCGCTAATACCTTGTAAATTGTCGACAAGTTTACGGGAAAGTGGCAGGTATACCCCCACACCCCTCTCCTCAGGCATGCGTCCCTCCCTAACGTTTCTGGCCTCCTCTTTCATCGACCTAACCTACAAGTCATCTCTATAAATAAGTGGTGTGAGTGTGTGTTTTTCCTAAAAGAAACGTTTTTAGTAAACCTCAATATAAAGGGAACCATCAAAATGTTGACGCTACACGCTTCCTGTGTTGTCGACGAGGAATGGGCCTTTAGGCGTTTTCACCAGTCTTGCCAATTGAGCCCCAATTTTCTCCCGAATCGACATATCTGATATTTCTTTTAACATCACGTCTTACTAACCGTTCGGGTTTCACACGTATGTACTAATTACGTTACATGTTAAGAGATAAATAAGGTTGAATATAGATGAAGTGTACTTGCAACTGCATAGAGAAAGAGAGAGTGGAAACCTATTTAGGAAATAAAGCTCTAAATGCAACCAACCAGTATTTGAACCCCGATCTTCCCGTCACCAGCAGTTTCAGTTTACTACGAAGGTGACGCTTTTGACTATTCGACCACCGAAGCGTATTAAAAAAAATAAATCGAGATCAACATTAATGTATCCATACGTCAATTCATGCTGTAAATTTAGATATATATTACCAATACCTATAAAATAACAATAACAATATAGTGACATTATATTATTGTTGAGGACAAAATGATATGTTTGTGTTAGAGACGGGACGTACGAATGCTATGGTATTCGAGAGATTTGAGATTCATAAAAATCTCAAAAAAGGTTTCTCGAATACATGAAGACCTTGAATTGATATAAGCCTACAACCCTAAGCAATTGGTAAAAGGAATTACATAAACTTGTATAGAGTGGAGAATATTATTATTATTATTATTATTATTAGCACCGCGTCTTACTACCCGTTCGGGTTGTACGAACTTACGCTAATGTGCAATGGTAGGGTGATTGTGAGATGAAATGAAGGACCTACAGTTTAACGTGGAATCCGAACCACGGGGGAGGCCTGGCATTCCTCACATTCACAAGATGTCTTGTCAGAGGTGAAGGAAGGGTTTGGTAATCAGATAAATCTTTGCCGTGACCGAGGATTGAACCCCGGCCGCCAGCACAGAAGTCTGACACCTTACCCCTAGACCACCAGGTCACCCAAGAGTGGAGAATAACAAAATCACAAATATATCGTTCGACACAATTACACAACCCTTCTCATATTGTGTGATATAGCTTCAAAGATAATTTTCAAACATAGCTTTTAATATACTATCCCTGATTATATTTTCCACATAAAAACAAACACATCGTCTTGTTGATCATAATAAACAATTTTTATACATAAATTTTAAACGAACGTGTTCAAATATATTTTACAAAATACAAAATGTCAAAATCAATAATTTATAAACTACCATAAAATTATTAACTTAAATCATAAAAAGTACTCTTATGTATCATGAAAAACGATTCCCATTTTGGATTCAATCTTCAAGGTCAATAAATAAAATAACAAAACTTCCTATAATTTGTAACTAGTAAACTCCCCTTAAATTAATTTATTTGAGATAAATGAAAATACATTATTTTTGACAATGTAAAATAGTCCACCCGATACCAATTTTGAACCAAATCATTAGAGCATTTTAAAATATTTTTTTACAAAAATCAGTAATTTATTAACTACTATTATAGTCTACTATTATATGAGTAAAAAATCTCATTCATATATAACAATTTATAGGGCCTAATGCAAACAACTTAACAGATACCCATTTTCACTCAAATCGCTAGAACAATGTTTTTTAATGAATACAAATTTAAAAAGTTATCAGTAATCTACCCATAGCCGAATTACTTCCTCCCCCAAAACAAGTATACATTTGTTATGTTTAGGCCTATGTCAAACACTCCATAGATTTACATTTTAAGCAAAATCATTTGAGCAATTTTCAAAATAATTCAAAAATCTCTTATCAGTAAACTACCCATAAACGAGTTTTACCCCATAAACAATTATAAGTTCATATTTGTCATACCACAAAACCCCTAGATATACATTTTAAACAAATTCGTTATGCACATTTTTGAAATTTTTAGTATTTTCAAAAAATTTCTCTCAGTAAACTACCCTTCAATGAATTTTTGCCCCAACACCAATGTTACAGTGTTAGTGGTCATGTCAAACATATCTTAGATATGTATTTTAATCAAAATCATTTGAGCCATTTTTGAAAAATTCAGAATTAAAAAAAAATCATTCATCAATAAACTACTCTTAATTTGAGGGCTATGGTCAAAATAAAACAAAAGGTCCTGAGGTATAACCCTATCAAATATAAATATCAAGTATGAACAAGATCCATCTAACCATTTTGGATCCGTAGTCAGGGACAGACAAAATGGTAAACTCCACTTTTTTATGTTCGTGTTCACATAAAACGTAAAGATTCATCATAATATCGGGATCGATTTTTTCACTATCACAATACTTTCTTGATATGATAAAGTTTCTTTAGCACCACGTATTACTACCCGTTCGGGGGTTTACACGCCTATGTACCTATTACAATAATGGTTTAGGGATTAGGAAGGATTAATTAAGAGGCAGGGCACCGTCATTTGCGTGGAAGAAGAGTGGAAAACAATTTAGGAAAAACCACCCTCAGTGCACCCAATCAGGATTGAACCCCGATCTTCCTGTCTTCGTCAGCCTATTCTGACACGAGAGTAGCGCGTTGGACCACGTGGCCACCGAATCAGGTGATGTTAAAGTAAAAATAAATGGTACGGCGCACCGCACAGACTTTCTCTCTCTTTCTATAAACTCGTAAGATTTCTGAACGGAATAATGTACATTGTATCATCACCACTCCACATAAGAACACGAATAAAATACAATGATATAGAATCAATGAGAAAAGAGGCGCATCTTTATCCACCTAAAAGCATTTCAAACAGTTTAATGTTTTAAAAACCTTAATAAAATGGTATTTGAACCATTTGCTGACAGCTTGGAAACCGGGATCTGCTTTACATGTTCCAATTTATGAAAATTGTATTACTAGCTATGAATTGGAGGAAAGTAGAAATAAATCTAAGGAATCAATAACTAATGAAATAATGTGAAAGTGCAATATTAA
>CABFOW010000049.1:411599-467298 GCA_902141385.1 Timema californicum
ATACATACATACATACATACATACATACATACATACATACATACATACATACATACATACATACATACATACATACATACATACATACATACATACATACATACATACATACATACATACATGCATGCATATGTAATAATTTTACGTACCCCCTAAGATGTCTTCGCGTACCCCAGGCTAAATAACATTCCAAAATGTTTGGAACTCCCACCCCATTTTCTGAACGAAAAACCATTGCGAGCTACCTAGCTTTAATGCACTGTAGGATACATAGTAGGGGCTAGAAAGGGATTACAAAATTAATTCTATCTTTAATTCCTCCTTTTCTCCATCCATAATGAAAAAATAAATTTACCGGGTCTATTCTGAAATAATTGTGTTCTCTATTCACAATGGAATATATAATATTTAGGAATATTTTCCCCGTATCACTTAACTAGGGCAGTACATCGCAAACTTGTAAGTTCACGTTAAACTTTACAAGCCTAAATATTTTAAGGCACATGCACAAACATAAAACTTTATTTCCGTTTTTGTATAGTATTCGCCTCTTTTTTTGTGTACCTTTTTTCAATATTTCAATCAATTTCTTTTTTCAGTTAACTATTTAGTGACGCACCTAGAAATGGTCCTGGCGACCCTCATTTTGGGAACCACTGGTCTAGACACTAATAAAACAAAGTGTACCTCATCTCTCCACTCATCCAATTTGTCGAACAGTGTAAAAGTGGTAGGATTGGAACTGTCTAACGTTTCCTGTCTCGGATCTTTCCTAATAATTGACCATCTGTTGAAATGAAGCTTCCTCTTTGAACTTTCGTCTCTGCCATTCGAAAACAAACAAAAGTAAGTTTAACACAATAAACAGCGGGGGTTTATCACAATAATCAGCGGGAGCTCCGAGTCATAAAACCACCCAACCCTAAACAGAGTAAAAGCGTCGTATACTGTTGAACCTCCAGGAAGTTCTTCACTCGCAGTCCAATACACTCTAAATTTTTATAAGATATTTACCTTAATCAAGGTGGGAATGTAGGGGATGGGGGAAAACATAAGTGTTTGCACAATTTTTATAAAAAAAACTTATTGTTGGTAAAAATAAATCAAATATTGCTCCATCATAAATATATAGTTTAATTTTCTTCACATGGCGATATCAATAGTTGTTAAATATTTGTCAAGGGTATCATGGAAGTTAAAGACAACTCTCTTTCTTAATTTAAAAAGTTTTTCATCTAATGCTGCTATGCTCATGACAGATATTCAACAACTGTTGATATCACCTTGTTAAGAAAAGTAAACTCTATGTTTCTGCTGGAGCAATATTGTATATATTTTAGTCAAAAAAAAGTTTCGACGTAAAAACTGCAAAAACCCTGTTTTTAACTCGCGTCCCTTACACTCCCATCTGAAGAAGTTTAATAATTTCAACCACCAAGGTCAGATGAATGGGAACATTACTTCCTCTAAAGATTTTTGCACCATGTCTTAGTACCCGTCTTGGTTATACATATATGTAATAATTACACTAATGTGCTAGGAATGAGCGAGGTTAATTTAAAGAGAGCTTACCCACATTTGTTTGGCGGGATAGTAGACAAACCTTTAGGAAAAACCACCCTCAGTACATCCAACTGAGATTTCAGCCCCATCAGCAATAACAGTCCAACTTAGAAGTGACACCTTAAACCTTTAGTCCACTGAAGCGAGTTGTATCCGGTTTAATAGCGTAAATGACTGTACCGTAATTAATGTAATGGGTGGTTCATACGGGCTAGGCGGCGGAGTAGGAAAATAGGGGGAAGGTTACGGATATAAAAATACCATAAAACCGTTCCCAATCGGGTGTTTGCCCTATTTACGCCTTCCTCGTGTTTATCTTACTGCACCAGATGGGCCCAAGTTTTAAATCTAGTTTCAAACCCTCCCTCCCTCGTCGATCGTTCATTTTAATAGACTCTGTCCCCCCTCCCTCTACACTAGGCAGTGGAGATGCTGGCGTATACTTTATGAGCATCGAGTGCCTATTTGTGTTTACATTCTTTGTTATTTTTTAATGTAAAGTTTTATAGTCATAGAAAAACCCCTTAAATGACACTCCTTTGAAAGTTATTACCGCGATTGGCATGTGTTCACACGACGAGCCACTTGGTCTGCAGTTAAAATAATTGAGGTCCACTTCAGTGGTCGCATAGTTTAAGGCACTACTCTCGTGTTGGAATAGACCACCGATGACAGGGATATCGAGGTTCGAATCTCAGTCGGCTGTATAGAGGGTGGTTTTTCCTAAAGGTTTGCCCCACTATTCCTCCCCGCAAATTCGGGTAGACTTTCTATTAATATAACCTTTATAATCCATAAAGCCATTGGTATAATTAGTAGGCCTACATAAGCCTATAGCCCAAACGGGTAGTAAGGCGTGGTGCTAAGATAAAACTAAATTGAGAAGAAACCAGTTTTGAAAGGTCTACGATACCTAATTATAGCCTATTATTGTTAATGTTGGATTTAATTAATAAGTGTTCTGTCTTTCAACATGTCCGTTGATTTGTCAAAATTTAGTCTTCCAGCATGTACTATCAGCAAATTCAATTTTTAGAGCTTTTAATTTCATCTTCTTTCCTTGTTTGAGATCATCCATCGGTTACATTTGTGATATTCCCATTATATACTCTACAATTATTTCCATTATTTTGTGAATCAATAAATGTACTATGAATTTATACAATTTTGAAAGGTATTATATAGAGTTGTATCAAACATCAAACAAGTTTGAAAAAATAGACACAATGTCATTAAATAATTAATATAATGAAGAATGACAGTGAAAACATATTATATGAGCCTTTGTAACAAAAAGAAAAGATTAAAATTAGCACATTACATTTAAGAGTATCAGGATCATAAAACAATGGTAAGAGAATAGTTATTATTATTATAAATTGATACATTATTCACTTAATATTTTAACGAACACGAATTAATGATGATGTAGTTTTACTCAGTAATTTAATAGAAACAGAAATAACTATTAACTATTTAAAAAAAGTTCGCAAAATTGTAGTTGAAATTAGTTAGTAATAATATAATATTTAATGATATTGTATGCATTTTTTCAAGTTTGTTTAGTACATTTATAATTTTATAAGTTCATAGTACATTGATTAATTTACAAATTATTTTATTCCTCCTTATTAAACTTTAATATGTGTTTCAAAAATTATTATTTTTATGTTTTAAACTAAAGAATTATTTTACGGTGACGTGACTAAACCTAGTTTGGTTTAGTTATGAGCTCATTATTGGTCACCAACACCTTCTTAACTCAATTTCTCCCAATTCGGTGAACTGGCGGTCTAGGTGTTAGGTGTCAAACTTCTATGCTGAGGATCCAGGGTTCAATCCTTGGTCCCGGCACAGATTTATCTGATTGCCAAACCCTTCCTTCACCTCTGACAAGACGTGTATTAATACACAACTTGTGAATGTACGGAATTACAGCCCTCCGCCGTGGTTCGGATCCCACGTTGAACTGTAGGTCCTCCATTTCATATCTAAATCACCCTACCATTTCACATTAGCGTAAGTGTGTATAACCCGAACGGGTAGTAAGGCGCGGTGCTTATAATAATAACTTCCCCCAATAACGTCTCCAGCCAGTATTCAAACAAGAGACCTACGTCTCGGTATCATCTGAAAGCTGGGTTAACCTTCGTACTAGCAGTGTTGACGAGCTGTTAACAAACCAGACTATGGCCTTTGAGTGAGCTGTATACAGGCTCTTAAATCCACAACCAATACAATTGTAAATCTTGGTGCTGTAGTGTACTATGTCACAACAACACTAACAGTAATTATAGTTAATACTTGTGTTCCTAGAATACCTTACATAGATTTGCAAACATATTTGTGTTGATATCTGAAAGTTAATAGTTTGCATCAAATTACGGAAAAATAATAATTATTTAGATTTATGAATGAATGATTTTTTTAAAAACCTTACATACCAGTAGTTTTGTGAACAGTAGACTCCAAATCTTTCATTAAAAATGCTAATGTTAAGAAGTATGTAATTATTTTAGCATTTTACAACCCATTCGGGTTATACGCTTTATACGATAGGTACGCTAATGGGTTAGGGAGGAGGAAGATTTGAATTTAGAGGAAGTATACCCACATTTGCGTGGAGAGAGCTTGGGAAACAGTTTAGGGAAAACCATCCTCGGTACACCCGACTAGAATCGAACCACGATCTTCCCGTCATGGGTGTATAGTCTATTGCAAGACTAGCACCTTGGACCATGAGGCCACCGAAGCGGGCTACGCCTTGCTCTTATCTTTATAACAGTTTTAGATTTCTATGTGGATTCAAGGTTGAAAAATATTTGCTATAATTTCTCCTTGGATTTGAAGTTGATTCCTTGCTGATAAAATTATACGAAAGATAAATTAATACTATATTCAATAGTGAATTATGCTTATAGAAAATACCTATTAAACGAAAAACCTTTTGAGCGGCTGTCATATTGAAATGGGTAATCAGATTTTTTTAAAAATACTATATACTATACATAAGTCGTCTGACCTAGGCTCAAAAAATGAATATGGCAAATTTTGTTAAAACTGGTCGACTCCTTTAATAGTTATCGTGGAAAAAACCTTCGGATAGATGTACGAATTGCCAACTGGTCAAGTTAAAACAAGACCTCGCTACACTCGTTATATAAATATATCAGAAACACTATTTGGTTGCAAAGCATATTATTGCCCCAAGCCATTTGTATACAATAATAAGTGGTTCTTGAATATGTATATCCTTCTCACTCACTCATTGAGCCTAAATATATGAGTAATGGACACGTGGACTAACCGTCAAGTTCATCCAATATGGTTTTTCAATGATAAGCAGTTCTGGGTAGGATACTGTCGGGCGTTCTCAGGTTGGTTTTTCGTAAATGGTTTACCATTCTCTCTACAAGGCAGTGCGTGTACATTTCTCCTAAATTTTATTTTCCTCATGTCAACTTGTGGTTGTTGCTTCATCTTTCAACTTAAATACTAAAAGGGATACCCAGAATTGATGGAGTTGGTTGATTTGTTTTTACGATCTATAAGTTGCGTCTGTAGACACTTATCCCTTTTGTTTGATGGTAATTTTATGAAAAAAATCTTTCAATGACACAAGTTACCTTACTTTATACCTGAAAACTATCTGAACACCAAATTTTCTAAGATGGAAAATAATATCAAATAAAAAAAGCGCCCCAATTAGAGGTTTTTTTCTGAAGGAAATCAAAAAATTCTATTTGAAATCTGACAATGAAGCCAAACAAATAAAATTGTTTCAATGGATGCGATTAGTTTATTTTTCTACCGCAGTTAATATCAACAGTTCTTGAATATTTTATCTGCGTACAACCCGAATGGGTAGTAAGACGCGATGATAATAATAATAATAATAGAATATTTTATCGTGGACATAGCAAAATTCGAACATGACTTTCCTCCTTAGATTGATAAAAGCTTTTCTCGTCAAATGCCACAATACTCATGAGAAATATTCAATAACTGTCTAGAAAACTAAAATAAACGTTTCCACTGAAACGAGATTTTGTTTTTTGCAAAACATTATTTTCGCTATAAAACCGTAAAATAATAACGATCCTACGTAGTTAAAATGTAAAATAGAGGCATTGGACTTAATTAACTTACTCAAATAAAAAGTATTATTATTAATATTTTCTTTCGTTCCACCCGCTTTGATGGTTGAACGGTCACTCGCAATAAACTTGGACTGCCGATGATGGAGTGATTGGGGTTCGATTCTTGGTTGAGCGTACTGAGGCGGGTTTAATCTAAGTGGTTTTCCCATTTTCTCTATACGCAAATGTAGATAAATTTACTTTAAATTCAGTCCTTCCTCCTTACTAGAAAGTTAGCTTAATTAGTAAATATGCATACAGACAGAACGAGTAGTAAGACCTGGCACAAAAAAATAAACAAAAAGGACTCGCTTTCCCTTACACCAAACGAAAGGAAAGCACCGCACGGAAGCTGTGTCCGAGATCTGAGTGTAGGTATTTCTGTGTTGAGCAACTGTGTCGTTCGTTGTTTACAAGCAACGTGGCACGCACCACGCGGTGCTCTGATCGGGCGCGAGAGGTGGTTCCCTCTTTGGAGCCTCCTCTCCTCATTCTCCGCCGATACTTCGACACGGGCGATCGCGAACAGATACATCGCTGAGGTACATCCTCCATTTTAACATCACAGTTAACTTCTTTCTTTGGATACAATAGAAGTTAATATATCTCATTGGTTACAATAGTGGTTACATTCTCTCCTCGGCTACAACAATTTCTAGGTAGGGGGAGGGAGTTTCTTCCTCTGAAAGTCACGCGCTTCCCCGTAAGGAGATATCGGCACAGAAATGATCTGCCCTACAATACCAATCTTTCCAAGACCTGTAATCCGAGTCATCCGTCTTCATATCAGAGTGGTGGTTGTCAAACAAGAGTTGAAACCGGGATTTTAAGATACGTGAAACTGTTCGTAAAACATGGTGCTATTTTTTTACTATTTTTACAAACAATATTGGTGTCTACCTATATTCTATTCTTTTTTTGGTGAATGTAGTCAACATTAATCGAAGACTCTTTTTTATAATAACGTTGAGAAATAGCTCAAGGATGCACCAAAAATAGGATTTAATCATTGCCAAAATACTTTACTTTTTTATCAATTTTAGAAGATTAAATACATTTTATTAAGTTATTAGTAAATCGAGAACAATTTTAACTATCAAGCCTTTATTAAATTTTTTTTTAAATACAATACATTTTAATGAAATTGATAGAATTTTGTAAATCATCTATTTCTTAACAATTACATCACTAACCTCGTGGGATTCTGGACGAGAATCAATCAATCTTAAGTGTGTTTGTTGGTGACACAAGTGGCCCAGTAGATGGCCGTTGGAACACCGTTTCAAGGAGATCCAAACAACAGTTCCGTTCGTATGATCAACGATGGTCGAGACGAAATCTTTACCAAGTCCAAAGACAATGGACGGGAAGGGGACAGCCTCAGACACTGTGGTCCAGGTGGAACAACCTCCCCCTTGGGTAAGTACACAGCGATATTCTTTATATTAATATTAGCTTCCACAGGTCTGAGGGTTTGTCTATGGACCTTGGGAAGTTTCAGCTATGGTTATGTCAAGGGTTAGGATGCTTCCACGTGGCTGAGGGGTTGTCTATGGACCTTGGGAAGTTTCAGCTATGGTTATGTCAGGAGTTAGGATGCTTCCACGTGGCTGAGGGGCTGTCTATGGACCTTGGAGAGTTTCAGCTATGTCTATGTTAGGAGTTAGGATGCTTCCACGTGGTTGAGGGTTTGTCTATGGACCTTGGGGAGTTTCAGCTATGGTTATGTCAGGGGATGGGATGCTTTCACGTGGCTGAGGGTTTGTCTATAGACTTTGGGGAGTTTCAGCTATGGTTATGTCAGGGGATAGGATGCTTTTACGTGGCTGAGGGTTTGTCTATGGACTTTGGGGAGTTTCAGCTATGGTTATGTCAGGGGTTAGGATGCTTTCACGTGTCTGAGGGTTTATCGATGGACCTTGGAGAGCTTCAGCTATGTCTATGTTAGGAGTTAGGATTACTCCACGTGTCAGAGGGTTTGTATATATGGACCTTGGAGAGTTTCAGCTATGGTTATGTCAGGGGTTAGGATGCTTCCACGTGACTGAGGGTTTGTCTATGGACCTTGGGGAGTTTCAGCTATGGTTATGTCAGGGGATAGGATTCTTTCACGTGGCTGAGGGTTTATCTATGGACTTTGGGGAGTTTCAGCTATGTCTATGTTAGGGGATAGGATGCTTCCACGTATCTGAGGGTTTGTCTATGTACCTTGGGGAGTTTCAGCTATGTCTATGTTAGGAGTTAGGATGCTTCCACGTGACTGAGTGTTTGTCTATGGACCTTGGAGAGTTTCAGCTATGTCTATGTTAGGAGTTAGGATGCTTCCACGTGTCTGAGGGTTTGTCTATGGACCTTGGAGAGTTTCAGCAATGGTTATGTCAGGGGTTAGGATGCTTCCACGTGTCTGAGGGTTTGTCTATGGACCTTGGAGAGTTTCAGCTATGGTTATGTCAGGGGTTAGGATGCTTTCACGTGGCTGAGGGTTTGTCTATGAACTTTGGGGAGTTTCAGCTATGGTTATGTCAGGGGATAGGATGCTTTCACGTGGCTGAGGGTTTGTCTATGTACCTTGGGGAGTTTCAGCTATGGTTATGTCAGGGGATAGGATGCTTTCACGTATCTGAGGGTTTGTCTATGGACCTTGGAGAGTTTCAGCTATGTCTATGTTAGGAGTTAGGATGCTTCCACGTGACTGAGTGTTTGTCTATGGACCTTGGAGAGTTTCAGCTATGTCTATGTTAGGAGTTAGGATGCTTCCACGTGGTTGAGGTTTTGTCTATGGACCTTGGTGAGTTTCAGCTATGGTTATGTCAGTGGTTAGGATGCTTCCACGTGGTTGAGGTTTGTCTATGGACCTTGGGGAGTTTCAGCTATGTCTATGCTAGTAGTTAGGATACTTCCACGGGGTTGAGGGTTAAAAAGATTAAATATAGACCTCTGAGGATCCGCTTTAGTGGCCGAACAGTTTAAGGCATCACTCCGGTGTCAGACTGGCCAGCTGATGATGGGGAAATTGGGGCTCGAATCCCAGTCTGTGTACTGAGAGTGGTTATCCACTCTCCCTCCACGTATATGCTGAGAGATTACCTCTAAAATGCTTCCTTTTTTTTCATCCCTTCCTTGTTAGAGTAATTATAATATATGAATTTAACCTGATCAGTTAGTAAGACGTGGCTATCAAATAATAAATAATATAGACCTCAGGTACTTCCGACTATGGCTAATTTATGGTGAGGTTGTATAAACCTTCCCCAATGGGCAAGCTGACAAAAAACGTCAGCTCTCCCTCTTTATGATTGTTTGGTTACAAGGGGCTCAGAGCTCGAATCTTGGCTAAATGTACTCTGTGTGGTTTTTTCTGACAATTCATAGCACCGCGTCTTGCTAACCATTCGGGTTATGTGTATGTGTTATAATCGCGTCAATATGTTAGGGATGAGAAAGGTTGAATTTTAGATAAAGTGTACCCCATTCGGCCATAAAAGCACGTGTAATGTTATTTGTTACTGCCACTTTTGATATTTTAAATACAATACACTTTTTAATTTGTTTAAAAAAGTACTTGTCAAACTACTTGATTTCCATGACAAATATTCAAAAACTAGTGAGATTACTATTGTATGTGTAGACAATAAATGTATATACTGAAGCTCTATTTAATTTTTTTTATTGATTAGCACTGCGTCTTACTACCCGTTCGAGTTATATGCTTAAGTACTAATTACGTTAGTGGGCTACGGTTTGGGAAGGTTAAATTTAGAGGAAGTGAACACGCATTACCGTGGTGGGAGAGTGGAAAACAGTTTAGGAATAAAACCAGTTCACCAGACCGAAATTCTAACCTCGAACTCCCCATACTCAGCAGTCTAGCTCAACATGAAACTAGCGCGTTAGCCAAATACGCCACCGAGGCGGGTTCTATCTGAATTATTTTGGTCAAAATATTATTTTTTGGTATAAAAAAGACAATATATTCAACTTAACACTACCCATTCAGGTAATAGTCTTATGTACTAAATACGCTAAAGGGCTTGTGATGAAGATTGAATTTAAAGGTAGTGTATCCACATTTGTATGGAGAGGAAGGGAGAGATAGAGAAAAGGTAAAACTATTTAGGGAAAAAACCCATCAGTAAACCCGACTGGGATTCGAACCTCGATCTTCCCGTCATCGATAGTCAGTCTAATGCGAGAGTAGCGCCTTAAAACCATGCGGCCGCTGAAGCGGATAAAATTAGAGTAAAAGTTGAGTAGTGTTTTCTATGTCTACTTACTAATGTTCAACCAAGATAACCTTGTCCCCGCAGTCCACTGTGAAGGAGGAAAGGCGCAACACTGGCCGCTACGTGGTCGTGATCGTAGTGGCGTTCGCGTGCCTGCTGGGACTGTACCAGGCCTGCCTCCAACAGAACGCTGTGCTCGCTGGCCTCATAGTGCCTGCCCTCATAATGGTCATTTATGTGGCCTGGGTCCTGTACACCGCCAGGCACTCCCAGAAACAGGTGAGTTCACTAGGATCTGACGACCTATCAGCCCCGAGAACACGAATCGCACACGCCACCTTATGTGTGGTTCAGATATACAAAACATTAACTGACCCCGTGGTGTAATGGTCAGTGCCCCTGACTACGAGTCTAGGAGTCCCGTGTTCAATTCCCGGCTGATACCTTTGGTACAGTGCCCCTGACTACGAGTCTAGGAGTCCCATGTTCAATTCCCGGCTGATACCTTTGGTATCTTTCCCTAAAGGGGAATTTCACCAAAGGTCACCAGGGTTTGGATAGTTAAGCTTAAGTTAGGTTAAGCCTCACCCCGGCTCTTCAACTTCATAATAACTATCAGCACATCACCTCATTGCGTGCACGACGTGTAGACAAGCTCCTATGGTGTACCCTGGGCAACGCTCTGTGCCAACAGAACGGCTAATAGTATACACATAAGGCGACTGAAAATGGATGTCATGTCCCATCCGGTCATATATGCCGTACGATAAAACAATCGAGACATGGCAAACACCACCTTGGAAAAAAACATACAATTGATACATTCGGGCGTTCTCTGGGCAATGGCACATTAGTACTGTCTAAACTTTCCACTACTGGGCTGCAGATAGATGTAGCCAAGACGCGCAATATTTTATACCAAAAGTTGAATACCATTTGACTTATTATCCAGCAAAAACCCTCTGAAACTCTCTGAAACCACACACGGCCCTCAGTGACGTGGAGTGAGGTGCTGCCGGGATAAGAAGAGCTTGTTAAAATTTCAACTGTGATATGTTCTCCTCCATTCGGTTGCATTTGGCTGATCATATATAAACTCGGCTCTACACCTTTCATATGGGATTGTATTTCCATTGATACCTGACCAATGAGTGTTTTGCTGAGTGATTATAACATTCACAGATACAGTTTCAATTATAGTCCCATATTTTTTACAAAGACCCATTTGAAAGGCCTATTTAGCACCAGAAGCTTACTATATTTTTATTTCATTTAGCACAGCGTTTTACTACATGTTCAGGCTATACGCATATATACTAATTACACTATTGAGCTATGAATGAGTAAGGTTGGATTTAGAGTAAGTACACCCGCATTTGCGTGAAAGGAGGGTGTAAACAATATTGGAAAACCACCTGACCCGGATTCAAGCCCTGATCTCCCTATCATAGGCAGTCTAGTCTAACATGAGAGTGCCTTAGACCATGCGGTCACCGAATCATTGATGGTGTAATCCTGTGCCCAGAAAATATACATAGAATACTCAAATAAAACACCCCATACAAATATTAGCCTATATTGGTGGGCACGTGACTTAATTATGACTAATATCCGGTGATAGTTATGTCAGAGTTCAAACCCCGGTTCAATGTACTGGTGCTGTTTTGATTTTTAAACTCTCCTTCCATGAAAATATTGATTCATTTCTTTTAAACTTTATTCATACCTATATCACTAGCGTAGTTAAATTCTGAAACTCGGGGCAGGAGTGAAAGATATGACGGGAAAAATAAAATCCCATCGAAACATTAATTATCATAATGAAATATCAACTTAACGTTGACACGCTTCGGTAACCGAATGAGCTAGTATGTCACTCTCGCAATATACTGAACTGTCTATGGCGGGAATATTGGGCTTAGAGTCCCGGTTGGTTGTATTGAGGTTGGCGTTCTTTTCAGAAATGGTTTCTCACTCTCCTTCCACACAAATGTGGGTGCACTTACTCTAAACTCAACCTTCCTCATCCATAACATCCTATCGTAATTTGTACATAAGCGCAAAGCCCGAACGGGTAGTAAGATGAGGTGATTAAAGAAACAAAAAACTTAACGTTTCATGTGAAGGATCTCAGAATTGGCTTTGATTGAAAACTTGGCGTTCTCTTTTATTTATTTTTGTTTTAAACACGAGTAGTCGATGAAAGTATTTGGCTTATACGACATGTTGTTTCAGTGGAATTGATCACAGGAGCGGGTGGAGGGAAGAATGTCTTAAATGTTTTATTTATTACAACAACTTCAATAAGAAGAATGCGAACATTTTTTTTTCCTTGCCAGATCTTTAAGAAAACTTTGACGTTTTCTTCGAGGGTGTAAATCAAATCTTACAAAACTAAACATAGCTTTGGAATATTTTCTTTTTTGATACCAAGCTTCACATTATCTTACACTACAGACAAAATAACGAGATACTTAATGTCGACAAGATGGTTCGCGTTATATTTCTCTTTATTTTAATTAGTGAGGTATTGTGAGTTTGTTTTAATAGTCACGATTTTTTCATTCATATTATCATGGGCGTGCTGCTTCATTCACACGTTCGTCAGAAATAGAGAGCAGAATCTTCTTGAGTAGTGCAGAAATTCACACGTTATCTATGCTTACCCATGATGATTTGCAATGAAGACTTAAAACACCTGATTCTCAGCGTATTTATTTTTCTACGCGTACAGTAAAGCGTACAGTGAAAATAAAGAAGAGAAAGTCACATTACACATCACTTTTATATCTCTAACCCCCATAAGGACCTCAGAAAATACTTAAAAAAATAGTAATTTGAATATGACAGATACCTCGCTTAGCCATAATCTGAAGTACATTATAAAGGTTTGACGATTGTCTAACAGATGGCAGCACTAACTCAATTAGGGTTAAAATTGACTTTCCCCCCTTTTCTCTTGTAACTTTAATATATGTTTATAGAGTAACTTCATGGTGAATATTTACAAATTATAATGCTGTGTTGTGATTCAACTCGAGTGAAACGCTTTCAATTTAACGGACTATTTCAAATCTTCTCACAACAGTCGACTCAGCTGTCTGCTTGTCTTTAACTCCACGATGCAGTCCCTTTGCTTGTGTATTGCGCGACTGATTTATGTAGGTTGATTTTGAAATTTGTTTTGCTTCTCCCGAGCAGAGGTTCTCGAGCAGAGTCGACCAAGTGGGGATCACTGCTAATGGTACTCAAATATTGTGATTGGCTCAAAGTTTGTCACGTGATTACACTTCTGTGCAACACTATGAAATGATGAAGAGCAAGAAGAATAGCTGATAAAGGAATAATGTAGAAGATGTTAATCAAAAGAAGAGCTATACTGGTTGGCCACATCTTGAACCATGAGGGACTGATTACCAAACCCTTCCTTCGACTCTGGCAAAAAACGTGCTTTCACTGTTTGTAAATGTGTGGAATTTCAGGCCCCCACCGTGGTTCGGAACCCACGTTAAACTGTAGGTCCCATCTGTTTTCCACTATCATCATTCTCACGTATCATCCTATCATCTGGGGATAGTAGAATTCACCTTATGGTGTCCCCACCTCATAAATGAGTTCCTCCATACGCCAGGAGGGCAGAGGTAAGAGAAGGTCGAATGGCCAAGATCTGGAGCATTAACACAACTCCATATTATAAGGATATGTAGAAGAAAAGAGAAGCAGCGGAAAACCCTGGCTATTGGCCAGATTACTCAAAACGTTGGTCCCAAGACATACCGAGAGCTGAAGAGGGAAGCGGAAAGAGAACTACTGCAAACTAATATTCGGATGATTCATGACCATAGATAGATAGATGAAATAGTATTAATACCTATTAAATAATACAACAAAAACGATTAGTACTACTTATATTAATTATCTTGAACAAGAGACAAAATAATACCATAAACATATTACATACAATTTTAATAAATATCAATTTGCAATTTATTACTACCATAGCCTGATTTTCTTACGATTAACAAACTGAAAGTTTTTTTTTACAACCAGACTATATATATATTAGTAGGATTTTGGAAAAAGAGGACTTTCAGTTTGCTATTTGTAGGAAAATCAATCTATAGTCATTTTCCACAAGTTCATATCAACTTTTTTGCTTGTCCAAATCATAGGGTTTGTAGTAAAGCCAAGCGTAAGTGTAAACGTTTTGTAATATCTATATGTACTATACATTATTATATACAACTCAAGATTATTTTTTTGACAGCTCTTCCCTATTCTATTATATCAGAAATCCTGTCAGAATAGCATTCACATATTCACCAACTAATACAAACTTATATTATGTTGGGCTAGGTTAATTATATCAATGGAGGATCGATCATACATCTTAAAAACCTTCTTATGTAACCAGGTGGTGCTCAGAAATTAAGTGCGTATTTACGAGTTCGCCTTAGTGCATGTTTGCTCAAATTATCGACCGACTTTACTGTTGGATGTTAAGGGGCCGCCTCTGTTAGCGAGAAATTGCCGCGCAGACGATTAGTTCAAACACAATATTTAATTATACAATGTTTTATTTCCAAATATGTTCCACACTAAAATAAAACAGGAAGATTCCAATAGGGCTCTCTTTCCTTAACAACCTTATGGTTTGAGTTTTATTAATATAAAAAATGCGTGAAACTGTAACATTAATTTATTTTCAATTAAGTTTCAATCACATTTGTGGTGCTATAAGACAGGACTTGATGAATAAGGATGGTAGATTTAGCCTTCCTTCAATACAATCATTTTTTATAGGCTCACAACATAACGTTTTAAAGATATTTGAGAACTAGCAGTGAGCTTCCCTCTTTACCTTAAGAATCAAATAGCCAAAGCTATTATTTATGCTTTTAGTGAAGTTTACTCCATCTAGATATTATATCTTAAAATTGAAAAATGACACCGGGACAAGGGAATCGAACCCGAGACCTTTACCTTGAGATAAGAAGTTTCTTACTTTTCTTTTCCCTCTTTCTTATTGACACGACAAAGAGTGGTTGTAGGAGAAGGGTGAAAGGGAATACAAGTTTAAACAGACTAGAGAATTAGTCCCAGAAAACGATACAAACAATTGTATTTGAAGACGTGTGACCGGTTAGCGATTGATACTTTCTCGCTGGCTGAGGCGTCCGCCTTAAGTGGTGATCACGTCATCTTAAGTTAAGTTTGTTTTGTTAAATGTGTGATAGCACTACAAACAGTGAGCCAACTTCAGTGACCGAACTGTCTAAGACGCCACCCTCATAATATACTGAAACGCCAAAGACGAGGAGATCAAGGTTCGAATCATAGTCGGGTGTACTGTAAGTGGATTTTCCCAAATGGTTTTCCACTCTCCTTCCAAGTGGATACTGGTACACATCCTCCAAATTCAATCATACTCACCCTTTACACATTAACTTAATTAGTATGCATGCGTACAGCCCGAACGGGTAGTAAGACACCGTGTAAAATATTTGTTAGGAAATAATATTTATAAATTGCAAACATTTATTTTGTTGTGATCAATAACATGTTAGTAAATTTAGTTTTATTTCATAGGCAATGATATTATCAATCAAAAGTGATATGTTATGCATATCACATGAATTGACGTATACATATATGAAAATTGTTTTAGTAGTTTTATAACCTTTTCATCACCAATTCTTACTATTATGTTTAAGTTAAATGCGTACATAATAATTTTCTCTAATATATTAGAGTTGAGAGTGGAAGCATTTTAGAAGTAATCTTCCCTAATTTGCATTGAAAGAGAGTGGGAAACCATTTTGAAAAAACCCCTCAGTACATCCGGCCAAGATTCGAACCTCAATCTCACCGTCATCGGCAGTCTAGTCTACTGTGAGAGAAGCGCGTTAGACCACGCGGCCACGGAAACGGGTAAGAACGGTTGAGACTATTGTAACGTTATTTGCCATCCTACCATGTATTTCCTTATATTTTTCTAATTTGTAGATAGTTTCCACTTTGTTTTTGTTTTAAATGCTGTACTTCAAAGTTCGTCCGCAGCTTAACGCACTGCGTTGCCGGCGTGACGAGATAATACTATTTACATCCATTCAAAATAAAACGGAAGTAAGAACGTCTAACACTGTTTAAAATAATTAAAATAATGAATTTTGAGATAAGGAAGAACACTTACCCTTTTATTCAACATATTAATTATCCTTCTAAGAAGTTTGTTGATTCTTCTATTTATTTTCAATGTCGGCCATGATTTATTTCAAGACATGCGCACTGCGCGGATTTGGTAAACAAGTGAGTGGCGTGTCTCGTGATTATAAAAGAAGTAAGAAAAGAAAAAGACGAGATGTAAGTACCTCCAAACTAGCGCGCATTTCAATTTTGACAGATGGAAATAAACATTTTAATTCTTTTAAGAAACGTTAAAATTCATTGACATATGTTTCAATCTTTATATTAAATTTACATTTTATTTTATAATCATCCTTAGTCCATAGCCAACATTTTATATTTTGTTTTAATGTAAAAAATTTCTCTTTGGACTCGGAAAAAAATAGAACGTTTATAAATTTGATTCCTGGAACACTTTTTGAAGAAGATTAGGGTCTTCTTCTTTGGCGTTCTTCAAGTATGGAACCAAATATGTGTGATTCTCTAATCAATTTATTTAAAAAATGGAAACTTAGTTTAAAAGTGAGATATTAATATATCGATAGAAATCTGAGTGTCTAGGGAAGAACTTTTACTCTGGTATTATAAACTCCTAAATTTAACCATCTTTAGAGATTATTGTTTTAATTGATTAATCTTGTTTAAGAATAAATTTAATACAATATATTTTATTTTGTCAGATTAGAATTGTATTTACTCTGAATTCCATAGGTAGGATTGGAACGTGGTAACAAGGAAACAACAACAACAATAATAATAATAACACACACAAATTTCAATAATCTTTTTTTAATTGTAGTTTAAAATTAGTACATTTCATTCCGTAATACATTTTTTATTCCAATTATTCATATTTTATTTTAAGTGTTTTTTTCCTTTAACTCTTGTAGAGATTTATAGTACACCATTGTTGTAGGTAAGGTAGTGTAGTTATTATTAACATTGCATCATCCAGAAAACGTTCCCGATCACATCCAGTGGTCTCCAGTGTTAAGAGTCATCGTGCCACTGTCAGAGTTAGACAAGCTAAAGGTGTTTTTTATTATTATTTTCTACTAGTTCCCAGGAGTGGCACCCAGTAAAAATAATACATATATAATTCTATTAATCTCGAAGGGAACTTTACTGTTTAACATATTTGGAACACAAACTTGTATTTTTACTAGACTGTGTGTAGAAAAATAAACTGAATGTATATGCTGATGACATATTTGGTTTATTTATATCACAACATTTATTTTACATAAAAACTGATAAACCTTAACTTGAGTTTTCCCCTATTCCACCTTAAACAACCAAATAAATAATTACCTACCCATTTCCGCCTAAATAATAATATTACATTTTCCATCTTACCGTTTATTAAAATTCCCTCTTTCCGGTTAAGTCTAATATTACATTTTGCTTCTTACTTTTTGTCGTAAGTTTCTCTCTGGCCGCTTCACTGTATCAATAATACCAACCCCTTTCCCACTTACCTAGCTGACAAACCTGCGAGATATGAATGAACAGGCCTGACCCGGTCCATAATACACCGTGACAGCTCCCGTAAATGTTTAGACAAGTCACAGGGCCATATGCACTGACTCGTCTTCATCAACTTGTCTTCTATCTCCTTCTATCCTTCCCCCGAAGTTTACTTTGAAGAGTTAAATAGGTGCAGGCCTAAGGGCATAATAACAAGGTAAAAGAAATAAACAATACAGACAAGTGTTCGTGTATATTTTTTTTTTTTACTCTCCTGTGAAATTCCGGTGCAAAATTAATCCCCCTTTCCTCCCGCGATTCAGTGGTCGAATTGTCTGAGGCATCACTTTCGTGTCAGACTGGTCTGTTGGTGATGGAGAGATCAGGGTTCGATTACCGGTTGGGTCCACTGAGGTTGATTTTCCCTAAAATTATTTTCCAGTCTCCTTCCCTGCAACTGAGTGCAGGCTACCTCTAAAATGATTCCTTCCCCATTTGAGTAGTTATCACATGTGCGTGTAACCTGAACAAATTGTAAGACACGGTGATTAAATAAAAAAAATGCCACATTAAGGTGGTGGTGTTAGGAACGCCAGTTAAGGGCAGTGTTTTTGCAGTTTTTATAGCAAAATATTTTTATTAAAATAATAAAATATTTCTCGAGTAGATTTATTATTATTATTATTTAGCACTGCGTCATACTACCCGTTCGGGTTATACGCTTTAAGTACTAATTATGCTAATGGATTGAGAATGTTGAATTAGAGGAAGTGAACCCACATTTGCGTGGAGGGAGAGTGGAAAACCATTTAGCCTACCTCAATTCAACCAACCGAGATTCGAACCTCGATCTCCCCGTCCTCGGCGGTCGAGCTCAACATGACTAGCGCGTCAGCCAACTGCGCCACCGAGGCGGGTTTCTCGAGTAGAAACATCGAGTTTAATTTTCTTCAAATGGTGGTATCAACAGTTGTTGAATATCTGTCATGAGCATAGCGGTATTAGATGAGAAACTTTTTAAAGGAAGACAAAAAGTTGTCAATAAATTCCAGGACATCCTTGACCGCTATTCAACAACTGTTGATATCCCCATGTGAAGAAAATTAAACAATGTTTCTACTGGAACAATATTTTATTTATTTTGGCGAACCAAATGTTTTGCTATAAAAACTGCATAGACACTGACCCTTAACCGGCACTACAATCTTAATTGTTTTACTCTAAAACTTGAAAATTCATGATTTGAGCATTACATTAATTAATTAGGTAACTTATTTAACGCGGTTTTTATAATTATATCAGTTATTTTATTCGTGTTTATCATTTGGTATATAATAACTTTTATTTCATAGTTTAAAGTGAAAATGGGGCTGTTTCCCTTCCCCACCCCATTCACACCCTCCAATAGTTAAGAGCTAGAAACGGCTATGTAGACGGATACGTTACCTACCAAGGTAAGGCTGTGTAAAGAAATGAGTAAGAAACTTAAAATATTATGAAAAATAATTGCAGAGGGAATAATAAGGGAGAAGAGACGGAGCTAAGGGTGTAAAATAAAGTAAGCAAGTTCTGCAATGTAAACTTTGAAAGCGTGACAAATTAAGACGATTTATATTCGTATCCGTAAAACAAACACTCTTGAATATAATAGCGAGACGCGCACTTGAACCCGTCTGACAGATGTTCTAGGCGAGTAATCTGGAATCTCGGACGATCTTCATCAAACATGAAAAATAACGTAACGTTCTGTTGTTTTAAAACACTTGTCAAGATTAACTTCTGACAGGTTTAATCTCAAAACTCTCTTCAGTTCTTAAGTTTGGTTGTTTAACACGTTTGGACGTTTCCCAAAGTCCAATTTTCGCAGCAAGGACCTTTTAGCAAATACATTTTTTATTTCAACATTATTAACATTTTACTATATTATTACTGTTATTTTATAGGTATTTATAAAATCTACCAAAAAGGACAGCTGCAGATCACATGACTTGACGTATGAATACGTGAACATAGATTTAGTAACTTTTCTAGCTGTCAGATAAGGCCCTTCCCATGAAAATTGGACTTCACAGTCCCATTTTAATGCAAAGGAACCGCTTGGACCCCTTTAAAACTCACTAAAACAATTTTCATATATTCATACGCCAAGTCAAACAATCTGAAACCATCACTTTCGATATATATTATCAATGTATCTAAAATAACACTGATCATAATAAAATGTTTTCAATGTTGACAGAAAACCAAAGTTTGTATTTGATAAAGTTTACTTTTAACCAAAATCCTACCATAGCTTTATATGGATTATTGTACATTGACGCACCCATAAATGTAAGTGGGTGTACAGGGGTAGGAAGGAGGAGGGATGCACTGTGTATCAAAGATAATATTTTTTTATTAAAAACATATATTTCAAGAGCAATTTTAATGTGTTTAGTAGGCATGCCTTTTAAATATCAAGTAATTCTTGGAAAACTAAGTCTTTGAAGACCACTCTTATTCAGTATTCTCTCTATATTACAGCTATTATACCTTTGTTTTAAGTTTTCATCAAAATTATTTGCGATCTTTGAGAAAGGAGGGTAGATTCTCAGACTAACCAGGACTCAAAAGATGTTGTACATAAATATAGTGCAATTTATGCTTATTTCGTTTCACATATATTACGAGTTTTGAGTATATATCTCCATTTTTAAACAATAGAGCGAGAGAGTCCGTGCGGAGTTCCGTACCATATATTAATTTTGTTCCCTTACATTATTTAAATAAAAAATGTTATATTCAATTTTGTGCTACGACCAACTATTTTCTCAAAATATCAAGATTAAAAAAGAAATTATGACTGCCAAACAATTTTTTTTAATGGAACGTAAAATGTTTCACGCACAATATATGGAAAAAATGTTTACTCCAATTTGTTTTGGAAATTTTACGAGATTTAAGATTATTTATAGTATATGATGGGTATATTATGTCACAGATATGAAAAGAGGTGTCTTTGCAGCTCAAGTTAAACATAATACTTAATTTCCCTAAGTATTCTACGCCTGAAATGAAATGTTTCCTGTTGACACCGTAGCTTTGTATCAATAAGCACCGTTCCTTTATATTTATCAGTACTTGCCTAGTTTACAATGAACACTTTACTTTACTTTAATGTGTTCAGTAAATGTTGTAGAAAATACTTTGGATCTAAAGTGTAGTGTGTGTGTTATATGAGGAACAAAATCAATGCATATTAATTTCATGTTGTGGGCACTCTTGTATAGTGTATACGTCATCTCAAATTAATTTACGGAGCAATGTTCTCTTCGTCCCTGCCCCCATTCAGGTGGGGAAACAGTTAGGTTAAGTAATAAAGGGCTTAATACCATTAACGAGTTTAGTCAGTCAATAGGTGATGGACTTGCTTCTGATCAAGAGAGCTCTGAAGAAGTTATTGTACATGTGGACTGTAGAAAAGATTATACCAGGTGTGTGGCAGTTGGCACCAGGCCCTCCCCTAAAATACAACCACAGAGGGTAGTGTTCCACTTTAAAACTCAATGTATACTCTGTGCACTGATACTAATACATTGAGAAACCCTGAGAAACAGGCAAGGAGTGCTGTGACTACCTGGAATTTCGTACATGAAACTCGTCAAATTGTCCGTAATAAAGAAGAGTGTGAATGGGTAACTGAGGCGCATAGCTGGAGTAATCAACCTTGTTGCTGAAGAGGGACGCTACCACTGGCGATTTCAAGTACCTGGGTCTTCAAAACCAGGAATAAAGACATCAAGTGGAAGGCACCCATATGAAAAAAAAAGCTCTTGCTTTTCAGAGCTTATGTGACTTTATTTTAGAGCAATGATGAGTGCCAATTAACAATTAACAATCTCGTTGTAAAGCTTTAAACTATATACATTTCTGCACCTTCTTATGGTTCAACTCACCTTAAAAAGAAAATTGAAAGATTATTTTGATGAAGGTGTAAGTATAACAGAATTTCCTGGTAAAAATACTATTGTTTGTTTATCAGAAGCCAAAGACAAAATACTGACAGAGAAATGGTACACAGAAAGAAAGCAAAACTTTACAGACGAAAAATTAGATTGCCAAAACAGCTGCTTATATTATAAGACAAGAAATCTTTTCAAACCCATATGAAACTGAAATATTTCCAAGGCCTGAGAAAATACCTGAATTAGTTTGTGACTTATGTCAGCTATTTTTTTAAACTTGAATGAAGCCTAAGAAAGTTAAAGGAAAAGAGAAGAAAAAGATAAATTATAGAAAAGTGTTGGCTATTCAGCATTCCATTATTGCTGCCCTCGAACCAAAGTCTTGTATATCCCCTCTACAGATAGGTCTCAGTGTTTACCTTCATAGGCGGTGTGGATCTAAAATATTGATATATATAATATCAAACTTAGGTAAGTGTTCTACTTACAAAGAATCAGTCAGATATGAATCGGCAGTCACGCAGAATGCTAAACCAACAATAGAGGAACATGCTTACAAACAATTGGTTTATGATAAAGCAGTCCATAACATGCATACCATTGATGGGCCCCACACATTCCATGCAATGGGTGGCAAAAAGTGTATAACACCATCAAAAGCTGTTCATACAAACAAGTCCATACCAAGGAAGGACGTCATAAAAGCTGGTGATCTGGACGTTTTTTTATTTACAAAAGTAACATTTTATAAACGACCATCCCAAACAGGATACACTATTCTCATGCGTAAAGATATGAGTGACATTTTCATAAAACCGGACCGTGTGGATGTAGCCTTTCGACCAGATGTGTTGTAGATGTCGGGAACATGCATTAACATTATCCCACGTTCAAAATGGAATGGTTTCATGGAACAAGCAGTGACAGTTAAGTTGTACGAAGTGTCATCAGTACTACTTCTATCATTTGACAATCAATATCCTAGCAATATTTCAACCATTCACACCTCACTTCTGCAGGCATCAGAAGAAGCCATCAAAAGGGACCGATCACAATCACATGTAATGGTCACGTTCGATCAGCCACTATTTGCCAAAGCCGCTGATATGGCTATTGCTGCTGGAACAGAGAGCCCACTCTATCATGTGATTGTTCGTCTTGGAGGGCTCCACCTAATATTATATTTCATGGGGGATATTGGCTAAATCGTGCAAGGAAGTAATATAAAAAGTCTATCGGAAACCGTGTATGAAGAAATACTTCGAAATTTGGTGTTAGACGAGGTTCTAATCATTAATGGCACAGTTCACATACCGGAAAAAAAGTGTTGTATTAAAATAATCAGAGTAACTTACAGCATTACAAGAAGGTATTTCTTCGTGATCCCTACTGCCGTTGACAGATTGCAGCTGTGTATAATACATTGTATCACTCTTACATACAAATTAAGATTTGCAAACAATACTAGTCGCAGTTTAATCGTGAAGATTGCATGGTGCGAACAATAAAACGAAATAAAATAGCGATTTAAATCATTTACTGCTATTCAAACATAATGTTATAGATAAAGCCTACGAATTAACCCTCCCCTAATTTTTCATCATCATCATCATCATCATCATCACTTAATGATAAATTAACTGGGTTTAAAAACATAAACAATTATTAAATTTGAGTTAAAAAGTTGTTGTTTCGCGTTATAAAATTATAACAAGAAACAAAGAAAAAGGACTTCCAGCCGAGCATACCATTATCCCTGACACTTTCACCACAAGAACAAACACTTTTACCATGATCACATTGCTGTGGCACGATAAATCCTACCTCATTTTAAAGCTCACAAACTTTCACAAATAACTATCGGGGAAACTTTTGCGTGATTTGATATTAGCGCAGGTCCTAAATTTAATAATGGTATTGTTTTACATAAGTAGATTAAATAAAATAATAGCACTGTGTTTTACTACCCGTTCGGGTTATACGCCTTTGTACTAATTACGATAATGGGTTAGAAATTGGGAAGGTTGAATTTAGAAGTAGTAAACTCACATTTATGTAGAGGGAGAGTGGAAAACCATTTAGGAAAACCCACCCCCGATTCACCCGACCGAGATTTGAACCTTGATCTCCCCGTCCTCGGCAGTCTAGTCTACTGTGAGAGTAGCGCGTTAGGCTCCTTTTACACGTTCCGACTATCCAACAATTTAAGCAAATATAATTACTCCGATTCTTGCCGGATGGCAAGTATTTTAGTAAAAGCTAGTGCACTTAACTTCTCTCGTTCATCTCCTATACGCCTAATTCATTTTATCGTTCTCCCCAAGCAAGTTATTAGTATTAAAAAATAATCATCATATCCCTAAACAAATCAAATTTTCTGGATAAATAATACGGAATAAAATCTTTCAGATGTACACAAACTTCTTTCCACGTATATTTGTTGTCTTGTTCCTGTCTTTACAACTTTCTAAAGTTTTGTCCCACAACACGGGCCGTGATTCAAATCAGTAATTCGGTATTTACATCAATATCACTGATTTTCATGTGCAACTCGACCGCCAACCACACAGCACGTGTGTTCGCCCAAGAAGGGTGTCGGGCGACTAAATATAGGCCTGTGTAAACATGCCCATTTAAAACAATGAGCGACTGCCCTGTTACGCCCGACCGACATCAGACAGCAGTCAAGGTTCAATCCGAATGCTACCCGTTCGCTGGTCGACTATTTCCTGGCCGATCACAAAATAGGAACGTGTGAAAGGAGCCTAAGGGCCCCCGCAGACGACCGACTATCGTAAGACCTACTAAAAGTCGAACAGTGTCGGAAGAAATAAATATAATAGTTTTAAATGAGACGTCACAAAACATATTACAAAAATGTCGGACCGATTAAAAGTAGGAACGAGAATAAAACATGCTCCATTTTTCTTCCGACCCGATTGTCGGCAACGGGATGGAACACATTGCTTAGTAGGGGCGAGTGCACACTTCCGAATTTTTGTGGGTTCGTTTAGGTAGTCTGCCACTGGCTGGGCTCACTTGTGGTTTGTGATTGGCATCGCGATCATTATGGAAATTGATGTCAATATTGTTATAAATGAAGAATAAAAAATGCGTCAACTATTCGACACATCTCATTCAGAGTACGCCAGGAACGTGAAGAAGAAGCTGTGGGAGGAGGTTTGTCAGGAAATAATTCCCAACTTGGGACAACTCAGTTCTGAGGAAAAAACAAAACATGGTAAGTTATCATTATTTCATTCATTTATCTTTGTTTCATTTATGATATTGTATACATAATAATGATTCGTTATTAGTAAAATTTCTTAAATTAATTATTTATTAAAAATTGGAATGGTACATTATTTATGAGGTAGACTAAAAAACAAGACTGAATGTACAAACTTGGTATACAAGCTGTATTCTTAATCATAGACATTTTCAAATTTTGAATATTTGTTTTAAACTTAAATTTCCAAATTTTGTTAATTTGAAAACAAAACAAAACAGACCACTGTGGAAATGTGAAATAATTCGTGAAATATGTTCACACTTCTAACCCTCTTACGCTTCCTCTGATACCTACTTTAGGTATGTTTTCAAATAGAGGTTCGTACAGCGTGTCTTCAAAATTAACTACATTCCTTGAACGAACAAAGTTGTGAAGGATACACATTGCTTTTACTATTGCGTTAGCAAAATCTACATGTACATCTAAAGGCCTGTGAAATATTCTCCACTTGTTGGCTAAAGTTCCGAAGGCATATTCGACTGTTTGTCTTGCTCTGGAGAGTCGGCCATTGAAAATGAGTTTCTGTACGTCTAGATATCGATTAGGATAGGGTCTCATCCCATAAGATAATACGGCAAATGCCTCATCACCTACTAAAATAAACGGCATTGGTGTTATACCTTAGTCGTATGGAAGTATATTTTTGGTTGGTAAGAGTATGCTTCCATTTTCAATGCTTTTTGATAAAGTATTATTATTATTATTATCACCGCGTCTTACTACCCGTTCGGGTTATACGCACTTACGCTAATGTGTAATGGTAGGGTGATTGTGAGATGAAATGGAGGACCTACAGTTTAACGTGGAATCCGAACCACGGTGGAGGCCTGGCATTCCTCACATTCACAAGATGTCTTGTCAGAGGTGAAGGAAGGGTTTGGTAATTTTTGATAAAGTGGAATTTTTAATATGTTCATGAACTTCTCAAATGCACCAACGTCAATATATGTAAAACAGAAATCAACATCCACAACTGCCAATAGTATCAAAGAGAAGAATATATCGTAATTGTAGAAAGTAGATTCGGAATGAGGAGGAATTTTCAGGTGAATATGCTTTCCAACTATTGCTCCCAAGAAGTTCGGAAATTGTGTTTTAATATGAAATTTATTTGCTATGCTAAGCCATCTTTCTTCCGTAATGGCAGTAAAACAAGTGCCTTGTATGTAGTTCCAAATTTCGGTACATGTCTCTTTTACTATACTCCGTATTGTTGACTCACCAATCAAGCAGGGGTAGTCTCATGAGATGAATGAGTCTCCACTGGCCAGATATCTGTAACAAAATCACGTTTCTGTAATAAATAATCTGTAACAAAATCAATTCTGTTAACTTACATTCACACAAATGTGTAATTTTGCAGAACATAAGTCAATGAGAGTGTACTCCGAGACTCTCGTTAAATGTACAAAGCACAGAAAGTTTCGTAGAGAGTTTGCTAACTTGCATTTGGCATTAGCACATGCCTTGCGGTAATGTACTTTTAGCGGGAGGTCTCGGAGTAAACTCTCATTGACTGTATTGATTGTATATTCTGCAGAATGTGTTCATGGGTATAGCCTTACTGATCAGGTATAATTGACCAAAACCCGAGTTGAGGGATTCCCATTGCTACCCAGTTGCAGGCACACCCGTGTGGGGCTAAACACAATGCTCCAATTCACTTAATCGTAGATGCCTTTAGTATCGCCATAGAGTAAAGGGTTCATACGCATTTGCGTAAATGTAAGTTGACAGAATTGATTTTGATGCAGTGTTCATACTTGAGAGGATTTCTCAAAAACTATTGATGACTATAATCTGTAACGTTTGTTTCAGGTAAGGAAATATAGAAGAAATGGAACTCGTTGAGGGATTGCTTTCGGCGTGAACAAGCAATTCATAAAAACACGCCTAAGTAAGTGACACGAGAAAGAAAAGGAAACACATCTATTTTGACAAACTACTGTTCTTGGAACCGTTCACCAAAATTTTAGGTAATGAATCATATATTCCGGACGAACCTCATCTTCCAGATGACTCTTCTACTCCCGGACCAAGTACCACGCCACCAACCCCCGCCAGCTCTACTAAAAGGAAAGCAAAGGTTGACGAAGATATTCTAGCAGCCCTTCGAGATGGCAATCATATTTTGCAGGACTACACCACTCAATCGAGCAGTGATCGTAATTAGATTTACGATGATGACGAGGCGTTCCTTTTCTCTCTTTTGCCTACTTTCAAATACTTTGACGCAGATAAAAAACTGTTACTGAGGCTAGAAATCATGCAAACTGTAATCAAGTTTAAAAATTCTCAAATAAATGTTGGTGGGGGAATACATTATCCTTCTCATATGGGAGGGACGGGGTATGATGCATATCCTCTCCAACCACCAGCACATCATAATGCTGCCTCAACAGGTAGGTCATTATATCCTCCAACTCACCCAACCAATTATCAGAATTCAACCAGCTTCAGTACGCCATCTCTACCTCTTTCAGACAAGGCACTGTCCCCTGACAGCGAATATAGTGAGTGCTGTGTTCCTTCATTGAGTTTTATTATTCTTATTTTTTGTTTTGTTAAATCATATAGTTTTTAATTAATCCACTCTTTAAATTTAAAATTTTGTCTAGTTTTCAAAGTGTTTCTGATCTTTCGTTCACGCAGTCCTTATTTATGTAACAATATAAAGTACAAACGATGATATAATAAAAATGTGTTATAATGTTCTATTATGTACTGCATATGAATAAATGAAGAACGAAAACTGATTTTTTTATTATTTCACTTACCTCAGTGTTGCTGATATCCTTTCTTCTGGGTGCACGCATTTTCTCATCTGAGTATGAGTGTGTAGCAGGGCATTATGAACGAGAGATACAAAATTAATCAAACGTTTCTATTGACATGCGAGAGAAATTGAAAAACTTCTTAGGATGTTTCCTGAGGCCACTGTGCTGTATGTAAAATTGACCCTTAATCAATCGTTGGCTGGTTAATGGATGAACCCACCACTTTCAATCACAATATTTTTTAATTTTACCACGTAGGTATAATGCCACGGTTCGCAATCTCAGAAAATTAACTTCCATATCCAATGAACACAGTTCACTGTTTCGATAGAAACTGAGAACCCGCCTCGGTGGCGTAGTTGGCTAACGCGCTAGTCGTGCTGAGCTCGACCGCCGAGGACGGGGAGATCGAGGTTCGAATCTCGGTCGGGTGAACTGGGGGTGGTTTTTCCTAAATGGTCTCCCTCCACGCAAATGCGGGTTCATTTCCTCTATTTCAACCTTCCCAATTCCTAATCCATTAGCGTAACTAGTACTTAAAAGCGTATAACCCGAACGGGTAGTAAGACGCGGTGCTAAATATTATTATTACTGATAGAAACTGAGGTTGGAATTGGAAGCTCGTGTGCGTTGAGTCGGTGGGGGTCGACAAAAAGTCGGAGAAATGTCATGACGTCACTTACTACTTAAAGACTGTCATGTGAGGCTAGCTTAAAGCTAACCACGCCACCGAGTCTGGTCATCATCACTAGATGAAACAATGATTCCCTTGAATTTAAAACAAAAGCCAAAAACATTGTCTTGGTTAAAAAAATGGAAGTAGTTTTAATTAAATTTGTTTATAGCTAATTAAAAAGATATACTCGTTTGTTTCAAAATATATACTTACATTTAATTAACCCATACAAACGTCAACTATCTTCTAAAAAAAAGTTATTATAAAATTCTAAAAATGTTGAAAATAACTACCGTGGAAATATAGACTACATCGTATTTTTTTGGATAGTTAGTTGAAAGAAAAGTTTGACACCTTAGCTCAGTCGGTAGCATGTCTGCATAGTGAGTATAAAAGTCCCGGATACGATTCCTGGCATGTCTAAAACATTTATAAATTTTGTATTTGGTAAAATGGGGGCTCACTCTTTCACAGTGATTAATAAAGGGCTGGGGGGGCTGTATTTGTTCTAGATTTAAACTAGTCTACAAATCGTGTGTTGATATAATCAGTCAGTTTAGAAAGTGCACGTTTAGTTACTGAAACAAACAATAGAACCGTGACTTTTGTGTGAGACGTTGCTTAAAATGTAATAATTTCACAAGTTCAATAAATTTTGGTTTTAATTAAAATGAAATATTTTTAGTCTTATATGGACATGAATCACCTCCATTTTGGCGTATATGATGCAGGACTTCTTTGTTTAGAAGCTTCATATTTATTTTCCGTCAAACTTTCAAGCTAAGCTAATGTTTTATCGATTTTAATTGTTGATTAATTGTCTAGTGACTTAATGAGTGAATCCGCGAGAGTTAAATTATACTTAGGTATACTTTATACACAAAACATGTCTATTATATGTATCTCTCTTTTGTTTTTTCAGCTGCTGCGGAAAACAGTTGCTAAAGAAAGACCACCAGTCGCCGTTTGAGACTCGCCAACAGTAGTTCTCAACTTTATGGGCTATCATCATCTCAAGAGCACTTCACAAGTCACTTCTGGTGGTGTGTGAGGGGGGCTGGGGGAAGGGAAGAAAAAGAGATAAAAAAAAGAGAAGAATAATTGTTTGGTGAGACTCGGAGACCACGGGCACAGAAGTAATGGGAGAAACGATACTGGTTCATTGCAATGAAAATAGCCATGACCTTTCCCACAAGACACTAGTATGTCAAAGGTGTGGAACTTTTAGGAGAGGTGCGCGAATGCATTGTTCTTCAAGGTTCACCTGTTTGCTTTTAGTATTTCTATTCACCCTGTGGACAGTTCATAAATTCGTCAAGCTGAGGTTAGAAATGAAGCTAGCACGTGTGACTGATTTTTTTAAAAGTTGTGATGAGGTGGAGGGGAGAGTCGTGGTGGGAAAACACGGTAGGTAGGACCATCTTTAAATGTTAATGTAATTTTATGTTCTAATCATACAAATAAAGTATTATAATCGTAAAAATTTAAGGGGAGTCTACAGATTATCGGTTTTTGAAACTTAAAAAAAAATGCTTTACTAATTTAAAAAATTGGATATCTGAGGAGTGTTTCATATGATAAATAAGAATTTATTTTGGTTTAAAAAATATTTAAAATAACGACATTTTACTTAAGAAATAGAGTTTTGAAAGTTTGAAATTTTTAAAGTTGGTTATAACAATTTTGCCAAAATTATGTCAGAAGAGTGATAAAATAATAAAAAATAATATAACATTAAAAAAATTAATTATCATTAAACTACTTAGTAAAACAAATATATATATATATATATTGATAATCATATAATAAATAATATAAAAATTAGAATTATATTATATTTATTATATTACATTATAATAATATAATATAATATATGATTATCAAAATAATATATTTGTTTTACTGAGAAACATTTATTAAGGGGTGGCTTAATGATAACTGATTTTTTTAAATGTAATGCATAATATAATATACAATTTGATATAATTTATGATTGTTTCTTACAATGTATTCTTTGCAATAAACATAGGTAACATTTTACTATATTATTAGTAATATTATATCGGTATTTATATTATCTATTTAAAGTGACAGATGAATTGACATATGAATACATTAAAGTAGTTTTTACTTTAGTATCTCTCATATACAAACCTTCCTACTGTGCTCTTAACATAGTTTTTTTTAATTCTTATTGTAGTGTATTTTAAAGGTGATATTTACTATATTTGACTCTTTTAACAATTAATTCGATAGATTAAGAGAAAGATCTCATGCTATGTGAATTGGAATACAATATTTAATAACTAAATTATATATGTAGAAAAAAAATTATTTAGCTATTTTTAGATAAATATTTATAAACTTGTGAGACTTTTTTTTTTTGTGAAATAAAAGTTTCTTTAAATGTTTATTAAGAAATCCTAGTTGATAAGCTAAAAACACCCTAACAGAAATTCATACCTTGTAACTTCTACACGAAAATACTATTGGTCCGCATCATGAATCCCTGCCAGAGCACATTTTTAAAACTTTCAATAAAACGTATATTTAATTTCTTAGAAATAATTAAACTATATCAAATTCAGCTTATATTTACGGGACTGAACTGGTAATTTTTCAAGCAATGGAGTTTAGGCTACTGCTCATTCGGACTACACACACACATTATGCACTAGTTACGCTAATGTGTTAGAGAGGGTTGAAAGTTAAATATATTGCAAGAGTGACGAATTAGATTATTT
Organism: Timema californicum; assembly: GCA_902141385.1. Classification (NCBI taxonomy): domain Eukaryota; kingdom Metazoa; phylum Arthropoda; class Insecta; order Phasmatodea; family Timematidae; genus Timema; species Timema californicum. The sequence continues at coordinate 442,611 of CABFOW010000049.1, forward strand.
GAAAATCGAAGCAGGAAAGTAAATGTTTCCTTGCGCTCACCATTAACATTTTACCAGCCTGCCCCTCACATAATAGTGTAGTGATTGGATGGGCGTATTGGTTTCAAAGGGTAAGTTTGCTAATGAATAGGAAAAAGTGGTTCAAAAGTACAGTCCTGTCAAGCCAACTGTGATGTGTTTATAACTAGGACGAGTCGCATCACTCTATTTTATCAAGGCTGATGATGACATGAATATCCGAAAGATCTCCCATCAACGAAATGTATTTGAAAGCACGATGGACAAAATAACTAACAATACTTTATATTTATTTTTTAAATATTTTATAAACTTTTTAAAGGCTAATGTTAATAGTTTCGATTTTCTTAAATGTTACATGTTTTTTATTATAACATTTTAAAATTTGTATAAACATTTTAAACAAGTGTTAACTATTTACTTTTACAATAGTGACAACAACTTTGTGTTTATGATTTTGACTGTGAATTATTGTTCTTGATTTTAAAATATATTTATTAATCTAGTCCATTCATTTTAATCTATCTGTGTGGTTTTAATTCTAATTATTGTCAAACACCATTTAGTGAACAGTGCGTCAAGACAGTAACCAAAATGTTTTCTAAAACTGTCAAGCTGTACTACAGTAGCTCCATGGCTTCTTTGGTGCAGACTGACAGATAAAAGCTTTGAAAAGTTACCAGACCAAATTATGTATCCCTACAACAAACCATATGATATGCAAAAATATGTGTTTAGCAGCTGTCACTTCTGATGGTCAAAATTTAGGTATTATACCTAAATTATGGACTGTCAGTTGCCAGCTGTGGGCTGTCAGTCAGCACCAAAGAAGCCATGGGGCTACTGTAGGTCCAGTGAATGGAAAATGTAAGTTTAAAATATAAAACACTTTAACTCTACCCTGTTTATAATATATTGACTGTCTAATTTATTTGTGCTTACCATAAATATTTCAAGAGGATTATTGAATTATCAATTACCGAACATCGTAAATAATTGAAATAACTACTCTGTATTTATTATCCATGAGTTGTACCGTTATTAGGTGTGGTATCGGGGCTAACAGGGGTGCCAGGGAAATGCTTAATTGGCTTAGTTCAGATTTGTCAAGCGAGCTGTTTACATAAAACGTGTTTGATCACATTTTGTAAATAAATAGTTTGGCGATTCATACGTGTGAATACGTTTCATTCGAATTGTTTATATTATATTTGGTTTATGGTTGGCTTTGTAAAACCAACTCATGCTGAAAGGCATTCCCGTGTGCTTTTGTGGGGTAATTTGCTACGCCACTCAAAAAACAGAGCATGAGGTAGGTTCTCCTCCTTAGGGTCAAATAACTTATTATGAACGAGCCTAATAATTGTTTTACACTTTTGACGAAAATCGAAATCAGAATCTGTTCGAGTTGAACAGAAATTACCACACTTGTAGAAATGTATACCTTGATTTTCTTACACACCTCGGTGGCTACATGGTTTAAACCACGTCACTCTTGCAGTAGAATAGACCGCCGGGGACGGGAAGATTCAGGCTCTAATCTCAGTCTGGTGTAATGTTTCCCCCCAAAAATTGGTTTCACCTCACTCGCCACGCAAGTGAGGGTACACTTCCTCTAAATATAGCCTCCCTAATCCCTAAGACCATTAGCGTAATTAGTACATTAGCGTGTAACCCGAACGAGTATTAATTCACGATGCTACAAAAAACCTAAACTTAACCTTAGACATAAATAGCGTCTAGTCTGCTTTGCCATTAAATGAGAATTTGGGGTTCGAATCCCAGCCATGTGTACTGAGAGTGGTTTATCTTAAATTGTTTCCCACTCCCTATCCACACAAATTTAGGTACAGTACATTTACCCTATATTATACCTTAATAATCCCTAACCCATTAGTGTAAAATATTAAAATAGCCCGGATGGAATAAAACGCGCTACATATAACTATTTTGTTTGTTTTTACTTTCTCGCTATCTAACAGATAGAGAAAGTATTGTGATCGTCAAAAAAAACTCGAACTCGAGATTTTGATGAATCTTGACGTTTCATGATCCCCCGAACCATAAAAAGTGGCTTTTGCAATGCCGTCCCTGTGTGTGCTATTTTAAACCCAAAATCAAGAGTAGTTTAATATAAAGCGAAAAGAGAAACAATAGATTTTTTCAAATTGGCTTTAACGATTTTGATTAAAATTCAGTTTAAGCTTTGATCAATATTACAAACCAAATGGTTACTCTCAACTTTTTGTCAAAATGACTTTAAGGGTTCCGGTCTGATGTGTAAATTTTAATTTTTAATTTTATCTCCGTAAGTCTTTGAGATATGAAATTACTTAGCATTGCATACATGTGGATCTATTTATAATAAACATATTTTACTTGAAGTATATTTTTATAAAACAAAAATTTTTCAAGCTACACACAAATATATATTTCTTTTAACTTTGCCAATACTTCAAGGTAAAGTATTACGACCGTCAAAAAAAATCTAGCCTGAGATGTTGATGGATGTTGACGTTTCATGACCCCCCTGAACCCTAAAAAGTGGTTCTTGCAACGCCGTCTGTCTAACCCTAAAATCAATAGCAGTTTACTAAAGGCTGAAAAGATAAAAATTCCATTTTCTCAAAATCGGCTCTAACGATCCTATCTCTCTAGTTTTAGACTCAATAGTCAATAATTACCTATTTAATTGGTCAACATTTATAAAAGAGAAATTTAATAGCAATGCAATAACCATAAGATATTCCCTAGTAGAATGACGAAAATTTTAACCGGAAGTCAAAATTTTAATACGAAGTTTTGACCCTTGGGCACTCAATATTGGTATTTTGTATTGATCCAAATATACAATTGAAGACGTTAATTCCTTAAAAATAAAAGTATTAATTTTAAAGCCACGATTAAAAAATATTTTACTTATGTCTAGCGCAATTTGTTCTCGGGTTTGTTAGTGTATATTATATTATGAATTTTGAGTAAATATCTTCATTTCTAAACAATAGAGCGAGAAAGTTCGTGTGGAGTTCCGTACCATTTATTTGGCTCACTAAGCGTTCGGGTTGTATATGCAACAATAACTATACTAACGTGTCAAGAATGAGGAAGAGTGAATATACAGAAAGTGTACCCGAATTTGCCTTGACCGAGAGTGGAAAATATATATTTTTTTGAACCATCCTCAGTAAAACCAACTGGTATTTAAACCCCGTTCCCCACTTCATCGTCAGTCCATCTTGTATCGATAGTGACGCTTTTGTATGTTTTTCCGTATTTGACCTATTTGATTTACAGTGTCATATAATTGATCAATATTTAATTACCTCTGCTTTCGAATAGCTACACAGACAATTTATTACATTCCCAACCATAAACTCTATCAGGATGAGAACAAATACAGTTTCGTTGTTTGTTTTAATGCTAATAAAAATAAATTATGTGGTTTATAAATTCCGTGTTTACAAAATGGAAATGAAACCACGAAACTTGAATAATATATTCTTCCATCCATCCATCCCCTCCCCCCCCCTTACAATTGAAATTTAATATAGTTACTTAAATTTAACAAAACTGTTCATAATTATGTTTCAATTTCAAACTGATTAAATACGATATTAATCCAACTAACTGAACAAATATACAATACTTCTCCTTTGTATAGTATTGTCATTCAAACTAGACAGGGACAAAGAATTAATTTTTAAAAATGCGGCACGCTATTCTTAAATAGGATTATGCAAATAAAATATGTTTATTAATATTACAATCACTGTTCTCCTTACAAATTTTAACATTCCTTAATTTTGAAGTGCTTTATCTAACCTATACTTTTTATTTATTTAGTAGGTGTTCTGTCTTACGGCAGGTCCAGTCCTTTTGTCGGTGAGCTTAGAACACCAATGCACTCTGTCCTCTACCTTCTCTTTCAACTCCCAGAATTTTCTCCTTTTTCTTCAAGACATCCAATATTTGAATCCTCCTTCTTCCTAAGCTCCTCTGTCCCTCTACTTTTCCTTCTATGACACCATGTGTAAGGTCGTTCTTCCTAAGAATGTATCCAATACAGTTTGCTTTGCACTGAAGAATCACATCCAAAATGGTTCTGTTCACACCCAATCTTCTAAGGACTTCTTCATTTGTCACTTTTTCTCTCTTCCTGATCTTCTCAAGTCTTCTTCAACACCACATTTCAAAGCTCTCCAAGTATTCCTTTACCATATTCTTAAGAGTCCAATTTTCTTCTCCATACGGTGCGACGCTCCAAATGTAGCATTTCGTTTTTTTATATTTGGTAAAGTAATCAAAAGTAACTAAGCTAGGACCCCCTTCCTCTAAATAAAACCATCCTAATCACCAATACATGAGTGTGTAATTAGTTTATAACCGGATAACCCAAACGGATGGTAAAACGTGGTGCATATAAAAAAGCCCCATTCAGGCTATGGAATAGTGTAAAAGACATGAACCCTCCTTAACTAAAATAAGGAATAAACAAAAGGTCCAAACAACAATGAGTATCAAGGGGGCAAAAAGGGGGCAATAGGAGTGAGCGATTGGAGTTCTGTCCTTTGAATGCCTCAGATCAAATATTCGAAACTTTGATCTCACAACTCACACCAGTTGCGGAAGTAAATATATGGACGGTCAACCTCGTAGAGCTCATTAACCAAAAGGTATATATCCCAAAATTAAAGTAAAACGAAAAGACATGTAAAAATACACTACCTATGGGTATGGTGAACAATTAGACTAATAAATGCATGAACTAGTTTTGAGTTGATATTTATTCGTCAAGAAGTTAATATTATATTAAAATATCTAATAATATATTATATCGAGATAATCTTCGAAATATACAAGAAGTTTCCGACAATCTATTATTCCCACATTCTGACGACATGCGAAGTTTTAAAAGAAAAAAAAACACCAATTAATTATTTTGAGCACCAGCATTAAAGAACAACAATATAATCAAATGTGGCTTTAGCTCAACAACAACCTTATCATAACGTCAAGACTTCCATTAGTAAACTTTCTTTACGGATTAACTGTCATAATTATGTTATCCTCATTAGCTAACTAGCAAAATATATTTCTTATAAAACATAAGAACTAACCCAAAAATATCATAATAATCTCAGAACAATTAATTACCCCCTATTCCGTTATGCGGTTAACGCTAAACAATCTCATTATGATAACAAACTTTTCCATAGAACTTCTCAAAAGACAATTAACTAACCATACTTTGAAGCTTAGCGATTTCATAGTAAAATAAGATTATTCTACGCATTATGTAAATTTAAGCCCAGTTAATATGTTCCAAATAAAAAGGTCAAAATATCAAATATGTAACTAATAGAATTCAATAATATTATTTCACAAAGTTAAAGATATTGATAATATCCCAAGTATAATGATCGAACCCTCCCAGAGTTATTAATTAAATCGACATTATCCCAACAATCGATATTATAGACACGACTAAGTTACAAAATTAACCACGTAGAAAATAAAAAACAGAGCTTATTTTTATTTAAAGCATTTAAGAAATGGACGAAAGAGAATTTTTAAATATGTAACAACAAATTTAAATAAAAGGGAAATAAACTAAAATTGTCAAAGAGGATTTAGACCTTACATTTTGACAATCTGAAGCCGGAGCTTCTCCTTCCTCAAATATAATCAAGTCCAAGAGTGACGACAAGATGTACTGTCGCCACTATATATACAACACAACCCAGAGAAAATGGATGACGGGAAAAAGGGTGGGGGACAACATTTGGAACACTCGGGAACAATACGCGCATGACACCAGAGCTTCGAAACAGTTTCTTAGAGTTTCGAGATTATCCTAGAACATAAACGAGTAAAGTGTCTTTGCCACTAGAGCTATTTGCATCTCAAGTTCTTTGTCACTACTTCATAACAACACTGGTGGTCAGTATAATTCAGGCCACAGGTGCGCGTAGTTGTGATTGATATTTTCTCGCGTTGGTGTTCTTCATCGGCGCTGGGAGTGGTGCAATGGGGTAAGAAACAAGTTTCTCTTCAATTCTTGTAGCCCAAAGCTACAAACAGACAAACCTAGCTAGACCTCTGTCTAATAAGAGTACGGCCATTAAGCGTCGTCTGCTAGGCGGCCGGCTTGATTGACCTAACCGTATATGGTGGTATATGGGACAAAAGTGAGTTTATTGGAATATCTTTAAAACATGTTAATGTAAAGTAATTATTATTATTTTCACAAGATAACTTGGATCATTAAAAAGACGTTGGCACAGTTTAAATGGTATTTCATACAAATACATGCTGGGGAAAAATATGATTGTATTTAGCCGCCTCTTGTATTTTTGAACTCCTGAAATCTCATATACATTGATATTTTGATCAATGAAAAAAAAAGAACAGTCTTTACAAAAACACATTGTTGAATGAGATAAATGAATTTGTAATATTACGTTAACATTTTAAAGGATAATTTGTGATATCTTTGTTAAAATAATATTAATATAGTTAGGATCGAAAATATTTTTAGTTTACATTAATGAGGTTGACATATTTATATCCCAACCAGCTCTGTGGTCTGGTGGTCAACGTATTTTGTTGACATTCCAAGGGTACCGGTTTTGATTCCCGGTGGGTTGGTTTTTTTTTCTGTAGTGGAAACGTTCCCTTCATGGATTCAGATTAGGATACCTTTGTTGTCCTTTCCCCTCCAAACAGAAGAAGGCAATAGAAAACAACCGAGTGTATCAACCTGCCTAGAAATGTATTTAATAGGTATCCAATTTTCAACTCTGAAATATGGAGCGATGATGATGGTGATGATGATGAGTAATATTCCAAATAAATAATATATCAAATAAGGTATTAAATAGTTTTGTTTTAACCTGAAGATAAATACTAGATCAGACTTTTTCGTGAAAATGTAAAATAAATACATTTTACTCAACATTAACAACTAATTCTTACCCATTTTATTTATGTTGCTTCATTATTATTATTATTATTATTATTATTATTATTATTATTATTATTATTATTATTATTATTATTATTAGCACCGCGTCTTACTAGCCATTCGGGTTGTACGCACTTACGCTAATGTGTAATGGTAGGGTGATTGTGAGATGAAAGGGAGGACCTACAGTTTAACGTGAGATTCGAACCACGGTGGAGGCCTGACATTCCCCACATTCACAAGATGTCTTGTCAGAGGTGAAGGAAGGGTTTGGTAATCAGATAAATCTGCGCTGGGACTGAGGATTGAGCCCCGGACCACCCCCAACACAGAAATTTGGCACCTTACTCCTAGACCGCCAGGTCACCCTGTAAATGAGAACCATATTAGATTCTCTATTTATTAATTCTTTAAGAAGTGACCCCACCTTAAGTTACCTCAACTTCATCAGTAATTTGGTCTGCTACGAGCTCGGCACCTTAAATCGTATGACCATCGATACACGTATGGATCTACTTTAAAATGTTCTTACATAACTAATCAAATAAATGTTTTAGTCAGTTGTGTTTTTTTCCTAAATGCTGTTTCACTATGCTTCTAATGGAAAATACTTGTACATTTTCTATAAATCCTTCCTTCATCATCTCTAGTCAATGGGGTTCCACTCTGTCTCTTCCAAGGAATCTGCTTATACATTTTTTCTAAATCCTTCCTAAATCATTTTAAGCATATCAGTTTAAATATGCAAATATTCCGGATGGGTAGTAAGGCTCAACAAGGGTCACCCTCCGACCCACGTGTCTTGTCTCCCAGGTGTTGATGGATGATACAAGTTTATAGGTGAGTCCCTCTCTTCCCCCCCCTCAATCATCCTTCTTGGAGAATGGTGAGAGGGGTGTATGAAGGGAGGTAGAGAAAAATCCTCTGGGTATTGAGAATGTTTGTCATTTTGTAATCGACTGATTGATGAATGGCCTGAACCTACGTTTCAGTTGATTAAAAATGCATTGACAAACGGCCGTCCGGTGCTGCTAGACGTGCTGGTATCGTTTCCTCACTCTTCCTCCCCCCCCCCCTTTCCCAACGTGGACCTGACACAATATACAAGAATGCTAACGTGCCTAATTAACAACTCCTGGGACTTAAAAACTCATCTATACATATAACACCACTTTCTTGCAAAAGAACACATCTAACTAACAGCTAGATATAGCTACTAAATCTACTCTCACGTAACCACACGCCACGTCATGTGATCTGCAGCTGTCACTTTTGATAGATAAATTTACTTTACATCCATTGCTGTTCCCAGCCTGTGGCCTAACTCAGTTTTTTACTTTCTCTCGGCGAAAAAGCATTGTAATCGTGAAAAAAATAATCGAATTCGAGATCTTAATAAATGTCGACATTTCATGAGCCCCTGAAAACCAAAAGTAGTTTTCTCGATGCCGTAGTTTTGTAGCTCGTGCTAGGGCTGAGACTACTTTACCAATTGAGCTAAAACTGTATCTGGGGTTTTAATAATGTCCCAATGAGGGATTTATTGAATTAGATATCCAGCCCTAAGATTAAGTAAGGGTAGTTTACTAAAGCGCAAAAAGAGAAAACATCAATTTTCTCAAAATTCACGCTAGTTTCGTGTTTAGCTAGACTCCCGAATATGAGGAGATCAAGGTTCGAATCACAGTCAGGTGAACTTAAAAGGGGCAGGGGGTTTCTTAAATAGCTTTCAATTCTCCCTCCACGTAAATATGGGTTCACTTCCTCTAAATTCAACCTTCCCAATTCCTAAGCAATTAGAGTAATTAGTACTTAAGCACATAACCCAATAGGTAGTAAGACATGATGCTAGATAAAAATTAATAAATAAAATATATTTATCATTATTAATATGATTGCAACTCTTATATATATATATATATATATATACAAATAATAAAAATAGGTGTTTGTGTGCGATGCCACAGCCAAATCTACGGCACACAGATATCTTAAATTTTTAACATAGGTGTACGGGGAAGGGGGTCCAAATGCACCTCAAGGCTGGACTTTTAATTTTTTAAATAGCTTTTTAACTAGGCTATTTTTAACAAAATTTTAAAGAAAATATTGTTAATCTGATGATTAAATTCTCATGGCAAATCGGGCACAATGGAGGAAAGGGGGCTTATATAAATCTTATACCACCGTGGGTCACGGGCAACGCCGTGTGGGATTGCTAGTTTTCTCATAAAAAAATAATTTGAGAGTAATATACATTAGGGAAATTTTACAATTTTGATAATTTCTCAGCAACTAATTGAGATACGAAATAACTTATTATTATAAAGTTTTGTACTGTTAAAGATAAAAATCTTTTATTTGAAATATATTTTTATAAAACCAATAATTTCTGAACTATAAGAATATATATATATATATATATATACATATATACTTTTTAATCCAGGACTTTTAAAATTAGCTTATGTTTATTGGTGGACAAAGATGTTTCTCTTTTCTCAATATTTATTTAACAGTGTTCCTAGCTCCTAATGCCATAGAGTAACAGTGTATATGATTTCATTTACAATCTTTGGTGTGATGTTTCTACAACAACGTGTAGACCTATTATTTATTTTAACAAACCTAACGAGTTTTTAGTAAATGTCTTTTTTAAGATAAAAGCGAGAGAAAGTTTGTGCGGTGCGCCAGACCATTTATTTATTCAAGCCATATATTTTCCACTACAGGTTTGCTAGGTCTGTCTTAGCTTCACAGGCACGACATCCAGTCCTCGGCCATTAATTCATCGCTGTAAAAGGGTAAACTCACATTCCACCAATTATAATTTTTTAGGCCATGCGGGAATTGAACCCGCGACACTTAACTCGGTAGACAGACACGCTACCGATTGAACTAAGGTGTCGGATTTGATAAATATGATCAACACCTATAAAATAATAATAATAATAATAATAATAATAATAATAATAATGGTGACCTGGTGACCTAGGGGTAAGGTGTTGAACTTCTGTGCTGTTGTCCGGGTTTCATTCCTCGGTCCCGGCACAAATTTATCTGATTACCAAACCCTTCCTTCCCCCCTGACAAGACGTGTATTAATCACAATTTGTGAATGTGGGGAGTGCCAGGCCTCCACCGTGGTTCGGATTCCACGTTAAACTGTAGGTCCTCCATTTCATCTCACAATCCCCCTACCATTACACATTAGTGTAAGTGCGTATAACCTGAACGGGTAGTAAGACGTGATGCTAATAATAATAATAATAATAATAATAATGTAGAATATTATGGTTTTGACCTAAAAATATGTTTGTTTTTTCTAAAAAGTGCTAAAAATGCCGATTCATGTGAAACTTAAGGTGAGTATATATATATCGCTTACTACTCATCCCAGATATACATATATCTACAAAAATGGTGTGGGGATGAGTAAGATAGAATTATGAAGAAATGTACCCGCATTTTTGTGGAATAAAAGAGGGAAACTGAAAGGCCTAGATTTGAATTCGAACCTACACGTCACCAATAAGCCAGACTTAATGAGCTTGACGTCTTGTAAGGATACACCAAGTCCATTTTGTATATTATAATGCTTAAATAATTTAGAACTATATGAAATATTCCTAAAGCAAAATCAAAGTTTGATTTTTGTGTGTGTGTATGTAGAGAATATACAAAACAAAACACTTGTCTTACAGGTTGTTCTCTATGGTTATGAAACGTGGTTCATTACCTTACATGACGAAAATAAATTTAGGCTGCTCGAAAACATGGGCTTAAGAAGAAATTTGGTCTAATAAGCTGTGAGGATATTGGGTAGGGGAGGAGGTTACATAATTATGGGTTAAATACCCTGTACTCATCGCAATAAGTTGTTAGGATTATGAAGTCTCGCAGATTATGGTGGGCAGGATATGCAGCGAGAATGGATATCTATAACCATGTTCAAAGTGGCGAATGGCAAAATCAATGGGAAGAGACCATTGGGAAGACCTAGACGTAGATGGGAGAGATCGAAATAATGATGGACCTGAAAAGATAGTGTGTAATGAGGTGGACTGGATAGAACAAGTTCCAGATAGGGTTAGGGTGTAATGAGGTAGACTGGATAGAACTAGCTCAAGATAGGGATATGGTGTAATGAGGGAGTCTAGATAGAGCTAGCTCAAGATAGGGATAGTGTGTAATGAGGTAGACTGGATAGAACTAGCTCAAGATAGGGATAGTGTGTAATGAGGTAGACTGGATATAGCTATCTCAAGATAGGGATAGGGTGTAATGAGGGGGACTGGATAGAACTAGACCAAGATAGGGATAGGGTGGAATGAGGTGGAATAGATAGAACCAGCCAAAGTTAAGGATAAGGTGTAACAAGGTGGACTGGTTAGAACAAGTTCAAGTTAGGGCTACGGTGTAATGAGGGAGACTGGATAGAACTAGCTCAAGATATGGCTACGGTGTAATGAGGTAGACTGGATAGAACTAGCTCAAGATGAGAATAGGGTGGAATGAGGTGGAATGGATATAACTAGCCCAAGTTAAGGATAAGGTGTAACAAGGTGGACTGGTTAGAACTAGTTCTTGATACTAAATAAAATCTACAATTTTTTTCCCCGGAAATGTTTAACACAATGAGGCTCAATCTGATGAATCAAGTAAATAATATGTAATTCAATTACTGCAGATTTTTTCATGTAAGCGGGCTCATTACAATTGGGATACGTAAATATGTTATGATCTGCGTTCAAAAAGGATGGCGTTAATCCCACATTACAATTGGGCCACGTTCACATTTTACGTAAACATTACAGTTGGGCCACATGTACCTGTTATGAGGCAATGTTGTCCATATACATATACATACAAGCTATAGAAATCACTTCGTGTAGTGTTCCAGTGATTGTATGATGGAAGGCTAGTTTATGTGGAGTGAAAAAGGCAACAAATTGCTTCTCCTAGAAAGTAACAAATGCTCAATGGCTCATGCTGATACCGATGGTAAAGTTCGCTGGAGATGTGCGAACAAAAATCTTCAGCAAAAGGGTACACTAACAACATAGAAAGTAGTGTTATACGCACTTACGCTAATGTGTAATGTTAGGGTGATTGTGAGACGAAATGGAGGACCTACAGCTTAACGTGGAATCCGAACCATGGTGCAGGCCTGGCACTTAAAGGCTATCGAAGGTGAGTGACATTTTGTGGTAGAAATTAAGTTCAATATGGTTTTTCATTAAATAAAATTGAGGTGGTAGCTAAACGAAGGGCCCAGACGTGAGAATTGTGTTTTGAGATAAAAAGGGTAAAGTTAAAAAGAAAGTAAGTAATCGTTAATAAAATCCATCATGGGATAATGATGAACCTTTCCATTTTATAAGAGCCCCAACATAAAAAAGTTGCTTTTTTTCTGTCTGCCACCATGTTTGTCTGTACTAGGACGTTTTTTGACTGTGACCCTAGCCCTCAAATTAAGGGTAGTTACTTTTACTTACTTGATTACAATAGTTTGTACGTATATGTTTTTAAATGTCTATACACAACCTTGTTTAATACGTGGCCCAACTGTAATGTTATTAAGTTTTTTAGATCTATATCTCTTATAATCCTCCTGGTCAATGAACGTGACCCAATCCACCTGTGAGCTTATGGAATAATTGGTCTCGTGGCCCAATTGTAATGCGCCGATGTAAACACTAGTTTGAAATTAAAGAAAAAAAATTGCACAAAATGATCAAAATTAAGCATAGATATAGATTTTTGCAATTAATATTTTTACTGGTGAAGCTGTGTAGTTATCGAAGCCAGATTGTTTTCCTTACAGTTGAAGAATATCAAAAGTGAAGTCAAAGTTATCGAAGTTTGTGCGAACACCGGTGCGGTTCAGTATTAAGTTGATTTCAAAATAAATATGATTTTGGTATTAATATTTAAACTTCCTTTCTAATAAATGATTGATGACCCATTTCAAGTCTTTTATACTTTGATATTTTATCCAAGAGTTGGAATATTTTTGTCGATATCTACATGAAATGAAAAATAAAAATCACATTATTACAAAATATTGTTATTAAAATCGAAGTCACGTTTTTACATTTTACTTTAGATACATTATTTTAATTTTGACCATTTTAAACCTCTAGATTATGCAGAATATTTACAATTTACATGATCCTAAATAAAATAAAAAACAATCTTACAATTATGTCTATATATCCGTCTGTAACCTGAGCTACAGCCTAACTGTTTTAATGGATTTTATTTTGACTTGATATTTTGACTTAAATTTTGTTTGATCATACCCAAAGGGCAAATAGTGATTTTGATGTAATATAGTCTTAAAACTAAATGTAATTTCCCCCCCTCCAATTACTAATTTTTAAAAACTCAAAATTTACTAAAAAAATTGCTTTAATAATATAGTTATAATAATAGATTTTTTGAAAACTTGTACTTTTCAAATATAGCTATAAAGTTTTTATTCACATTTTGTTACTTGAATATTTTATGTTTATTTCTCCGAATAAACTTATTAAGTATAACTAACTGATAAAAGATTTTTCGAAAATTTAGCTACAAATTATAATAAACTATATGAAAGAGTTTCTCGGGGTAAAGTTCTCACCTCAGGATCCAATGCTCTTGAGTTCAAACCCAGCTGAGGTTGACAAATTTTCCTTGAGCGATAATAGTCCTTAGCACAACTTTCTTCGAAAGAGATGTAAATAGATTGGTCTCATATTAATTGTGGCTTGTAAAAGAACCATGGAAGTTATGTGAAAATATCTTTATCAACCAAATTGATAGGCCCTTTCACTCTCACTCATAGAACTTCACATACAATTCACAAAAAACGGTAATAAAAAAGAACCAGAGAGGCGTAGGTTTGTTGCAACCATACGTTCCACATCCGGAGTTGAAATAAATAATAGTATTAAATACTGATAATATGAGAGAGTATGTACCATCTAATTTGTACTGATGGCAATTCTCTCAACTCGAAGCGACGCTCGGCGTTCCTTTGCCTGATTCCGACGTTGATGGTGTTAGAAATTGAGGAAGACTTCATGTTTACCGCATCTCCCCGGTATGGTAAGTGTTGTATCGTCCCCACGAACTTTTGGAACAGCTTCCTCGTGTAAACTTCCAGACCACGTTTTCAGACCACGTGGAGTAAACTCTAAACGACAATATTAGGGATGGGTCTCAGCCCTCAGTCTCAACCTCGGCCAAGGCTGCCCAAAAGAGCTCACAGTTAAGGGAGGATACAATTTCTGGCTTACAAATCGTAACACAGCTCTGTTTTAACTTGAAAAGAAAGTGTTCCGTCTGTATTTACCGATGTTTGTTCCACGATAATTGTCAAACTCCTGGAACAATTTTGACCAAAATTTTCAGAGCTATTATTTTAACCTAGGTCGAAAAATGTATGGACATAGATTTTTTTCCAATCTGATTATCTGTTCTAAGATGGCGGCTGTATGAAACGGTTTTTTGTTTAATAGCATAGGGCTTTTTTATTTTATTTTTTTATTTTTTGACATATAATGAGACTTACCTGTTAAACCGCGTGAACAGCAGTTATTCTCTATTAATATAATGTACTATTTAATATGTTGTTTTTTCCCTGTGAAACTTAATTACCAAGGGAAAATATTAACTTTAAATCCAAGGAGAAATTATAAGAGATATTTCATCTTGAAAATGTTGAAGTTGAAGGTAAAAAGGTCCTTATCACGACTTCTACACTCACAATAGACTTCGCATATCTGAAAAATTACGAATGAGGAAGAACAACACTTCGATATAATTATTACCAACAGGCTAGAAATTTCTCATTAAATACTGACATACTTCAACCTACTTTCAGACACATTATCTCAGTTGGTAGAGTTACTGAAAAGAGTCCCCGGTTCAGATATCGGCATGGAAAAGGTTATTATTATTATTATTATTATTATTATTAGCACCGCGTCTTACTACCCGTTTGGGTTATACGCACTTACGCTAATGTGTAATGGCAGGGTGATTGTGAGATGAAATGGAGGACTTACAGTTTAACGTGGGATCCAAACCACGGTGGAGCCCTGGCATTCCACACACTCACAAGTTGTGATTAATATACGACTTGTCAGAGATGAAGGCAGGGTTTTGTAATCAGATAAATCTGTGCCAGAACCAAGGATTGAACCCCGGACCCTCAGCACAGAAGTCCGACACCTTACTCCTAGACCACCAGGTCATCCTGGTTTTTGTTATTGATGAAATTGGAGTTTCCATTTTCACAGATATGATGAATTAATGGTGGTGGGTGCGGAAGGAGGGGGGAAGGCTGGATGTTGTGTCTATTCTAGATTTAAGTTAATCTATAAGTTGTATGATGATATAATCAATCGCTTCAACAAGTGCAGGTTAGATACCTTAAAAAACTCACAGAATGGTAACTAAAGTATTATATATATATGATTCGACAATGGATAAAAGCAGGCCAGGGAAAAAATATTTAATATATTCCATATAGACAACATTATTTTGTACAAAATAAAACTACTTTTAAAGTTGTAACATCATGAACTGACTGTAGCTGGTACAAAGACTAATATATATATAAAGTATTTAGTAATGCTATCTTCATTGAACGCACACAATTTATAACACATGTATCCAATATTTATTGCCTGGTAATATATTTAGTTGGAATAGTGACGAAGTTGCAGGTGCATTTTTGTTACATATGTATTTTGATAGCATATTCTGTCCTTGATAGGGGTGTGTGGAGCTTTGAAAATATGACTTGGCTTCAAAAAAAGATATCAAATTTGACATTACTCTAGTTTTGAAAAATAATTCCAACTTTTACATTGATTACAAAGCTTCGTCAATAAAAATGGTGACAACTAAACAGAGAAATGTATTCAATTATCGTCATTTTGACCTGCTTTGTACTGTACATTACAAATTAAAATTTATGCGAAAAAAATCGGAAGTAACTGTTATTTCATGTTGTATTTGTCCTTCCATCACTCTACCACCAACTTCCATAACCCCCAGAGTAAGATATAGAATGTTAAAAATATATTAAAAATACAAACATCTAAGATGCTATATAATTTAACAATTTAAAACGTTAAAGTCAAATAAAATATAAGGACAACATTATCCACAGTTTTTCTTTGTTTTGTATAAAGAAAATATTGGATGATGCTGGCATTTAATTTATGTTTTAATTGAAAGTGAGGGTGATAATTTATTTAATTTTTTTAAAATTAAAAATAATATATATTATATTTGAGGATTAATATTTATTTTTATGATTTTTAGTCCATTGTTCCTTTTTTGGTGGCTGCTTTATTTTTCTAAATAAATGGATAAGATGATAAACTAGCAGCAAATTTGATTTTTAAAAGCTTACCTTCAGTTTAAGCTTTGATTCACGTACCCTTAGGCTACTACATTCTGACTAAACTCTTTTGTTTTTCTACTTAAGTAAACAACCAGAAGGTTGGTTTGATATGGTTTCTATTCATCCGGAGTTGGGCCTGCACCAAGCCCTTCGGTTGGTTAGTGCTGCCTACACAATCTGAGAAAAATCCCATGTACTAATGTGGTTCAGAAGTGTGGTGGTTTCTCGTCACCTTTACAGTAAAATTTATATGCGTGAGCGTGAAAGAATATACCAATTTTGCTGGGAAATGTATTTTCACATACCTTCGAGGGTTCTTTTACATACCACAATCCTCATGGGACCGACGTCTTTACTTACTCTCAGAAGGAATTTGTGCTTCGTATTTCTTTCGCTTAGTTAAAATCAATTGACCTCAGGTTCTTGAGTCGAGCTATTTACCCCAAGACCATCAAGGTCCACCAACTTTCTCTGGTGAAAACGTTTTCCTTGCACTTATGTATCTGTGGACAAGAATTTTGGCGACAAAGCCCTTCGAACAGCTAGGCCTTACTTTATTTTATACTGGGGCCCAATAAACATAAAACAATCAGCTCCTGTGGTAAAGACACTTATAACTTTTATTCCAATTATTAGGTTTTGATCAAACTTTGTACTAACATAAAGTCCCCGTGGAGATTATATTTGAGGATTAATATTTATTTTTTATGATGTTTAGTCCATTGTTCCTTTTTTGGTGGCTGCTTTATTTTTCGAAATAAGTGGATAAGATGAAAAACTAGCAGCAAATTTGATTTTAAAAATCTTACCTTCAGTTTAAGCTTTGCTTCACGTACCCTTAGGCTACTACATTCTGGCTAAACTCTTTTGTTTTTCTTCTTTAGTAAACAACCAGAAGGTTGGTTTGATGTGATTTCTATTCATCCGGAGTTTGGCCTGCACCAAGCCCTTCGGCTGGTTAGTGCTGCCTGCACAATCTGAGAAAAATCCCATGTAATAATGTGTTTCAGAAGTGTGGTGGTTTCTCGTCACCTTTACAGTAAAATTTATATGCGCCAGCGTGAAAGAATATGTCAATTTTGCTGGGAAATGTATTGTCACATACCTTCAAGGGTTCTTATACATACCACAATCCTCATGGGACCGACGTCCTTACTTACTCTCAGAAGGAATTTGTGCTTCGAATTTCTATCGCTTAGTTAAAATCAATTGACCTCAGCCAAATTTGAACCCACGAACATCGGTTCTTGAGTCAAGCTATTCACCCCAAGACCATCAAGGTCCACCAACTTTCTCTGGTGAAAACGTTTTCCTTGCACTTATGTATCTGTTGACCAACATTTTGCTGACAAAGCCCCTCGAACAGCTAGGTCTTACTTTATTTTATACTAGGGCCCAAGAAACATCAAACAATCAGCTCCTGTGGTAAATACACTTATAACTTTTAATCCAATTAATAGGTTTTGATCAAACTTTGTACTAACATAAAGTCCCCGTGGAGGCAATATTTATCTTATCCTAGCTCATAAAATCTGAAGCCATGGTTTAATATATTTAAATATATATTATATATAGACACGTTTGTCTTAAGTTTTATTTTAAGGATGTTGCCTACTTGTGACGTAATGGCAAGCCAAGATAGGATCCTCCATTTTAATGAATTTACGTTTTATTTAGCTAGTTTTAAAGATATACCATTTAAACAAACACTATAAATTCTCAAATAATTCCAAAATAGTCTTAAAATATCTCAAAATTAATATATATTTTTTATCTTGAAGTAGTTTTGGTTGTAAACTTATTTTTTTATAAATCATCTACAACTTGGGCTAGCTTGGCCACAAAAATATCCTGTAGGAGTCTTCCTGCCAGGATGTTGATTAAAAAAATCCGTGTAAGGATGTGTCTATCTAGAATAGGAAAGAAGCAAAAGGTAAAATTAAAAAGAAAGTCAATGTTTTCAAGGCGCAAGTAGTATGGTTGTCAGAGGACGAGGGAAAGGGTTATCAGCACATAGACAAGAACCCTATCTGGGTGAACTTCTCATTTTCTTCCCTCTCTTCATACTTCTCAGATTTGCGTTCAAGTGTGATAGTGCTTAGACTGCTTAGTTGCGCCAAGATACAACCCACTTCGCAAAATAGCTTTGAAATCTCCAAATTGGCAACGTCGTTAAACTTTCATAAAACAGTGACGTGCACAAGAGGAAGGTGAAAAGGTCAGTTTTGGGAAAGTACCCAGCCGTGCATAGAGCTTCTTACCCATTACCGATAAACTATACAAAGATGAGGCCATCCATTACCTTTGCCCTCGTGTCCACAAACGCTGGTCTTTTTCATCACAAAATTAATATTATTATTTTTATCTTGAAGTAGTCTTTGTTGTAAACTTATTTTTTTATAAATCATCTACAACTTAAGCTAGCTTGGCCACAAAAATATCCTCTAGAAGGATTCCTGCCAGGATGTTGATTAAAAAATTCCGTGTAAGGATGTGTCTATCTAGAATAGGAAAGAAGAAAAAGGTAAAATTAAAAAGAAAGTCAATGTTTTCAAGGCGCTAGTAGTATGGTTGTCAGAGGAAGAGGGAAAGGGTTATCAGCACATAGACAAGAACCCTATCAGGGTGAATTTATCATTTTCTTCCCTCTCGTCATACTTCTCAGATTTGCGTTCAAGTGTGATAGTGCTAAGAATGCTTAGTTGCGCCAAATTAAGATACAACCCGCTTCGCAAAATAGCTTTGAAATCTACAAATTGGCAACGTCGTTAAAATTCCATAAAACAGTGACGTGAACAAGAGAAAGGTAAAAAGGACAGTTTTGGGAAAGTACCCAGCCGTGAATAGAGCTTATACCTTACCCATTACCGATAAACTAGACAAAGATGAGACCATCACCTTTGCCCACGTGTCCACATACGCTGGTCTTATTCGGTCATAGACCTCTGTTCTAACGAATGCACACTATAAATCCTTAAGTTAGTTTATTTATTTCAATTAACATAACACTTGTTTTGGTGGTCGTATGGCTTAAGGCATCACTCTCGCAATAGAATGGACTTCCAATGATAGAGAGATCAAGGTTCAAATCCGTGCCGAGTGTACTCAGTTTTTTTACCTAAATGTTTTCCTACTCTCTCACTCCATGCAAAGGCCGGTACTCTTTATCTAGATTAAACCTTTCTCCTATCTAACTTATTAGCGTAGATTAATACACATGTGTATGACCCAAAAGGACTGTGAAACACGTCAACAGTAGAAAACACCCACCTTATGTCGTTCTTGCTCCGAGGGTCACAGATATTGATAACGGTCCTGGCCAGAGTTGGAGAACCTCCATGATCAATGCTCTCACAAACAGCGTAAGTATAAAAAAAAAAACGCTCAACAACCAGGGTAGTTTTAAAGTAAAAGTCCCCACCAGTCTCACTCAATATGGCAGCACCCATCCCTGGCGTGTGTTAATACGCGGCAGACATAAATTAATCACTCATAACTCGTGCAGAGCCCGGATTCTGATGAGATGTCATTTGTTCTTGTTCACAATATTCAATGCTCAGAAATACATAAGCTCTTTTAGTGGTGGCCTTGTTGTAGGGATGTATATTTTATAGGTAATTTGTTTTGTATTTTTGGAATCTAAGGTCATACTTTCCTACTTTGAAACCATTTAGGGTAAACCACACTCAGTACGCCCAACTTGGATTCAAATCCCTATATTCTCATCAATGACAGTTTAGTCTATTGCGAGAGTGACGCCTAATGTGAATTAAGACGTTCACTGGAAAGTGGGTCATGTGGGGGGATTTAAAACCAATCGCTAGTTGCCATAAAAGGTAATTTAAAAAAATCCAATGCTAAAAATTTTTTTTTTAAAGAGAGGACACAAATTTCTATCTAAAGTCAATCGGCAAGCTTCCACAAAGCTAGGTTCAGGTATTGAATCAACCCCTTCTTCACATAATTTTACCTCTCAAAGAGCTTCCGCAGACTGTTCATTAAGTTTTATTAAGTTTAAGATGGTTTCTTTATGACGATCATGTTAAAAGTGCACATTTGGAAGTGCTTTTATAATTGATTATTGACACTAGCGAACGTAAGTGTTGATGGACTCAACCTGACTCAAAGAGCGGAGCGAGACTCCCGTAAGGATGAAGGGTCTGGGTGTATCCTTGTTTGTAACTAGACACATATATTCCATTCACCGTATGAATTTACTTCTGAAAGGCCTTTTTCCCTACCATAAATCTACTATATATTAGGATATTGGTAGGAAAAAAGACCTTTTAGAGAGTAATTCCTGCCGTGAATGGAATATACTTATGCCACGATTTATATTGTTGTCAATAAAAAAATATAATAATTACAAGTGGTTTCATTCAATCATAGTTTTTTAAATGAAATAATACAAAAATATTTCAAATCTTATACTTCTGAAAGGCCTTTTTCCCTACCATAAATCTACTATATAGTAGGATATTGGTAGGAAAAAAGACCTTTTAGAGAGTAACTACTACCGTGAATGGAATATACTTTATATTTATATTATTGTCAATAAAAAAAAATTACAAGTGGTTTCATTCAATCATAGTTTTTTAAATGAAATAATACAAAAATATTTCAAATCTTTAATATATTTACTTTACAGAGAATTTAATGTCTTACAATCAAAGAGTTGAGTGATTAAGGCAGCCCCCTCAGTCAGCGAGAAAGTGTCAATCACTGTCAGGCCACACGGTTTAAAATGCAATTGTATGTGTCGTTTTCTGGAAATATTTCTCTATTCTAGCTAGGCTTATTTTCACTTTCGACCCTTCACCACAGCCACCCTTTGTCATGTTAATCAGAAAAAGAGAAAAGAAAACTACAAAACTTCTTATCTCCAGGTAAAGAGGACAGTCCGCTGCTAGTTCTAAGATAAAGATAAAATGTTCTAAGATAAAATGTTTTATCGTGCGTTTATAAAAAATCACTCTATTTGTTGGAGTCAGGTAAAATTTAGAGCTCTTTTTTCATCAAGCCAAGTCTCATAACTTGGCATATATAGTTAAATGTCGTTGAAAATAAACTTATGTTAAATTTCAGACCTTTATTTTTTATGAATAAAACTAAAACTATGGGGTTGTAAAGGAAAAATAGACCATTTGAAATCTTTTGACTTTAGGGAACTTGTGCTTGTATTTCCTTAGACGAAATTTAAATTCGTGGCCTAATAAAGGACAATCACACTAGCATTTCCTGTCCTACTGAGAGAAGTCAATCTATGCATGAGCATGGCTGAGTTCTCTGCAGTGTTGCCAAATTGTACATTCAGTGTACTGTGAGGACTCATGACATAATAATAATAATGACATAATAATAATAATAATAATGTGCCGTGAATAAAGAAAAAAGCTCAAGAACCTCTGTTGTACAAAGATGTCTCTTAGTTCTACCTCTTGTGACAGATAGACAGACAGACAGACACATGAGTATCACAGTGCTCCAAGGAGTATTAATTACACAAGGTGTCACCATTGACACGAACATCCCTCAGACACCACGACGCTTGAAGGGTGGATCTAATACTACCCCCGAGGGAGGTTAGCCAGAGCCGTGCCTCAAAATTACTATTTTTTAGGAGGAGGGTGGATGGGTGGGGAAGGAGTGTTGTACCTACGGTGGTTAATTTAGAAGTCCTTCAACAGGAAATGGAAATAATTCTTAACACTAAAATATATCTCTTGAAGTGTAATGAGTTGGACTGGATAGAACTAGCTCAAGAAAGGGATAGGATGTAAAGAGATTTACTGGACAGAACTAGCTCAAAATAAGGATAGGTGTGTAATGAGGTGGACTGGATAGAACGAGCTCAAGAAAGGGATAGGGTGTAAAGAGTTGAACAGGATATAACTAGCTCAAAATAGGGATAGGTGTGTAGTGAGGTGGACTGGATATAAATAGCTCAAGAAAGGGATAAGGGGGCGTGCTTTTTAAAGTGCGACAGTGAGGTTGTGAGTTTTTAATACCTTAGAGTCAGTAATTAATGATTCTTGAAGAAATTCTAAGTAAAAAAATATTCAATGGGGGATGTAAGATCTATTAATTTTATGACTTCAAATAGGCGGGATTAACCTTTGGAATCAAATAGCCAAAGCTATTATTTATGCATTTAGTGAGGATTACTCCATCTAGATATCATATTCTTAAAATTGAAAAATGACACCTGGACACGGGATTCGAGCCAGGAACTTTGGCTTAATATGCCAATGCTTAGTATGCTACTGAGATATTTAGGAATTGTCCCGTGCCCATGGCCATTCTTCACTCGGATTTTAAGGCAGAGTCTTTCTTAATAGCTTTGATAATTTGATTCTTAAAATATGCAATCCCTTACAATTTTAATAATTGCAAAAATGGCAGAATTAAGCCAACTACCGAGTCGAAGATGGCTGCGTTATCTGATATCTCGTGATCTTAATAAAACCACACATTTGTAGCCGATGATTTCCGCACGTCCTTCGTAGACTGCCCTAAAGTATGAGTGAAGAATGACCCTGGACACGGGAATATTCCTGAATAGCTCAGTGGTTAGAGCATTAGTGTACTAGGTCAAAGGTCCCAGGTTTGATTCCCGTGTTCAGATGTAAATTTTAAATTTTTCATAATATTAACCTTTGGAGATAAATAAAACACTTATTTATTAATAATACTTTCAACGAATGAAGATGTTTATAATAAGAAATCATCCCTCCATCTTTTGATATTAACGAGGGGGTCGCGTCGCTTTCTTTTGTTTCAATTAGGGTTCGATTCCTTGACCCATAAGTGGTGGTTTTTTAAGAACAATAGTTACAGTACATTATAATGTTCATAGGAATAACCTTTACGGTTAGAAAAGCTAATAAATCAACTTTCACGTATTCGTTCTTTATGTATTGTGATCTATAGCTCTTACTTTTTAAAGATATTATCAATTACTATAAAATAACAATAATAATATAATATTTTAGCTTGGCTATTTAATCCATCTTTATATGAGCATTAGTTCAGTTGTCATTGTACATTTGGCAAAATAAAGCCATCCCGAATCGAATGTCCCTGCATTATCTGATAGCTCGTGATCTTAATTTTTTCCATCAATACGTCTTACTACCCACTTGGGTAGTAAGACGTATTGATGAAAAAAACTAAGCTTATGTACTGATTATGTTAACAGTTTTAGGGAATAGGAAGGCTATATTTAGAGGAAGTGTATTGACATTTGTGTGGAGGAAGAGTGGGAAACCACTCGGGAAAGGCCCTCAGTACACCTGACCAAGATTTGAACCTGGATCTCATCGTCATAGGTAGTCTAGTTTAATGCGGGGGTAGTGCGTTAGACCATGCGGCCCCTGGAGCGGAAGTGATCTTACTTAATTATTACTATTAGCACCGCGTCCTACTACCCGTTCGGGTTATACGCATTTACGCTAATGTGCAATGGTAGGGTGCTTTTGAGATGAAATGAATTACCTACAGTTTAACGTGGGATCCGAACCACGGTGGAGGCCTGGCATTCCACATATTTAAAAGTTGTGATTAATAAACGCCATTCCAGAGGTGAAGGAAGAGTTTGGCAGTCAGATAAATCTGTGCCGGTACCGAGGATTGAACCCCGGACCCAAGCACAGAGGTCTGACATCTTACCCCTAGACCGCCAGGTCAACCTTACTTAATTGATCGCTCACATGTAGCTGACAATTTCCGAACTTCCATAACAGAATCTTGCTTTAAATTATGGACGAAGAATGGGCCTGTATACGGGATGGCTCCTACATATCTGAGTAGTTAGAACAATGGCACACAAAGTCAAATGTCCCATGTTCCATTTCTGTATCAAGGTGTCATTTTTCAATTTAAATAATATGATATTTAGATGTGGTTATAACCGTGTTTTAAACTATAATAGTTTGGCTATGTAATCCTTATATTAGTAAAATATTACAATTTTTTTATCACATAAAAGTATATTTGTATTTTCTAAAAGAGCTTTTCTTTTGTAAATTGAATTGTACATTAATTATTATTTTGAAAAGATCACTTAAAACAGTTTACCCACACGTATAAAAATGGGTTTACACACTTAATAACATAGGCCTATATTAAAAATTAAAAATAGTGTATTATCACTATTATATTCTCCCTTTTACATTCTAGTTCATTAACGATTTCTTCGCCTTTGGTTCATGAATGGAACATGTTATTTTTCAACGAGAAGTGGTTGAAACAAACAAGAAGGGGGGGGGGGGGGAGAGAGAGGATTTAAAACAGGTATACCA
>CABFOW010000049.1:469969-505357 GCA_902141385.1 Timema californicum
ACAAGATCAGGTCTCCCCCCCCCCCTGAACCCCTTTCCACGGTTTGTATATGTTCCAAACTTGTTGGTTCCTGTTCCATTAGTTTTTTATGTGTTCGCATTTGTGGGAGTTTTTTATTTATTTATTGGTAGGGGGAAGTGCAGTTTCGGGTGTCAGACACGCGTCCTACAATGGTCGAGTTTGGTAACGAGTGCAGGAGCCTCCCCCTCCTTGCATCTTCCTCGGTCTGTGCCAATGCACATATAATGAACTAAGCTACACTACTCCCTCGCTCGACCGCTGTGCCTTTCAATTCCCCCTCCCTCCACCGTCCTTATTCGTGAACTCAGTGGGTCAAATCCCTTGGGGGTAGGATGCATTAGGAATGGAAACTTTGATGTCGCAACAGACATGGAGGATGTAATTGAAACCTTAGCGAGAGTCATTAAACCTAAAATTGGTATAAATGTTGAAAGCTGATAGTAATGACTCTATTGAAAAGTCATTAACCCGCCCCACCCCTTGACTAATAGTGTCACAGGAACGACTTTTGAAGGCAGTAGCTCAGATGTGGTTTCCAACCCTCATTCAGGGGCCGATTTTCTGAAAAATACCCTAGTTATTCATCTTTTTGTGATTTTCCATGTACGGTTACATGGATTCGAACCTTGATATTTTTGCCCGAAAGAGTAGAAATTAAAGTGTCAGTATAAAGACACAAAATAATAAAATTAGTAGTTGTTAATCATTTGACAGGAATGCACCATCATTTGCACTGGGTTGAAATGTTAAAAGGTGTCTAGTGGAAATCCTCCTACCAAGATGGAAATGAACACATATAGGTAGTTTAAGAATCAAATAGTCAAAGTTATTATTTATCCTTCTAGTGAGGATTACTCCATCTAGATATCATATTCTAAAAATTTACACCTAGACACGAGAATTGAACCCGGAACCTTTGGCTTAGTACGCCAATGTTATAGCCACCAAGCTATCCAGGAATCGTTCAGTGCCCAGGGTCATTCTTCACCCATATCTTAGGCAGACACTTATGCTTTTATTTTTACTATGCTAATAAAGACAAAAAATAATAAAATTAATATTTTATTGTTCAAGACTGTTGAATGATACAATACAACCAAAATTATGTCTAACTTAGAAATAATATGTAAAAGACCAATTCTGATTCAAAAAGAAAATACAAATAATACATTTTGTGTATAATTAAATGTCACGATGTGGGGACGGGGACCGGGGGAATCCATGCCAGTGCAAGCCGTCTCTAGTGTATGTTAGAACGGTCATACTTCCTTCCTTGTATGGATTTGAAGCCCCTACACCAGTCACCGGCAGAGTTTTATATTTATTTTTCAGTAGTGTGTGACCGGGCGAAATTTGTACCAGCATTTGCTTGGATTAGAAATGTAAAATGCTACAAGCATTATTGTATTTATGAAAGTAGTTAGCGTTTGTCGACCTATTAACCTTAGTAGGGGTTTGAAACCCCTACCTCATTACTTCACAGAGCAAGATGTGTACCTACATTTGCGTGGTTGGAAAAAATAAATAAGACAGCAAAGGGTGAATAGTGGTCCTTCACAGCATGTTGGGCCCCATAGCCACCAATGGGGTAACATGTCCACGTTTGCTTGACGTGTGAGCACGACTGTGGTGTAACGGTAATTCCATACTGTTTTACATGAATCGGGCAGTTACCGATGAAGAAACAAAATTATTGACCAATGAAAAGCCTAAAACTTTACATGTGGCCCACCCCATTGAAGCGACTATAAATAGAGATAGAAATCCTCACATTCGGTCATTATAATTAATAATTGCGCTAAATTAAACATAAAAATGAGTTTTAATGCAATGTACAATTGGATAAATTCAGGTATGTTTTAAAGAATTTTGTATATTTTAATGGCAACTATTTTGCTTATTACCTCATTAGTTCACAGAGGTATTTACTCTTTTGATAGAATGTCAGGAAGATGCACCCATAGCGCCTGTAGCCATAATTTAACTGGCAGCGATCAATAGCCCGGTGGACCCTTTGGTGTTTTTTTTAGCGAGGATGGATTTTTCCTGGTGGATAACAACTGGTCCATGGTTACTTAGCGTCCTGATATAAATTTTAGAGTATTGGCAGTGTGTTTTGCCCTATGATAGTAATTAATATGCATTTATTTAATTTCAGATTACTGGGATCCATACGGGTTGGACGTTGGTCTGAGGGAACCAGAGGTACAAACACTGCCACTCAGCTATTGGGGGTGGCTACATGACGTAGCACCCACAACATGGGGTTGGCCATCGGGCGCTGAAGAAAGCAGAGAAGTGGTGGTGATATATAAACCGGTCCATCTCCTTGAAGCTGTCAGTGGTCTGCCCCAGATGACAAACTCCGCCCCATCTGTCCCTGACGCATGCTACGGAAAGGCTGTCAGTGGGGTGCCTAATTTTTGGGGATGAATTAGACACAATAGATAATCTAATATGTAGGTTTGCTAGTATTTAACTACTAAATAATATATTTTAAATTAGTATAAAAAGTTACCATCTACAAAGAGCAATACTATAGATATTAGCTTATAAATATACAAGATTTCTTTGCATCCCTGACTCTCTCTCTCCCCAAACATCCATTGTATCACTTTGCCTGAAGAGCATTAAATAAAGTTTGAGCTATCATATGGGGTTGACATAGAAACAAGTAATTTTGACCCAATAGTAGTTTCAAGATGACAGATGGCGTTGACATCTAGAAACCTTCAATTTAACGCTTTGTGGAAGGTATATGCTTTTAAACTAATATGTTATAGTATTTAAACGTGTTTAAGTATACCGAAATAATAATTAAACGTAGAAATTATATTTTTACTTTATCCGGGTATTAAAAAGAGAGAAAGAGAACCCTGTATTGCGCATGATAATTCGTTTGGTGATACAAAGGTCATGGGTTCGATCGTTGTCGTGGAAGAAAATGTGGATTAAACTTTCATACTGATAAATTAACTGGTGTGGACTGTATTTTGAACCTGTCCTAGTCTTGAGTTAGATTATAGCTTATATGAAGGTATAACATGAAAAAGTGACCTGACTTTTAGGGTGAATGGTTCAATGGATTTGTTTCAAGAGGTTTTAGTAGCCAGCTATTTTTATAGGCATCCAAATATATCGACATAATAATGAAACAGGTAAAATTTTATTAAAAATATTTACAATGTTGCTTTAGCCATTTGAAAAATCAAAACTTTTGTATTTTAGCTCAATTCGATACTGGAGATGCCTGTCCAAGCTGTGGGAAAGACGTGGAATAGGTCCCAAATTATTGTCTCGGTAGATCAGGTTAGTGGAGGGCTGTCCCAAGGTATCTCTCTGTTAATCGTTGAGAAGATAATTAAGCAATTAAAGCGTTTTTTTATGCTGAATGTGAATTGATGATACAACTAAGGACGCTAAAGAGCGATCATGACGCTCAAATCTGGCTCTAGGAGCATATAAATACTTTGCTAGGGAGTTCCAGGATCACAGAGTTAGCGCGGAGAATCACGTAGGTCTTCTATTAGACAGCACAGACTCATCGTCAAGACCTGTATTTGTTTCATTTAGTCGTGCAGATCAGCTTGACGTGCAGGCTGTGCTCTCCAATGTAAGATGAGTGTTACAAAGCAATGCTTCATTCCCCAATTCATCACACTTGTATGTCAAGTTACGCCCTTTTAAAGAGCCACGTGGAAGGGGTAGTCATAAATGTGATAAACTCTCTCCCGCTAGCACATATATCCATAATAGCAAAGGAATTATTACGGTTCAAAATGATGACACACTATGCATTGCCCGTGGGTTGATAGTCACCAAAGCTATGTGTGATAGTAAAAGAAATCAAGGATGCATGGATGTAAACACCTTTAGACAAATCAAAATGGGTCGTCTTATATAAAATCTCAAAGCAGAGGAATAATGCCATGATGCCTGTGTGAATATTTTAAAAGGTGGTGGGTTCACTGAGCTGAAACAATTAAAAACATACCTCTCCAAATACAAAATCACAGTGTTCAGGGAACGTCGGGGGAGGCAGGTCCTGTACCGAACATTACTTTAAGTGCTACCTTTAGTTGTATTTTCACGACGATAAGCAAAACTATTTTGATGTCATAACATCCTTGAAAGCCAAATTTAAGTGCGGGTACTTTAGCCGAAAGTGCCATGTGCTGTTCAGTAATAATAATGCGCACAAATGTAAAACCACGTGCAAAAAGTGCTACGCTTAAGTTGTTTGGAGTGGAGGTTAAAGCGCGGCCTGTAAAGCCTGTTGGCTTTGGTTCACAAACCATAATTGTTTTGTATAACCATAAACGTCCCGGTTTTTGCAAAGTTCACATGTAGTTGTGTGATGTCGAAAAGATTTATAAGGTACGCGGGCAATGTTTCAGTTTGGAAAGATAAAATTATTCACACAAGTGTTATGAGACATTTTGTAGAGTATGCGATAAAATCGTCCTTTTGGTCATTTCTGCTATATATCAAGCCCCATCCAAGCCATTACTGGAAAAGAGCAATTTAATGTTTGTGTTCTATGATTTTGAATGCAGACATGAAACACTTCTTCAAGGTGCAGTCAACACTTACTTGCATGGGCCTAACCTCTATATCATACAGATGTGTTGCAAGGCCTGCTTTTATATAAATGTAAATTACCATCATTGCACCAAATGTGGGAGTGATAGGATTCGCATATTTAAGGGTTATACCCCAATGGACCAGTTTTTTGTATTTCTAGATCAAGTTAAAACAACATTTAAGAACATCACCCTTCCAGCCCATAATGCCAAAGGCTATGATGGAAATTTTATTTAAAAATATATAATGGAGGTAAAAATGACTCCAGAGCTCATAATGAACGGTGTGAAAATCATGCCCATGCGTTATGGTCCGCATCAATTTATTGACTTTCTGAACTTTCTCCCGATGTCGTTGTCCAAGATGCCCAACACATTCGGGTTGGAAGAGTCCTTGGCAAAGGACATTATCCCCATTTTTTCAATAAAAAATTCAATGCGTGGTATAGGGGTCAGTTGCCACCAAAGGAGGACTACAGCATCGGTGAGATGTTAGTTGAAATAAAGGAGCATTTTGAGAAGGGGTATGACGCACTGGTCAAAGAAAATGATCTCTTTGATTTTAACCGCGAGTTGGAACTGTATTGCGTAAAGGATGTAAAAATTCTACGGAAGGGCTGCCTAAAGCTTAGAGACATGATAATGGAAAAATCAAAGGTGGATCCTTTCAAAGAGATGTGTACTATCGTAGGAGCGGCCATGTTCGTTTACCACCAAAGTCATCTTAAGGAGAATACCAGAGGTATCATCCTTAACAGTGGCTACTGGTGTGCGGAACAACAGTCGCATGTCGCAGTACAATGGTTCTGCTGGGAGGCTCATTAACTTCGTGTCTCTATCCTTCATGCGAGCAATGGCCGTGAGGAATATGTATTAGAGTGACGTGTAGACGGTGTTGTTAATACTGGAGATATCACCACCAGCGTCTTCAAGTTCGGGGGGTGTTATTGGTTCGGGTGCCCTAGCTGTTATCCTGACTGGACCAACCCTATCAAAAACAGTGTCCAAGATGTTTTAAAAACCAAGGTGCATGTCATTACAACGACAAGACAGATCGCTGGTTGACAGGCGTCTGGGTGATTGAAGAGATCCAGAAAGCAATTGAGAAAGTCTACACCATTGAATAAGTACACAAAGGGTGGGAATACACTGTATCTATTTACGATCTTCTAACACGTTCTGGTGGATTGTTTCACGGGTACATTGATACTTTTTTTTAAAAATTAAACAGGAAAACCAGTGGTGCACTTCACATTATTAGAAGTTAGCTCTTATTCAAAATTATGAGGAAAGGGAAGGGACAAAACTCAATTTCGGTTCTGTTTGTAAAATCCCTGGTCTCTGCACTATGGGGAATGTTTGGGCAAAGACTTAATTTACCACACGTAGCCATTGTCAACGACTATGAGGGCATCCACAAGTACCTGACGGATCCGTACATCACCGTCGACAGCGTCATTGATGTTAATGATGAGGTTATGTTCCTCAATTACAAGAATAAACGTGACGTGTTGCGCCTTAACCCTAACATGAGTGTGGCGGTGGCATGCTGGACGACTGATAAGCCTAGGTCGTACTTATGCAGCATCCTTGAACAATTGGGGGGCCCCGGTGATTGGAGTCCACCAACTGGAGACTCTTTAGGTGACCTCATTGACGAAATTCAAGATTATGGTCCGGGAAGCTTTACTAGCACATTTGTATCTATCGGCCCCAAGAATTACGCATACCGAGTTTGTATTGTTGGAGGTCCTGCCAAAACTAAAACGGTGTGCAAGATTCGTAGGATCACAATAAACTATGGCAATTGGAACGACGTTAATTTTTACGTTTTGGAAGCGATGGTCACCGATCAGGTTAAGGAAAGATACATACAGATACAGCACAAAATTGTAAGAAAAGGTCTTGCAACTGCATGTACCGTTTAGCAGAGTAAATTTACTGGCCAGTGTACACAAAGCTATGGAAAAATAATGAATATAATACGTTCCCGTTTGGATATCAGTGTCCTTGTAAACGAGCTCGCCAAACCTAAATGGTATTATTTAGACGGGCTGAATAATCATATTTTATTTTTTTCATTCTAGACAGTTCCACTGACATACAATTTTTCAATGGTTTGAGATTCTTCATATTTTTTCTGCATGAAACATGCATATTTTTTTATCGATTTATTTTATTCATCCGGGATACTTTTTTATATTTTTTATCCTCTAGTACACTCCTTTACCTACCTGATTATTTATAGTCAAATATAATTAGCTTTTTGCGTGTATATATATATAAACTTCTAGCGAAATTTATTCATTTGTTTATCTTTTTGTACACATTTTAAATTGAAACCATCTGTATATATATATGTTAAAATACTCTTTAAACTGAACATTTTAAATTAGCTTGGATATTTAGAATCGAGACCACTATTACCGCTACGACCTCAAGAAATTTATTATTGTTTCCTTTACACCTAAACATACTTCAAGTTGTAAGACATATTCTATAACTATCTTTTTTTGTAAATAATATTCCAAGTATAATTTTCATGGTGTAAGATATATTTGTAAAAAAAATCTAAACTATTTATTTGTGTAAATAAATATTCCAAGTATACTTTTATTGGTGTGAGCTATATCTTTAAAACGTTTATTTGTGTAACTAAATATTATAAAACTGTTATTTCTTTGTTTTAATGTCTACACCCAAACATCCCCCCCTCTCCTATTCAATAAATACAAGTATACTTATCTTAGAAGCTCAGTCTAAAAAATTATGGATAAGTTGAAACATTCAGAATAAAACAATTGTTTTTAAAATATTTCAATACTTTTCTTTCTCTTTGGTTAACAATCTAACGTCACAACAATTACCATTTATAGATGAAAAAATGAATATATATATATGTGTGTGTGCTTGTGTAACACCTTAACTAAAATCCATATTAGTTAAACTTATAAACCAATATTTAAGCAGTGGAACTGGTGAAATGATAATATTGATAGTATACCCGTTCCTCCTTTTTACTAATATCCCACAACTTAGATAAATATTGTTTTGCTATAGTTATATTAACTATATATGTATAATCAATAAAGCTTAACATTTACCATTCAGCGCTATCTAATATTTTATTCTGGCAATGTTGCTACGTGTATATTACCATCTCCTTCCTGTCTTTGATTTTCCAAATATTTCCAAACACCATATTTTATGGATTTTTTTAACGTAATAAAAATCTATTCTTAATAGTTATTTTATTGACAAACAGCAAGTGATTAATACATTTATTTAAAACATTCTTGGCATACGAAAGAAACAACATAAAGTTTTAAAAAATCACTAATATTATTTAGGTCTTGTGAGCTGTACATGTAATTAAACGGATCTCGTCTGGTATGGTTGGTTGAGGAGGTTGGAATTCGAACACTCTCCTATTAGACTGAGGGTATTTCCAACTCTCCCTCCACACATATGCGGGTACACTTACCCCTCAACTACTTTCATTATTCCTACCCCAGTAGCTTAATTATATTAGTGTATGAGTAGTTTTAATTAAATTTATTAAATATGTATATGTACGTGCTACTAAAAGATATTGAAAAAGTCATAATTACCCATTTTATTCACTAGATGGCGCAGAATGAAAGTGATTAAGAAATGAATACAGTTAAATATAAGTTTGGCTTATAATAATAATAACAATAATAATAATAATTAAAATGTGAGTATGTAAGTGTGTGAACTAGCCACCTTACTTTAAACTAAATTTTTTAAATCTATAAACGCTATTTAAACATTTGAACTGTTTGCAATAACAATGATAAAATACTGGATTATCCTTTATACTTATATATATATATATATATATATATATTATACAATATAGCAGTTTTTTTGCTAAAGTTATATTAACTCACATGTATAAACAATAAAGCATAATATTCACCAGTTTGCGCTATTTGATTTCTCATTCCAGCAGAGTCGTCACGTGTATATTGCTAGTTCTTCCCTGTCTCTGAATATCCAAGGATTTCCAAACAGCATGTTCTAGGGATGATTTAAAATAATAACCACATTTTCTTACTAATTATATTGACAATCAGCAATTAATTAATTTAAAACATTCATAATTGTGCAGCCACAACAACATAAAGTTTATTTGACAAGCAGCAATATTATTATTTTGGTCTTGTGACCACAAAAAGTAATTAAGTTGATAGTTTGGAGTGCAACATGAATTATATATAGGTGATAGTAAGAAAAACATATAATCACTATTTTACTTAATAAAAAATATCAGAAGAGAGTATAATCTCTTCTAGCATCTAGAAAATGAGTAGGAGTCACCTCCAAAATAGTTCAGGACACGCTGATAGGCGCTAGAACGCCTATTGGCAATGTCTACAAAGTTTTTTCTGGGCAATATTACTCTTACCACAAACTCAATCTCTCTAACGTTCGGTTCATTGGTGATATCTTCAGATAGCACAACGTTATAACTTTTGTTTTTCTCAAGTTCATTTAAGCAATTGACACGATTGTATTCCTCTTTTTCTCACTGGTCTAATTCACTGAAAAATACCTCCTCGTCCCAACAGGCTTCCTGATGAACCTCTGGAACAGGATTTGGTGGGGTTTGATGAGATTGATGTTTGTGTCAAATAAGGTTGGAGAGCTTTGCGTATGACCCCTCACAAATTCTACATTTAAATGGCATAATGGAAACTGAAGATGCAGCGAAAGAAAGGGTGTAAATAAATTTCCCTTGGAGAAAAAACACTCTCGCTCAAGCAGCAACGCCCTCTAATCACAAAGTGAGTTGTCTTTTACATATTCCTTCTCACAGAGAAAACGTTTTTCAAAATGTCGAAAATATGTCACCACTATATCTGATTGCGTCAGCAAAGTTTGTGAGAATAGTAACGTAGTGAAATAAGGTTATGGCAACTTGGGCGTGCCTAGTTTTTTAATTCACTTTTAAACATCACACTTTGTCCTCCAAAATATGTCATACAGCGTGGTTTGGATTTAAATCGCTCACAATCCAAATAATAAGCAGACATTGGAAGGAAGACGTTACTGAAATTGCCCATACCAATTATGTAGTCATCGGAGGTTTCACCCATTGTTTTAACATTTGAATAAGTTTTGTACATAATTAAATCCTTGAGATTTATGGGTACTTTGGACTTTACCTCATCTTCAGTTGGTGGTGGGCACGCGGGTGACTCTGGCTGCAAGTACTATGCTGACTCTGATGTCTGATAGACAGGTGACTCTGGATGTGGGTACTCAGGTGACTCTGATGGCTGTTACACTGGTGACTATGGGGTGGGGGGTGGTTGCGGCAACGTGAAGTGTGGTGGCAGGTGGTGTGGAGCTTGGAAGGGTGGTGGAGGTCTTGTAAACACGTCCACAACGTCCCCTTTGCGGAAATTGTACACAACACATGTCATATCACACAGGTAAAACTCCTCGATTCTTTCGTAAGGAATTATTTTAGTCGGTCTTATCGTGTGACAGGTCGAGTCGCAGAACTCGATGTAGCCTCGCTCCTGTGGCACACCTCTGTCGTTGTTCACTACTTTGTAAATTGCATTTCTATTGCTCACAGCTACACTGCGAATATTTTCTACTGTCAAATAGGAACGCTACGCAATCGTATGACCCACAAACAATATATTCATAAAGCCGTTTATAAGAATAGTGAGCGTTCCTGGCCGCTAAACGTGCTGGATGGTTTGTAGAGTCCTTTATTTATCAACTGTATTTATACCGGTATATTATTATATTACATGTCTTTAACTTGTGCACTTGTATTAACAGCCCAGCTGTCCGATGTTGTTAACTGCTTGACTCTTCTGCCTATCTCTTAAACGCGTTCAAAGTTCACAATGGTTGGTGAACTGGGTTTTACTTCAGTGCAGGTAAATACCAGTTTTTCATTATTAAGCTCGCAAACGTTTTCATCTGTTAAAGTACCAAAACGACAGTGTAAAAATACACAAAACTTTCCAGCTAGATAGTCTATTAGGCGTCTCCCAAACTTCATATTGACCGCTTTTAATTTACCTTCCGAGTATTTTTGATCGTCAATTAGATCACACAATTTTACGGTCTGCACGGCATCAACAATATTTACCAGCTGCTGTCACTTGTCCATCTTGATCCGCTCTACAAGCGCTTATAAATAGATGACCAAGTGCGCCCCCTATATATCCACCCCCTCCCTCCTACGATTGACGTAACGTGGTCTTGCGGCGGTACGAGATGAACAAGGTCAATGACCTTACTGTTTCAACAACGTGATATTTTACTTTTTGGACTTGTATAGATTGACGTAACGTGGTCTTGCGGCGGTACGAGATGAACAAGGTCAATGACCTTACTGTTTCAACAACGTGGTATTTTACTTTTTGGACTTGTATTGTTGAGCCGCCAATCTGGCACCAGACATGAGTCATCTGGGAAAACCCATTGCTGAGGGGGATTGTGACATTACTCATTCCTGTCTCAACACGTCAAGAAGGCAAACTGGCACTACAGGGTTTCCCGTGATTATTCTTGTATTGACTTGTGGAACCACCAATTTGAAGATGGTGAGTGGTCAATTCATGTAAAACAGTATAGATTTAGCGTTACTCGTCAATTGTTCTCTCGCATCCACCGAGTGGTGATGTACTCTCGGGAATCCACCAGTTGGGGGTAATGTTTTCCTGAACCAAATGCAGGTACACACTCTATCTGGTCTAATTATATCAAACGGAATATCTGGTTGACCAGCTTTGACTTATTTTCGATTTCGCCTTATCTTTTTCACTCTCGCAAATGCAGGGTACACTCAACACCAGTGAAAGATATCAATGGTCGAGTTCTTACAGTCACGT
Organism: Timema californicum; assembly: GCA_902141385.1. Taxonomy (NCBI): domain Eukaryota; kingdom Metazoa; phylum Arthropoda; class Insecta; order Phasmatodea; family Timematidae; genus Timema; species Timema californicum. The sequence continues at coordinate 481,458 of CABFOW010000049.1, forward strand.
CACCTAAATGTTAGGCTCATATAATTATGGTGGGGGATGTTGAAATCGAATCCCTGCTGGGTAAACTGTTGGTATTTCTTCCTCTAGCTAAAAAATGCCGAAACATTTTCTTAATCATCCCTAACACTGTATATTAATTAATATACATCCTACATATATCAGCGCATGTCGACGGACGATACTATACTACCAATTTTAGTAAACTTTTGTGGGGGAATAGCAGCCCCTAACTATAAACTTCCAAGGTTACTGATTGTGCCTAACCAGAGCTGTGTCAATGCTTTCTAGTTGCGACACCACCCTAATGAGTGATGACATCACCGGAAAAACTCATTGCTGGGGGAGGGTTAGGGCATCATTCAAGGCCGTGTTCTATTTCTATCTCAACTTTTCTTGTCGAGTCACCAAACTGGTGCCAGGGTTGCGATGACGTCACCAGGAAAACCCATTAACACATAGATGGGGAAAGGGGGAGGAGGAGGGTTGTGACACCACAATAGATTCAAAGACTTGCGAGAAACACATAGATGGAGAAAGGGGGAGGAGGAGGGTTGTGACACCACAATAGATTCAAAGACTTGCGAGAGGGAGCCAATGTTCACACTCTACGCTAAGCGGCCATTGAAAGAGGATGCTCCTGCACGTTCCCACCCTCAGTATTAAGGCCGACATTTAATGGGACGTCTCACGAGGAGTGCCCGACGCCATGTACTGCACGTTCCCCACAAATAAATAAAAATCTCCCATACCGATAAATAAATATAACACTCCCACAAATAAATTCCAATGCCATTCCCAATCCTATCCAGAGTCTTGAGAGAAGTGCCCACCCTGGACTGCACGTTCCCCCTACCAATAAATAAATAAAAAAAACTCCATAGAATAAACTTAAATGCCAGTCCCAATTCTACCCAGACATACAATACAATGTCACACATAAAAAACCAATGGGCACACATAAAAATCAATGCGAACACATACAAAATTAATGGGTTGGAGCCAACGAGTTTGGACAGGAACCAACAAATTTGGAACATATACAAAACGTGGAAAGGGGGTCAGGGGAAGGTGGGAAAGCCATTACCCAGTGCCAATAGCCAATCAGAGAGCCAGGGATATTTATATAAACCAATCACAGACAATTTTCAACGATCAATCCATCTAATACCATGTTTTATTGCCCGTTCAGGTTATACACCTATGGACAAATTACACTAATATTAGGGATTATGAAGGTTTAAGTTAGAGTTAGTGTGCTCACATTTGCGAAGAGTTAGAGTAGAAAAGCATTTAAGAAAAAGGACCCTCAGTACACCCGACTGGGATCCAATCCCAAACTACCCATCTTCGGCACCAAATTTAGCGCGATAATAGCACTTTAGATCATGCGGACACTGAAGCGGGCTTTAGTTTTATAGATTTAAAAACCATTCTTCTTTCATTTAGTCTTAAAAACACCTCTTGATTACTAACGTGATATTTTATGTTTGGTTCTCCATCAGTGCCCTGTTTCATAACGCTTGTATGATCATTTATTAAAACAAAGTTAAACAATATTTTTATATGAATCGACTTTACATTACATCCGTTACTGTTTACAGCCTGTGGCCCGTGACAGTTTTTTTATTCAAACCATATATTTTACACAGCCGGCTTTTTAGGTCTTTCTTAGCTTCATGTGCCTTATAATTTAACTTAAGACTAAGAAAGGAACAATCTCCAGTCCCCGGCCGTTAATTCATCACTGTGGAAAGGAAAACCCAATTTTCACCCATTAGGAATTTTACGGCCATACCGATGATTGAATCCAGGACTTTTAATTCAATAGGCAGACACGCTACCAACTGAGTTAAGGTGTCTGACTATATAAATATGAACTGACTATTCCTTACTATGTTAAATACACCTACACTAATTAGACAATGTAATTATAATGAGTTATAACTCTACGCTCAATCTTCCGTGGTATTATGTTTCAAAGAGAGGATATTATGACAAAGGTCGTCAGTCGTGAACTTCAAACTTTGTTTTTATTCGATATTTAACAGTCAAAAATAAAATAAATTATAACGTGAAGCGCTCATTTCCCCGATACAACAGAAAAACTGAAACTTCAACCCGATAAACTCGCCTCTGTGACATTCACTATCGACTTTTCTCTCCCAACGCTCTCACAGATGGATACAAAAATTTAGCGGGGAAAATAAATAGCTTTAGAGGGAAATTAATGACGGTGGTAATCCTGAGGGTTATTAAAGTGACACGCGGATAAATGGTCCTGCCCTGTTATTTATGAGATTTGTTATCTCAATTATGACTATTTTACAGAACATTTTTTTTAAATTTCTTGTTTCCCAATGGGGCACTGTCACATTTGCAAACCTGTGAAAAGGGAGTTTTAGAAGGGAATTTATTTTAAATTTAGGGCTGAAACTTAGGAGTACGTTAATCTTTAAGGATATTTAAGATTTGAAGATTTAAAAAAAATTGTGACTAAGATATTTTTTTCAAATTTTGAGTATGCATTTCTTTTAGAAGCTCCAATACTGCTTTTTGGAGTTTTACTTATCCTAACGTAATAAATAGGATACTCCTCTCCTAAAACACCGACTTCAAACCATTAATTTTCCATTTAAATGAGTGAATAATTATTGTTATTATTTCAATTTAATTTACTATAATGCTAGCCAGCAGTCGTGAGATCTATGACAGGCCAGCACCAAACATTACGCAAGTACTTTACAAGCACGTATAATATCAACATAAAATAAACAATAATAGCTAAATAATATATCCTTACTGATTAACAATTACAAAAAATAGGGGCACATTATTAATGATAGACGATAAAGATAATAGATAAATAACTTGAGAATAGTTAGAGAATAGGTATTTAAAAAGGATAACAACAAGCAAAAAATAAATCAAAATAAAGTAAATTTAAATATACGAGGCAGAGTCTTTAGAGGGTAAATTAGTTATAAGGGAGTTCTTGAAGAAAAAAAACATTCTCTGAGTTTGGCTTACAGCACTCTATCTGTTGGCTAGGGGACGGAACAATGCTTGAGCTAAAAGCCAAGCAAGAGGGACGAATGTTTGACCTCAAAAAGAACGACACATTACCGAAAACCGTCAAGTCTCAAAACAGAGCGTAGAACTCTCAGCAATGCGAGAATATTTAAAATTATTTAGCAGTGTACTAGTTGTTGAGTGAAGAGTATACTTCACACTTTGCATTAAAATATTGCTAAGTACATTAATCATGTAATGTTCTTATTGGTAATACAGTCTTATTAGTAGCTCTTTAGACAGTAGAAATCTCTCTTTACCTCCATGTTATTATCGTTACTACAGTCTTACTAGTAGATCTGTGAACAGTAGACCTCGCTCCCTCCATGTTATTATTGTTACTACAGTCTTACTAGTAGTTCTGTGAACAGTAGACCTCGCTCCCTCCATGTTCTTATTGTTACTACAGTCTTACTAGTAGTTCTGTGAAGAGTAGACCTCCCTCCCTCCAGGTTCTTATTGTTACTAAAGTCTTACTAGTAGTTCTGTGAAGAGTAGACCTCCCTCCATGTTCTTATTGTTACTACAGTCTTACTAGTAGTTCAATGAACAGCAGACCTCACTCCATGTTATTATCATTACTACAGTCTTACTAGTAGTTCTGTGAGCAGAAGACCTCGCTCCATGTTCTTATTGTTACTTCAGTCTTGTGAGTAGTTCTGTGAACAGTAGACCTCGCTCCATGTTCTTAACATAACTACAATCTTAAAATTTCTCTTTAGGTTTAAAGTTGAAATATCTCTTATAATTTCTCCTTGGTTTTTTGAATTGCTATTTACTTTCTCAATATCTTACAAGTAGAGAAAGTATTGTGATCGTAAAAAAATCGAACTTGAGATTTTGATGACTCTAAACATTTCATGGCCCCCCCCTCCTCCCCGAATCCGAAAATGTGGTTTTTGAATTTCTGTCTTTCTGTCTGTATGTATGTCTGTACCTCTAACTAGAGCCTAAACTGTTTTACCAATTGGGCTAAAATTTTGTATCTAGGGTTTTCATAGGGTTGCCCCGAGGGATTTTTGGAATTGGATATCTAACCCTAAAATAAAGAGTAGTTTACTGAAGGAAAAAAAGAGAAAAAGTCGATTTACTCAAAATCGGCTTAACGATTTTGATTAAATTTCATTTCTAAACATTTATAAATATTGCAACAAAATGGCTACCCTCAATATTGCGGCAAAATGACTTTAAAGGCTTCGGTCAAATGCGTATATTATTATTTTATATCATATCTCCTAAACTATTTGAAATATGAATTTACTTATCATTAAAAATATGTAGATCTATGTATAAAACAAATATTTTATGAGAACATATTTTTATAAAACTAACAACTTTAAATCCATACGCAAATTTGTATATTTTTATATTTTCGAAAACTAAAGGTAAAGTATTACGACCGTGAAAATAATTTAACCCGAAACGTTGATGGATGTTGATGTTTTATGATCCCCCGAACCTCCACAAGTGGTTTTTGCAATTCCGTCTGTCTATGCGTCTTTTTAACCCCAAAATAAAGAGTATAGTTTGATAAAACGCTAAGAGAGTAAAAATCGATTTTCTCAAAATCGGCTTTAACGATTAAAATTCGTATCTAAACGTTGATTAAGATTATAAATAAATAAGCTGGCTATTTTAATTTTACTCTGAAAATTACTTTTAAGTTACTTTACTGAAGAGTAAATTTCCGTATCTTCGCAGCTATTTGTGATTTTAAATAACTTATCATAAAAAATTGTAGTACTATTAAAAATAGAAAACTTTTACATGAAATATATTTTTATAAAATCAACAGTTTCTGAGATATGGGCAAATATATTAATACACTTTTGGGAGCTTTAGTTGTAAAGAGATACTACTTAATGATTATGTAATTCCATTGAGTAATTAAATATAAGTACGTCTCTCAAAAAGTTTGCTATTATTCCCATAACCTCTTGGATAAATGTTTGTACATCAATGATCTATCTCCTTCATTTTAGACTCAATAGTCAATATTTACATTTTTTATTGCTCAAAATTTATAAATGAGGAATTGAATAGCAATGCGATGACCTGAAGATGTGTAACACCCAATAAAGTATTAACATTTTAACAGGAAGTCGAAATTTTAATACGAAGTGTTGACCCTTTGGAACCCAAAATCGATATTTTGTATTGGTACAAACACACAAATGAGGATATTAATTCTTTAAAAATTAAAATTATAACATTTAAAACCGTGACTCAAAAAATGTTTTACGTATGTTTAGTGAAATTTATGCTTGGGTTTACTAATGTATATTATTTCGTTTCACATATATTACAAGTTTTGAGTAAATATGTCAATTTTTAAACAATAGAGCGAGGAAGTCCGTGCGGAGTTCCGTACCATTTATTTTTCTTGGTGATCAAGTCAGACATTAAACAAATTAATAATATATTAAATAGTACATTACATCCCCATATAATAACCGTTGTACACGCAGTTTAAGACTTCAGGCTCTCAATATAATTGTGTCAAAATTAAAATAAATACGCTCTGGTTACTTGTTTGAAAGCTTATCATTTAAAGTTCATATCACTTGAGTCAACCTATCAAATGAAAAACAGTTTGAGCAGCTACCATATTGAAACGGATAATCAAATTGAAAAACTGTGAAAATACCTCAACAACCAGACTCCAGATCATTAATTTAACACCCAGCTGAATGTACGAGTACTATAATTAATACCTCTTAGCATAAAAATGTTAACATTTACTTTCTACTGTCTATTATTTTGTTACATTACTATTTTCTCTTATGATCAAAATTTACTGTAAAGTTCGGATTTGAATTTGAGATTCGGCGTTCAAAGAAAAAAGAAAATTCAGATACGTAAATTAGTGGATTCTAATTTCTGCCCATCTATACATTAAATGATTGGTGCCTAGCTATCATTTTTGGTACTTAGCCCATTTTCCCGTGAAAGCTCGATCTTTCCCATTGTCCCGCCAAGTACCGGCGGCGGCAAGGGTGCGCGGGAAATCCAAGCGTAGCTTGGCGTCGCGGGTGCACACGCATGCGCGTGGAGGTGGGTTTTTTTTGTGCGAGAAGAATCACAGCAGCTAGCCCTGGGTCGCACACTCTCTGTTCTCATCTACCTGTTGGCTCCTGGCAAACAAGGTCCCGGGTTTGTCTACTCACCTGCTGCTTCACACGTCTGCTTGCTGAGAGAGGTTACGCTGAGTCGACATCCTCATCATCGTCAAGGACTGCAAGGTAGGGAGACCATGACATCTTCGTCCAGGGGGAAAACCTTTTATAAGTTCTGGAGTTGAACGAGCTATAGGAAGAGGTAGTGGAGTTACTTAGAGATAGTAGATAACTGAACTATTTAGATACAATAGTTAGCAAACCTATTTAACGATAGTAGTTAGTGGAACTACTTTGAGATAGTAAATAGCTGGACTCTTTAGATAAAGTAACTAACGGAAATACGTCAATAAAGTAGCTCACTATTTAGATACAGTAGTTAGCGAAACTATTTAATGATAGTAGTTATCAGAACTACTTTGATATAGTAAATAGCTTGACTATTTAGATAAAGTAGCTAGCGGAACTACTTCAATAAAGAGCTAACTATTTAGATACAGTAGTTGGCAAAACTATTTAACGATAGTAGTTAGCGAAACTACTTTGATATAGTAGATAGCTGGACTCTTTAGATAAAGTAACTAACGGAACTACTTCAATAAAGTAGATAACTATTTAGATACAGTAGTTAGCGAAACTATTTAATGATAGTAGTTAGCAAAACTACTTTGAGATAGTAAATAGCTGGACTCTTCAGATACAATAGTTAGCGGAGTTACTTCTAGGCTGTAGCTAGTGGTACTAACGTAATTTTATTAAAATTAAGTATCTGGATGAACTATTTAGAGATGGTAACTAACGGAACTACTTCAATACAGTGGCTAAATGGACTATCTAGATACAGTAGTTAGCGAAACTATTTAACGAGCGTATTTAACAGAACTATTTTGAGAGATTAAATAGTTGAACTATTTAGATACAGAAACTAACGGAACTACTTTGTTAGAGTAGTCAATGGAACTATTTCAAGAGAGTAAATATCTGTAATAATTCAAGACAGAACCTGGCAGAAATACTTCCGAGACAGAAACTAGTGGAAACACTTCGGGACAGTAACAAGAGGAAATACTTCGAGATGGTAGTTAGTGTAGCTACTTCGATACAGCAACTAGTTGAAATACTTCGAGACAGGAACTAGAGGAGGTACTTTGAGATGGTAGCTAGATAGTGTAGCTACTTCGATATATATAAATGATCTTAAATACTTCCAAGACAGGAACCAGCGGAAATACTTTTAAACAGAAATGACCACATTGAGAAAGTAAATACTATAATTACTTTATTCGTTTTTTTCTGTGCAAATTCTTAACAACTATAATATCTTCGTCATTGTGGCACTGTAACACATATATAGCTATAAAAATTTACTCGTCTATGATCTAATTTACCTTGTGTTACGTCGGGAACACAAGATGGTTAATAAAATACTGCATAACCAAAATCAATTCACTCTGAAGGTGGGACATTTCATGATTTAGTAAATAAATACGGTGCTGGCCTCAGGATTTATCAGGCTCATTTTTATCTTTACGCTCAATATCAAGTCCATAAAAGACTAGTTCTTAAGGTGGGAGTGGAGGGAACTTGAGAAGATGTGTGTTTGCTGTTTTTATATCAAGATATTTTTTGGTCAAATTAAATAAAATGTTTCTCCACTATAAAAATAGAGTTCAATTTTCTTTACGTGCTTATATCAACAGTTATTGAATATTTGTTAAGGGTGTCCTGGAATTTAATGACAGCTTTTCATCTTCATTTTAAAAGTTTCTCATATTATTCCGCTATTCTCATGACAAATACTCAACAACTTTTGAGGTCACTGTGTGAAGAAAACTCTGTGTTTATACTGGCTTGATATTTAATTTATTTTGTCCAAAATGTTTTGATATAAAATCTGCACACTTAGATTTCTCGCATCCTCTACACTCCCAACTTAAGTTAAGGGTTGAGAGACCAGCTAAGATGAAATTGACGAACAATTTTTTTCAATTCTAGCACTCAGTCAGCAGCACACGTCTTTAGTTTTGTAATGAGCCTTTTCAATGTATATATTTGTCGTACAGTTCTTATACATGAAAAGTCTGTTAAGGTGTGTAGGTAGATATGAGTATGAAGTTTGAGAGTATTATTATCTGTGTATAATGTTTTAAGTTCGGTATGGAGAGTGAATTACAACAATTTTAAAAAGCTAGTTTTTTCTAAACGTTACAGTTGACGAAATTAAACGCTTGGGAATGAAAAAATAAACTTTGATTAGTACTTTTTTTATTTTCAATTTATCTTACAGCCCGCTATACGTGTATTAACTAATTACTCTAATGTTTTAGGGATTAAAGGTTGAATTTAGAAGAAGTGTATCCACATTTGCTTTGAGGGACATTGAAAAATATTTTAACAAAAATCACACTCGGTACATTCAACCGGGTGTCGAAACACAATCTTCTCGTCGTCAGCAGTCCAGTTTATTAGAATAGTTGATACCTTAGACTATGCGACCGCAAAAGTAGATAGAATTTCCATTAATATAAATATCACAAGCTTATATAATATACTAGCAGTGAAGTACCCTGCTTTGCCTGGGAAAAATATTATAGTGCAAAATGGATACAAAGGTTTAAAAGGTGTAAAAAATTAAAAATGGTAAAATGTAAATTCAATCGATTTTTTCTTTAAAAAATAGGGAAAAAATGACAAGAGGGGGAAAATGTCAAAAAGGGCAAAAAGTAAATCTAATAGAATTAAAAAAGGCTAAAAAGCTAAGAAGGTAAATAAGGGTAAAGGGTAAAGATGGTGATAGGATGAAAAGGGGTAAAATGGTTAAAAGAGAAAATTTAAAAATCTAACTAGAATTTTAAAATTCTGGCATTCAGGTGTGTGTGTTTGTGCACAGGGGCTATCATAATCCGCATTGCACATCTGTATGAAATGTAGTATTTAATCTACCTTGCGGCGTTAGTATATATTCATTTTTTCGGTATTTAATTAATTTAAAATAAATCAAATAAGATTTTTTAAGTTCCGGTTTAAAGGTGCACACGTTCGTGCACAGGGTCTAGGAATTTTTAAATTTCAGACCTCTGCCTCTGGTAGATATTGCGCAAGGCTCATGTGAAACAGACAAACTCTTTATTTTATGAATACAATTTTTTTAGCACTGCATATTACTACCTGGCCAAGCTGTGCGAATATGTATTAATTAGGCTAACGAATTTAGGATGAGGAAGGTTGAAATTGGAGGAAGTGTAAACGTATTTTCTTTGGAGTTAGAGTTTGGAATATCCACCCTAAGTACGACAAACCTGGATTCGAACTCCGATAATCCTGTCACCGGCAATCGTGAAAGCGTAGGTATTTTATTATGTCTGAAGAAAAAACAGGGAAAACACTTGGAATTTTGCAAAATAAAGTAAAATACTGAAATATTTGTGTTATTTTGGACGTTTAACTTATTAAAATAGTAGATCTTTGGATATATGAAAAAGTGAAATGAATAACTAAACAAAGGTTATGAAGCGACATAAAATGCACTTCCCTATAAATATTAAATCATCCTGTTTTAACATAAGTTACAATAATTACTTCACTCAAGTCAGTTTTATGAAAAATTTCACTCTAATCACTCTAATCAGTTTGATGAAAAATTTAATTTAATTCCCCTTTATTCAATTTAATCTGCATGGAAATATGGGAATTATTTCTGGAAAACCTGGGAAACTCAAGTAATGGGTAGTAATAAAATAGTAGCTGCACGGAAAGATTTTATTTGACAAGGTGTGTTTTTTTATATATATATATATATATATATAAAGTGCTCCAAATGGAAGTCAAAACATATCAATATCGTTAAGAATACTTTCCTTGCTTACATATTTCCACTCTAAAATTTATATTAGAGATGAACCAAAGCCGTAAATGTTCAGTTTTATGTAACACTCACTCTGTCATGTGAACTAACCAGGTTCTTTCTTACTATAGTTTGTAATTTTTATAGTTAATCTCTGAAAATACTCTACTCTTCGCCAATTATTCACCAGTCGTGCACCCTTTTTGGGGCCATGGACTTATCAATGTAACCTTTCCAGCTCCTCACACACACAAAGATTACATGAGAAATATAAACGGTCGTTCAAAATTTTAATAAATCTTGAACTCTAAACTAAGCCATGATACAGTAAAATAAAGACTTGTAAAAGTCCTTGACAGCACGTCATAATCTGTGTTAATTTATTTATCAGATTAATGTCACCCAAACATATATTATCAGTAATAAAACTCATTAATACTTCACGTATGCCTGGGAGTATAAGCACCACAATTTGGAAATCCCTGCTTTAGTTAATCACAAAAAACAATAGCTTTATTTTAATAGCTTAAAAGTTATAAAAAATGTCCGAATGAAAATTAAAGGGACTTATATAATGATTAAACTTTGTTTTAAACTAATGACATCGTTTGGACATAAGTATCTAATAAACTCTGATTTACCCTAAAATTGTTTATTCTTGCTGAGGATTGGATAAAATATATTCTATTATAAAGATGCATTTTTATTCTCAGAACTAATTATTATTAGGTGTTCTATCTTACAAGTCCATTCCTTTATTTTGTTAGTCAACTTAGACCGCCAATGCACCCTGTGCTCTGCCTCCTCCTTCAGCTTTCAGAATGTTCTTCTTTCCTTCAAGCCACCCAATATTTGGATTCTCCTCCTTTCGAGGCTCCTCCTTCCTTCAAACTTTGCTTCTATGACGTCGTGCAGAAAACTGTCCCTCATAAGGAAGTGCCCGATCCAGTTTTCTTTGTACCGAAGAATCACATCCATAACCGGTTCCCTTCTCACAACTCTTTTTAGGACTTCTTCATTTATCATTCTCTCTGTCCATCTTCATTTGTCACCCTGTCTGTCCACCTGATTTTCTCAAGTCTTCTCCAGCACCACATTTCAAAACTCTCCAAGTATTTCTTTTTCATCTTCCTAGGCTGTATAGCAAACTAATTACTTTTTACATCCATTTCTGTTTACATCTTGTGGCTCGGGTCAGTTTTTTATTCAAGCCGTATATTTTCCACTACTGGTTTGCTAAGTTTGGTGTAGCTTCCTACCTTATAATCTAACTTAAGACTAGGACAGGCACTGCATCCTGTCCTCGGCGATTAATTTATCAATGAGAAAGGGTAAACCTACATTTCACCAATGATAAATATGTCATAAATGCCAGGAATCAAGCCAGGAACCCTTAGATTAGTAGATATACACACCACTGACTGTGCTAAGGCGGATGTATATATAAACCTAATACGAAATAAATATTTAAATCTTAAATAATATTTGAAGTTATGTTACTAAAGTAATCATCTTACATTTAGTGCAAATAAAATAATAGCTGTGCATGCTAACCATGTAAATAAAAGTATGAGGTTTGTCCATCCTGTATATATCAATACAAAATATTAATTAATTTTATTCTTCTTAAAGGGGCTGTTTATATTATAACGAAATAAATTAGCTTAAAATAATATTATATATGTTCGCTTAATACACTTTTTGAAAATAATAATAATTGTTTATAATAAGAAGCTATATACATTTATGGGCAATTTTTAAAGCAACACTACCAAGTCCTATTATATACAATATAAATATTAATTTAGTTAACATGCCTGTTTTGAAGAATGAATTGTATTTTCAAAACAGGGACTGTGCCCATGAGTAAGTAGTACTTACGTATTTGCTTCAACTTAAAACATATTTTTAATACAGTGCTCAGTTGAACGAAATGGCAAGTACTTGCCAAAAGTTTGATTATTAACTTGGGTAAATTTTAAAAATGTACAAGTACATTTAATTTCAAATAAAACTGGTTTAAAAAAATCCATCGGGCTTGTTATCAATGTGAATTTATGCGTGATTTTATTACTTTATTTTTATATCGTCAGTCGTAAAAATCTTTTTTAGACATCCCATTCCATTACTTTACTTGAACTCAGAAGGTTTGAACATTGTGTTAAAGTTTATTTTTGAATAGAATATCGCTCAAGCATTCAAAGAACAAATTTATTACTATTTTACTTTCTTGAAACCCAATGACTTGAATTAAAAATATGTTAATTTAGCGGATAATAGAATAAATATTTTAGCTAGTTAATAATTAACGGCTTATAAGTCAAATCCACATTTCAAATTATTGTTTTAAAACTTTTTTATGTACAAATTTCTACCAAACTGACTAAAAGAATTTTCTTGTACAAATGCTAATAATATTGTCTTATTTTAATGCTCATATTGTCTTAATATAATTTTACATTTTCCTTCTTCAAGGCTTTATTTTTCTTTAACACAATATAGTACTGTCGTTGAAATAAATTAAATATAAAAAAATATAAATTTTACTTGACTTAAAAAATATGTGGGCTAAATTAGAGGGGAAAAAATGGTTTGGTAGGGAAATCTTATAATATAGGCCAGACTAAAAATAATATAAAAAAATAGATAATTTATTTCTTAGGCTTTCAGAATCAAATATCAATTAATCCTCTACATTAATATATATAATAAAATTGAAAAATAAATTTTAAACTATCCTTTAGTTTCTAATTATTTGGTCGTGCACTCTAATATGAGTTCGTCTGAATGCATTCACATTCCATCTATCTATATTTCATGTAGATTTTGGAAATTATTATATTTGACATACGTTGGTTGAAATTCATATAATTATTGTTCAACTTTTTAATAACGAAATAACATATATTTACACTCACTGTATTTTTTTTGAAAGGATAAACTTTGTATCAATAAAAAAGTATTAGTAAAAATACTGAACGTTTTGTTGCAAAGACAAATAAAACAAAATACCATTAATTATAGAGGACATTTAAAGGCCACACATGCAAACACATTTGATGAAAACCAATATTCACATACCTTGTTGTTGTTAATTAATAAATGCATAATTTTAAAGTCTGAAAAAAATTGAATGCAATAATATAATGCGCAATAATTAATAATTCTTGTTATATGAGCTTACTGGGTTGGGTAAAACGCCAGATGTACTGTGCGTACGCCATTTTCCTTGTATAATAACATAAAATATAAAAACATTTATTATATCATTTGCCTTGATAAGACTCAAGAAATCGTATAATAGAAATGAATCAATCCTTGGTTGGCAAGAATAAATCAATCGTTGTCAGGCCACAATGGCCTGTATCATTTTCTGGAAATACTTTCATAATCTGTCCAAGCTTATATTACCTTTTGCCCTTCACCTAAAACAACAGTTTGTTATGTCAACCCGAACGGGTAGTAAGACGCGGTGCTAAATATTTTTTATTGTTATGTCAGTATAAAATAAGGGAAATAAAATGACTTCTTATCACAAGGCAAAGAGAAAATCTCGCTCCTAGTTGTCCTATATTCAGAATTTTCTGTTGTTAGCATATCAAAAAATGACTGTATTTATTAGAGGAAGGCTAAATGTAGAGCCCTTTTACATCAATCCTAGTCTCATAGCTCCACAAATATGATTAAAATGTCGTTGAAATTAAGCTAATGTCACATTTAAACACATTATTTTCTATTAATAAAACTCAAACAACAGGGTTGTTAAGGAAAATAACCGTTTGGGAATCTTTCGATTTTATTTTGGGGTGAACTATATTTTGAAATAACTCATCGCAGAATTAAATATTCCGTTAGAGCTGAACGCCTTAGCAGCTATTTCTGGCTTACCGAGTCGGCCTCCTTAAATGCCGACTTATTTTTGGGTGTAAATCACGTCCTCCTACCCATTTGAAATATCCTCCTGGTTTGCACGGTGCTAACTACTGGACTTCCGGTAAGCCAGTAGCTGGCCTTCTAACTGGTTGAACAGCTACTGGGCCCTTCTGTGCTGATCCTTGCTGTTCGCACGGCGATGGTTAGTGACATAGCAAAAAGCATCGTGGGTTTCTTAAACATGAAAATGTCCAAACAAAGTAGAGTACTTATTCGTAAGATATTAATAACATTTTCTTTGATACCATATGATGAATTATTAAATATTATATGCGAGGAGGCGACAAATGGCACAAAGAAAGTTTTGACAGGTGAGTGGAGGATGTCTCTACTAGCATCATCAACAATACTGAAATCCCGTAGAATTATAATAATTGTACAAGTGTCAGCAATAAACCAACTACCGAGTCGAAGGTGGCTGCGTTTTCTGATAGCTCGTGATCTTAATAAAATCACACATTTGTAGCCGACGATTTCCGCACGTCCTTCATAGACTCTGCCTTAAAGTATGAGAAAAGAATGACCATGGCCACGGGACTAATCTTGGATAGCTCACTGGTAGGAACATTGGTGTACTAAGTCAAAGGTACCAGGTTTGATTCCCGTGTCCAGCTGTCATTTTTTAATTTTCAGAATATTGAAATAGCTTTGTGGTTACGGTTCACGAGAATATAAAGATGCTATGAGAATAACTTTATAATTAAATAGCATCAACACCCGCTTCAAAGGCTGGGTGGTCTTACGCGCTACTCCCGCAATAGACTAGACCACTGATAACAGGGAGATCAAGGTTCAAATCTCAGTTGGGTCTAATAAGGGTTATTTTTCCAAAATTGTTTTCCACTCTACCTCCACGAAAATGTGGGTACAGTTCCTTTAAATATAGCCTTACTGACTCCTAAAATCATTGGCGGTAGTTAGTACATAGGCGTATAACCCAAACGGGTAGTAAGACACTGTGCTAAAAAATGCTTTGATGACGTGAGCTATTTTGGTTGAGATCACCAACGCTTTATTGTACACAATCTTTGTTTAAGGTGAGATGGAAGGGGACGCGAGAAAAGGCCAGTGTTTTTGTAGTTTTTATAGCAAAATATTTGTCTACCCAAAATAAATAAAATAATTCTCCAGTACAAACATAGAGTTTAATTTCTTTCACATGGTGACCTCAACAATTGTTGAATATCTGTGATGAGCATAGTGGCATTAGATGAGAAACTTTATAAATGAAGAGTAAAAGTTGTAATTAAATTCCAGGACACCCCTGACAAACATTCGAGAAATTTTTTGGTCACATGTGAAGAAAATTAAATTATATTTTTGTACTGGAATACTATTTTATCTGTTTTGGCAAAAAAAAAAAATCTTAATAAAATCACACATTTGTAGCCGACGATTTCCGCACGTCCTTCATAGACTCTGCCTTAAAGTATGAGAAAAGAATGACCATGGCCACGGGACTAATCTTGGATAGCTCACTGGTAGGAACATTGGTGTACTAAGTCAAAGGTACCAGGTTTGATTCCCGTGTCCAGCTGTCATTTTTTAATTTTCAGAATATTGAAATAGCTTTGTGGTTACGGTTCACGAGAATATAAAGATGCTATGAGAATAACTTTATAATTAAATAGCATCAACACCCGCTTCAAAGGCTGGGTGGTCTTACGCGCTACTCCCGCAATAGACTAGACCACTGATAACAGGGAGATCAAGGTTCAAATCTCAGTTGGGTCTAATAAGGGTTATTTTTCCAAAATTGTTTTCCACTCTACCTCCACGAAAATGTGGGTACAGTTCCTTTAAATATAGCCTTACTGACTCCTAAAATCATTGGCGGTAGTTAGTACATAGGCGTATAACCCAAACGGGTAGTAAGACACTGTGCTAAAAAATGCTTTGATGACGTGAGCTATTTTGGTTGAGATCACCAACGCTTTATTGTACACAATCTTTGTTTAAGGTGAGATGGAAGGGGACGCGAGAAAAGGCCAGTGTTTTTGTAGTTTTTATAGCAAAATATTTGTCTACCCAAAATAAATAAAATAATTCTCCAGTACAAACATAGAGTTTAATTTCTTTCACATGGTGACCTCAACAATTGTTGAATATCTGTGATGAGCATAGTGGCATTAGATGAGAAACTTTATAAATGAAGAGTAAAAGTTGTAATTAAATTCCAGGACACCCCTGACAAACATTCGAGAAATTTTTTGGTCACATGTGAAGAAAATTAAATTATATTTTTGTACTGGAATACTATTTTATCTGTTTTGGCAAAAAAAAAAAGTTTTACCATATAAACTGCAAAAACACTGGCCTTTTCTCGCACCACCTTCCATCCTACCTTAAGCAGAAAACAAAGGCAGGACTTGCGATTGCTCTTAACGAGTGCGCGTCCGACAAGAGGATGTGACTAGTTGTGGACCGGGCATAAAACGTGGGTGAAGCCATGACTAGACCACGCGGCCCCAGAAACGGGTGTTTATCCAGGTAGCTTCTATGTTGAGCCTACTTTGTCCTCCCTGCTCCTAGTAGCTTGAGCCTAGCGAGCTTTATATAAGCACAGGTGTGTTATATCACGACCTATCCTCTGCCAGAAACCTCCCCTTATCTTTGTAATCCCTTGTTTAACTTGTTCTTATCAGTTTGCAAGGTTAGGGGCTGGGGGAGACCTTTGCCTCGCTGTTGTGTTGGAAGAGCTGATAACCGGGACATGTTTGATCAAGATAAACCTCCTCGAAATAAACAAAAGATACATCCTCTGCACGTGACTCATGGCCTATTACAGTGCGGTTAAACTAGCGGACCGCGGGCTAAATGTGGCCCGTGCTCCCTGAAAATGTGGCCCTCTCGTCATCGGTAAACTAGACAAAGCTATACTGACATTTGATTACACGTGACCACCGATATGGGTTAGAATTTTTAACATTTTTATATTTGACAAAATAATAGTAAGTAAATAAAATACTAAGTTACTTTTTACAAAAATTGATGACTTTAAAAATACATCAAAACAGCAGTTAGGATCGTATGGCTGGAAACCACTCCTAAAACATTGTTTGGATTAGGGGTGGAGGTAAATAGATTGAAGTATTAATTGTTGTTTTAAAATTCAAATTAGCTCATTCAATACGCAGAAGAATCAGCAAAGAAATAAAATAATACATAAATTACCACGTTTCATAGAGTATTGAAATACTGTTCATGTCACTCGGTTTAACGTGAGCTATATTGATATATATATATAACTTTTTTTTTATCACTTGCGTAGTTTAAATGGCTATTGAAGTTCGCTCTAGTGACTATCCGTTAGTTTATTAACTACTGGGACTGCGCAAAGTAATGAGCCTGGCAGTAATGGAATTTAGCTAGAACATTCTCATATCGGCGGACACGAAGGATCAACGTTAAGCTCATAGTCTGTTTGGCTTGTGATGGGGAGATCGGCATTTAGATCCTAGCTGGGTGTGTTGAGGATGTATTTTTCATAAATGGCTCTCATTATCTTCTGGTTCAGTGAGGAAAGCAACAGGAAACTACCTCACTCTCCATTTCCCTAGTACGCCTCTTCAGTGCTTGCCAGGCTTTAAAGCTGATGGAACTGTTGAGGATCCAACAAACCTTCGAGTTGTACATACATACTCTCTTCTCGGGTACCTTTCCTCTAAACTTTACCTTTAATATTTATGCTTCATATGAGTGATTAAATACAAATAGCCTGTATGTTGGACAGGTATAGTGTTCTTTATCAAATAAATTACTTCCCAGCTAACCATTTCGAACAAAATCCTTAGAAACATTTTCGGTAAATTTAAAATTATCATAGATCAGTTATTCGCTAAACATCAATAAAGTGTTATTTTCTCCAAAAAACAAAATAAAAAATCAGTTATCAGTAAAACTACCCACAATTTTTGGGTTTGAATCAAAATCATTATTCCAACCATGAGTTATGACCAAAATAATATTATATAATCAGAGGCTGGCTATACACTAAGTCACAACTTTGCGAAACCCCGTATAATATTAGTCACAATATCATGACAACCCTCACCCCACCCCCCCATCCGTCTACTTAAATAGTACTTTTAATTGTAGAGCCTGTATAACCATTTAATTAAAACGTGTTCGTACGTGTCCGCCAAGCTCGACGATCAAAGTCAATGAATCGACTGTTGTTTATACGTTCACTCAGTTGGGTTTATTAACACAGAACGCTACCCGATACGCTTAATTGTAATGGACGTCACGCATTATCTTACTGCCCATTTTCCTCTCATCAAGCTTAATCAGGCCGAGCACTACTTACCCTTCCCCTGATATGCGTACGTAGTTTATGGACAGCCCCTAATCAATTTTGAAACAAATCTATTTAATCGTTTTGGCTATAGTCTAAAGTATGGATAGATAGATGGACAGAATAAGTGTAAAAACAAATTTTTTGAGTTCGAGGGCATATAGAACGTCAAGGTACATCATAAATATAAAGGTGTAAAATGTTCATGACTACAAGAATTTCTTTATAGTTATGAAAACGTAAAATTAATCGTGAGTAAACTATTCTCAAAATAATATTATAATGAAATTAAAGATAATATAATAATATTATGCGTCTGAGCCACGTCATTCATAGCCAAGTAGTGGAAATATTAGCCAGTACTAATGTATCGTTGTCCAGGGGACGCCCAAATGTACTAATTGTACATCTTTTTTTATGGAGGCTATTTCCATGTCCTGATGGGATAAGGTGATGGTGAGTGTGAGGGTGTGTAACCAGTGGAAGCTCTTAAATCTAACTTAAGCCGAACTAATCAAAACCTGGTGACCGTTGGGGTTATTACTCTTTCGGGACAAATACCCAAGATACTAGCCATGAATTGAACCCAGGACTCCTAGACTTGTAGCCAGGTGCACTAACCACTACACCGTGTGGTGGATTACATTGAATATATATTTACTAGATGATAAAATATTTGGAGCATCGCATTATATGGAGCAGAAACTTGGACCCTTAGAAAGATGTAAAAGAAACACTTGGAGATCTTTGAATTGTGGTGTTGGAGAAGACTTGAGAAGATTAGGTGGACAGACAAGGTGACAATTGAACCAGTCCTAAGAATAGTCGGAGAGAAAAGAACCATTTTGGATGTGCAAAGGAAACTGGATCGGACACATCCTTAGAAGGAACTGTATTCTGCACGACATCATAGGAGAAAAAGTTGAGTGAAAGAGGAGCTTAGGAAGAAGGAGAATTTAAATATTAGATGACTTGAAGGATAGAAGAAAATTCTGGAAGTTGAAAGAGGAGGCAGAGGACAGGGTGCATTGGCGGTCTAAGCTCACTGACAAAATGAATTGACCTATCGTAAGACAGAACACATAATAATAATAATAATAATAATAATAACAATATCCCCATCTTCATTAAAGCAAATTGTTTATCAAGGGAAATAACTTTCTCTATATTGAGTAAAAAATCAATCAGATAAAGGTTGAATGTAAAAACAGATAAGTCTAATGAACGCATGAATATTTTATTTTATAGTCAACAAAAAGTAAGAAGTGCTTTTCTATTTTAAGCTAACTATAACTCAGAAAAATTAGTTTACATTCTTCATTTCAAGTGAATGCTTAGGAAGACACTTTAAACTCACTCTCCTACTCCTGTTATCTTGATTAAGATAGTTTCAAGTCCCTTATTTTCATTACTAACGTTAAAATTAAGGATTAACAAGTAAATAATGTACATTGAGTATAATATGATACGTTCCTATACAAAAAATGTGTATTCGACTAACGTTTCTTCGTAAAGTGTTTCTTGAACCCTGTTATACAGAAAATGTAGATCGTGTGTATCCAAAGGTTTTTGAATCCACCTGGGTCCACTATTGGTCACCAAGCACTGCTTTAAGTGGTTAGATTGTGGATGGCGTGGGAGTGTGTTTTGATGAAATATTGACCTAAGGTTTAACCTAGTGGGAATTAGTACAACCGAAAAGAGAGGAAGGGGGTGGGGAGGGGGACGGGGCTGTTGAACCTCAGTTTCCTACCAGATCCTCCGGTGTTAGCTTGTAGCTAAGTGGATTAACCTGCCACCCACCCCATCCCATAGGGCCACCACTCGAATATTCCACCGTGGTGCTAACTCGATTAACTATAGGGGTTTGTTTTCATAAGGCAACCTTCCAATAATACAATCAGCCCTCACGGTACCCCCGACTGTTTTCCCTTAACACCTCTGTCCTCTAATCCGACTAGGAAAGCAATATTTCCATTTTTTTAATAATAATATTTTTACGGGCGCTTGGAACAAGTGGGGTGATCAGCAGCCTGGACCACAATTAAAGTAGACTCAGAAATAAACTTTACCCAACACCAATACTATATTAACAGTTGAACTTTTAAAATTCTCAATTCAAGGGATATCTAATATTTTTTTTATAAATATACAAAACTGGAATTAACATTTTCATGAGTATCTGAGGTGAATCTAGTGTACCCTCCCATGGTGGAAAGGGGAATAGGGGGAGGATTGACATATGATTAAAAGAACAAGTATATTGCAAACAAAAATATATTTAATAGTAAGTTGGTTACATATAAATATTGATACTCATTAGTGGGTGTCGTGGTGTATTCTCTGATTATATGACAAAATACAATAATTACATTAAGTAGTTAAGGTAATATTTGATTTACTATCTATCTGGCTGGTGACTAAAAGCCTTGTTAAGTTAATACCTATCAGTAGAGCTTTATGAGGTAAAATTATAATCAATACAATAATCATAAGTCGAGGTCAACATGGAGTAGTTAAAACCTACAAAAAGGGCTACTAGCCACTATGAGTTTGTTTCTATACTGCGTGAACGTCAAGACCACAGGTAGGGGTAGCTAGCAATTTTCCGTACACGAGGGATTAATAATTCCTAGCTAGGACAGCACTGACATAATCATAACTCCTTATAAATGCCCTCATTATCAAAACTTGATAGAAATGTACACAACAGAACGCGGACGCGTTCTTTCGAAGAATCTTAAGGAACCAGTCTAAGTGGTTAAAAATACAGAAAAGTGTTAGTGTCTTGAGTTCCCAAGCAAGGGCAGATCAGACAAGCAGGTAAAAATAGAGAAGGATAATAAACATAAAGTACACGAGTCAATATACTGGGGTAAAAGGCCTAATTAGACCATGAACTAGTAATGGCTAGCTACTAATATCACGATGCTGACGTTCTGCCAGTAAAAGGAGACTGAAAGTCCCATTCTAGCAAATAGACTGCATAGAGTGCTTAGGCTGAGTACACAGCAAAAAGCTAAAAGTAGTTAGAGGACTGTTAATTAATGAGCAAGTCATTAAAGGGGTATCTAACATTAGTTAACTGAGTTTACACAATACACAGACAATAGTTTATCTTAATAGCACAAACTGACTCATGATGCAGTGGTAAGTCAAACAGATCGGGATATACTGAGCCATAACAAACAAGTTTTGTTCGGAGGGAACCAAATGCCCATTAGTCTAACTATAGGCATACCTGGACCTCAAGAACCAATAAATATAAATTACAATCCAAACAGCAAATATATATTCAGCTGAGTTGATAAGCGACGAATTACTACATAGCCAAAACAAAGCCAATTCCTTGGCAAGGGTAAATCAATCACTGACAAAGAGTTATGAAGATATGGTATTTATATTGTGATATTTGTCCCACGATTGTGCGCCATTATTAAAATAATTGGTCCGCAATGAGGGCCAATTATGAATATATCGAAGTTATGGACTGATGATGCCCCGTGATTGGGAGCCAATTATTATGATACGATATTTATTGAAATCTATGCTGCGTGATGGGCGCTAATTTTGATAATTCAGTCCCGCGATTGTACATATTTATAGCAGTTTCCTGTTTTTATTGATGGTGATGAATGTGCCCTAGTACGCACTTATCATGGTTATGTGATCTGGATAGTTGTGATATTTACTCCTATGAAATAAACAAGAGTTTTGATTTTTCACACGATTTATTTTGATGATTTCACCTTTGGTGCTGAAGATATGATATTTTATGATACAGTTTTATTGTATTAAATTACGTATTTTATTTCTGCGATATATCAAGTTTCATGTTCTGAGTACCGTCTGATGTATAGATTTATTTTACTATAATTTTCTTAACAAGTCGCGTGATGAATCGAACTGAATATAGATATGTTACTATCATGTTATATTACAGAATTTTCTATAGATTCATACGCACAAGCGGCTTATATATGACCTACCCCTTGCTTCTTGGACCCCTTATCCCCAGTATCGAAACCAACTAATAGAAAAACTCCTGGCTATCTAATGATGTGAAGTTGGTAGAGGGTGCCAGCGTCACAAGATTTTGCAAAATTAAACGGAATCGATCTTTTAAAGAAAAAAAGTTGTATGGTGCAATATATTGAAATTACTGCTGAAAAGCGCATTACTCTCCATGAATTAAGTGTAAAAAGGATATTCTATATTCAGTTCATTAAAGAAAAATATCCTTCATCCATGACTTTTTAAATATATGAGAGGGGTACAAAACAGTATCATTACATAGTGGCTAGTAGAAATAATCTTATAATCCCAAAAAGGATTGTAATTCTCCAAGTCGGGTAGACAGACCACGTAGTACTAAAGTTAAATCTCCTACAAGTGCGGTATGCTACCTGGCGCTGATCCTGATCACGGCCGAGTTCGACGCCATACCGACCTGGGCTGATACCTCTTGTCGCTAGTAGCTTACGCGAAGAAATACAAAGTTATTTAATATGTTCATCTGAGAAATAAATATAGTTATGTGTCTATTTTAGATGATACATCATGTTAAATAGGCTCCCCTTGATTGAGATCTGACTATAATAGGAGAAAAATGAGGGGTCGACCAATCACACCTCGGAGCGACAGCGCTTGGAGAGGTGGACCCCTGAAGCGGGTATCGGTGCATGCGCGAAGAGAATTTGATGGGAGAGCCAAGACAAGAAATAATTTAATACAATACATTTCCGTGAGTTACTATTCCAGTAGAGTTAAATGTGTCTCATAAGTGACAATCACACAAAACAACCACTGAATCGGCTAGGCCAATCTCCAAAGTCCAATCTCATCCTCTGTTCTTGTAGAGAACTTAGTTGAAGGTTGAAATAATTAATTGCGTGGGCTTATTTAAATTAGCCCGGCACATTAGGCATATGGATTGTTCGTAGGGGATCCATTGAATGACCTCTATCACCAAATTTGAACCCAATGGCTTTTTATCTTTGGGGACATTTAACATCCATTGTTTACGTAGCTCCTGTGACTCATGTTGAGGTTTCAAGAGAGCGTATCTTAAATTGATGTGAGAAAATACGTCACACATCATATGTATTAATCAGAGTATGGCAAAGCATGGAACGCAGACTCAGAGGATGCATCGAAACGGGGCACCATTTTTGTAACAAAATGTTATGGTTTGGGTTTTTGTTTGTTTCAATTAAATTTTATCTGGTTTAAATTACAATATTTCTTCATTTGGATTACTTATTAAATGGACGGTAAAATTCCTCCTACCTCAGAAACTAAGCGTTTCTAGACCCATGTTTATATTAACTCTTATTAATGTAAGATCGTCCGTAATGTGTCTATAAATACATCATGTATACATAAACAAGAACAATTTAAAGGCAAAATATTAAAACTTGGAAAAATTAGCATACAAAAATTGCGGAATTAAATCAATCAGGGTGCTTCGTGATAATATTGTCACACAGAGCTGCGGACTTAAATCAGTCAGGGTGTTAGGTATTAATATTGTCACACAGAATTGCGGACTTAAATCAATCAGCGTGTTAGGTATTAATATTGTCACACAGAATCGCGGACTTAAATCAATCAGAGTGCTACGAGATAATATTGTAACACA
>CABFOW010000049.1:512611-526945 GCA_902141385.1 Timema californicum
ATATTTTTTTAAATTAATAAAATACTACTTTAAAAAAGGTAAAATCTACCACGTTTGCTTGCTTTGGTTTTTATTTCACGCTTGACGTAGTACATTTTTACTGTCGATATTTATATTTCTGTGAATTCCCCCTAAACAAAAAAGTTTGTATATTTATTCATAACCTTTTTTTTATTGTAACAGTAGATCAGTTTTTTTTTCAAATAAAATTAATTCGACCTTTTTTTAGTGTTTCTTTTTTCACAGGAAATGGTTTAGTAAATTCAATCAATATATAAGCATTTTAAACCAGAGCTAGATTGAATTGGTTCCCTAAATTTAAAATCACTCTATAATTAGAAAGTTTTATATTTTTATCTTTATATTTGATAATAGTTATATTGTGGCCGTTATGGCAACATTAAATAAAGTATGAAATCAAACTATAGTCCCACGAAGTAATACGCAGTCATAATAGCTTTAAAGAAACAAACAAATTCACCTTTATAACTAAAATATTTCTAATGGATAAGAGTTAATTTTTTTTTATCTAACCCAAAAATAATTTTATATAAAATATTTTAAATCAACATTGGGACCCTTAAATTATATAAGTTTTATTTAAACTCAGCTTATTACAAATAAAGTAAAAATAAAATAGTTAATTTGTTAATTGCGTTACATGTGTGGAATATAATAATTAATCATTAATAAATTTATAATTAATTATACACATTAATGAAGATTCTGAAAAGGGGGAGACTTACTTTATATTAACACGTAAAAACAACCAATGTGGGCAGCAGTGCCAAAATAATGTTTGAAGTGGTTAGATATTTAATAGATAAAAAAATGCTAGCCCGTATGTTAATTAAAGCAAATATAATTAATTAACTAAAGGCCTTATCTAACTCCGGCCTTGGGCGTAACTAGGCAAATTATTTTGCAGTCATACGAGGAGGTATAGCATAGCACGAGGACTGAACCTATAAGTTTCTACCTTTCAATTTCGACGGAGTATACTGTACATACATGATTTACTTTTGTACGTTACCACATATGATTTACCATTATGTCTTTCTACATATTATTTAAAATTATTATGGTTTTATACATATGATTTATCATCTTGTTTATACACATGTTATTTATCTCTCTGATTTCCCACACCGTATTTATCACTGTGTATTTCCTCATTTAAATTACCTTTGTGGTTCTCCACATAAAATGTAGCTCTATAGTTTTCAACTGTGGTTTATTGCTGTGGTTTTAAACATATGGTTTACCATTGTTGTTTACTATTGTAATTTTTCGCATGTGGTTTACCTCTTCAGTTTTTCAAATGTGATGTCCTCGAAACTATCGTCACCTCCTTAACCGTACGTTGGATTTTATTATGGGAAAAAAATTTACTATCGTGTGAAAATGAAATAAATATTTTTTAAATTGAACAGTAGGTATAAAAATCGTTCAACGTTGTTGTAGACTAAAACAATTAAATGTTGTTGTTAAATACAAAACATCTTTTAATAAATTCAATTAAATATTACATACTAAATTAATTAATAATACTGTCACAGGTGTGGAGTTTCCAACAGCCAAATGATTCCCACGTGTAGTTAAAAAATCCAATCCAATTAGAAAATTTCTTGATACATTTTTGCAATAATACTTTATTTTCTACAGGATAATATAAATACTGCTTTTATTTCCGTGACATTTATGAGCATTGCTATAATTTATTGTGGCATTAAAAAAATATTCTAAAGAGAGGTTTGAGGGGCCCATAATTTACTCCAAGCTTGTAATAAAAAAATAATACCGAGTCTCTGAAAGTGAATAACATTTTACTTTGTAATACCTGTCTTTGAACACGGAGCCAGCCAGCCAACCAGATAGATACGCAGCCCCGAGAATGTAGAGATTTAAAATGGAGATTTCGGAGAAGGTAAGAGGGAGGGGGATAGCATTTTTAGTGAAATATTGTTGAGAGCGTGATGTCGTCAGAGTCAGCAACGTCTCTTGTTGCTAGTCCCCTCTCCAGCGAGTTTATTCGCCACCCCCTCAACATATGAAGCTATCCCTCACACTCCTTCAACACATGAAGCTACCCCTAACCCTCCGCCACACACACAAACACATCACCGTCCTCTTAAAAAAAAGATCACCAATCTACAGAGTAAATATAAACCCTCTTTGAGGAAGAATGATCTATATACACTGAATATCATCTCTGAGAGAACTGTGGGTAATATTGGGAGAAGATTTATCTTCTATCCGTCTCTGTTAACTGTTGCCGAATATCCTCGCTTTCCGTTATGTTTGAAGGTGGTGTTAAGAAGGAGCTACTGGCATAATCGACGAACCAGCCATGTAAAACTTGTCTTACAATTAAGAGAAGATTTACCACATGTTTCCCCAATAGTAGTCCTGCAGTTCCCTCAGAGATGAAAAGTGTCCCTAAAATTACTAATTGGAATGATTAAAATTACATAAGCCATAGCTTCGATTTATTGAATGCACGGTCACTTAAATTTATTTATATCCCTGCCACAAGCTATCATAAAATAAAACCAAATAACTCTTCGAGGAGTTTTATTTCATAACAGTTTCTTGACCTCCAATGGAATGAAGGCAGTACCACTCAAATTAAAAGCCCTCTCACCATCCAAACCCAAATTTCACTCTGACTACAGTCTTTATTACATTACTTTTATAGAGTAGAATTTTGGGGTGTGCCATTGAACCCAAATATGTCTGTACAATTAGAGGACAAATGAGAAGATGATTGAATAAAATGTAATGGCTCTGGTCTAGAAAGCTGAGATAAATGGCTGAAGGGTTCGTTATGTTGACCACATAACACCCTCTATCTGACTAAGTTGGAACTATTTTCACTAACAGGCGATTACTGTTCGGTCGGTATGGCTTGATTGATACAATTTTTTTTAATTGGTTAAAAAAACACAATTTTGTAAGTGGTTCTCGATTTTGTACCAACCCAGAAACTATTTTATATCATACTAATTTACATTCAACAACATTTTCATACAGCTTAGAAGCTCTTTCTGAATAGTTGGTTTGTCCTCGTAAGCCTCTTTATTCATGAATCTTGTTGCTACATGAGATTTTGTTGACGATATGCCTAAACATCCTTTTATCCAGTAAACCAAAAAGAGATTAATTAATTCCAGTATAGATGTAAATTAGGCAAAATAATAACTATGCACAACGAACTATCTCCTTGCAGAGTTAAAAAAAAAGTAAACTATTATTTTATGTAACTAACATAAGAGTTATTAATAAAAGGCAGTGTGGAGAAATTCAGGGGGTACTCAACGTCTCACTAAAATGTATTAAGTAATAACTCTTTAAGCAGTAGACCTCGCTCCTTCTATTTAAAAGAAATAATAATTACTACATCATGTCCAAGACTGTTCACAGCATGTGGAAATTATCTGAATTACCGAGAACTTTGAACTCGGCTAATGTTTGGCTCGGGGGAGACTTCACTAAAAATGTGGTTTCCGGTAGCTCAAAGGCTATGAGAGACTGGCTTAAATAACATTTGACGTCAACAATATAAAACCGTGATAGAACAAAACTATTAACAGAACAAATCTCTCAAGAGCATAGAGTTGATTTCATGGCTGAAAACACTAGCTACAGTTATACTTTCACAGGAAGAACCTTGTTTTACAGCTAAAACAAGTGACTATTGCTATTTTACGTGGTTTTATTAGCACTGCGTCTTACTACCCATTCGGGTTATGCGCTAATGTACTAGCTACAATAATGGTTTTTAGGGATTAGGAAGGCTATATTTAGAGGAAGTGAACCCACGTCTGCTTAGAGTGAGAATGGGGAACCATTTAGGAATAAACCTAAGTACGCCCGACCGAGATTCAAACATCGATCTCCCCTACATCAGCAGTCTAGTCTAATGCGAATTTTCCACGTATTTATTAATGTGATCTACAGTGGTTTTTTAAATTTTTTCAATATATATTTATTTTATTTATGCGTATCTAGACAACATCCTTCGCAGCCCAGTCTATGGGAAGATTAGCTGCTACTACTAATCTTACATCCTTTCCGTGGAGGTGCTTTCCACGTCTCGATGAGATGAGGTGAGGGTGATGGTGAGTATGAGGGTGTGAAACAAGTGGAAAAATTTACAACCTAACTTAATAGCTTAAGACTAACTAGCCAAACACTGGTGACCGTTGAGCTAGTTCACTTTTCGGGAAAATATCCATGGCACAAGTCGGGAATTGAACCGGGTACCTCTTGATTGGTAGCCTGGTACTGTTACCACTATATCATGGGGATGGTTATCAATAGCTGCAAAGTAACAATTATAATAATATAACGAAGTGTGATCAATTTTTGACTGTGAATAAAGGTTGTAATTTCTTAAAGGTCTTTTATTTGAAAATCTGACTGTACAAGCGTCAATGCGTTGAACACTATTTTCTCTTATCGTGAGCTGATTATATTCCCAGACCCCCTATAAACGGAGGTAGGGGGTTTATAGGTAAAGGTACAAAGGGCAATCAAACTTCACTGCTATATTTTAAGGGCTCGTCATTCAAATAGTTTATCTGATAATGACGTTTGTCTGATGGGAGATGGTCGTTACATCGAATTAAATCATAGTGGAGCTGTATGAAGCTTGTTTTACTTAGTTTTTACTTTCTCCTACAGTTGTATTGGTGAACATTTTTCTAACTTTAAGTTATGATTTAATTTAACGTTTTATGTGACCCCTTAACTACAAAAAAGTGGACAATATATTTTTTTCGGTTTTTATCTCATTGTATGTGTGTACTTGGATATACAGCCGAAACGATTTCAATAGATTTCTTTCAAACTTGAGATTGAGTTGTTATATGTTCACGCCTTAAAGATAAATTGTGATTTAGGTTAGGGTGACTTATTTTTGGAAATTTTGAATTTTTATAAAATAGCAACAATTTTTGTCTAAACTTGGGAGTGTTTTACACTATAAATAACACTATAGGTTGAAGGGTGGATCTATTTAGGCCTTTTAAAATTTAATGAAACCCACTTCAGTGGATGCGTGGTCTAACGCGCTACTCTCGCACTAAGCTAACCTGCCGATGACGGGGAGATTGAGGTTAGAATATCAGTCGGGTATACTGAGGGTGGTTTTTCCAAAATGGCTTTCTACACTTTTTCTACGCAAATAAAGTACATTTCTTATAGATATAACCTCTCTAATTCTTTAAACTATTAGCGTATCTAGAAAATAGGCGTATAACCTGAGTGGGTAGTAAGACGTGGTGCTAAAAAAACCTTTAATGACGATTTTATTAATTAATTTGGCTGCAAAAAGGTATATAGTAAAACTTAGCAACGCCTCTTTCTATACGTTCGGGTTACCCGTTTATAAGATATATAGAGTATGTCTCTAGATAGATAGGTTGTACCATAAACGTGTGGAACCCACTTCAGTGGTGGACAAGAGACATAAAAACAATTAAAACAGATAATATAAAAATGTGTTCCATTTGACCTTTTTTCCTAGTTGTAGTCATGGTTTTACTGTGTAATGTGGATCTGTTTAACATTATAGGAAGTACTCAAAATGGCCACCTTCAGATTGAATGTAAGCCCGCAGTCTTCGTGTCGTAGAGTGCCGCACTTCTTAAATAGTACCGGATGTTTGGAATAACCCATATAACATACTACTATAAAGCCACATGGCTGACTCACTCACTGACATTAATGTTTACCCACTTCCAGATGAACTAGAAACTTGAAATTTTGCAAACTTATAGCTTCTAGCCTGTAATCGACGGGAAAATTCCAAAAAGTTTAATAAAATATATTTTTAACACCCGGAAAAAATTGAAAATGTTGGAGCAACTTCAAAATATGTGTGGACCTTTCTTTGGAGGTCTCTTGTGGCTAGACGGTAAGACCTATCAAAAAACAGCTCTGGAATTACATTAATTTACATCCACTTGCAAATAAAACTCACTGGGGGTTTAGGGGCCGAGCCCCCAACGAGCAAAGCGAGTACCTAGTCTAAAAGTCTAGAGATGTAGACCACCTGTGAATGGTTTCCATTGCTCAATATAACACTAATTGGTCAGGTATAAACGACAATACATTTCCTATAAGAGGTATATAGAGCACAGTCTATGCATTGGTCAAATGGGAAACAAGGGAGGCAGAACACATTACAGTGAAAATCTGCTTATCCTCTAAATAATCCACGCCATGCCACTGATAAATACTATTTTTAAATTCTTTAAATTTCGATTTATGTCCGACACCTTAGCTCAGTTGGTAGCGTGTCTGCCTACTGAGCTAAAGATCCCGGATTCGATTCCCCGTATGACCAAAAAATGTATAATTGATGAAATGTGGGTTTACCCTTTCACAGTGATGAATTAACGGCTGGGGGACTGGATGTTGTGCCTGCCCTAATCTTAAATTAGATTATAAGGCATATGATTCTATGACAGGCCTAGAAAGCCAGTAGCGGAACATATATTGCTTGAATAAAAAACTGACCCAGTCCACAGGCTGGAAACAGTGATGGATGTAAAGTAAAAATGTCTATGTATTGCAATCAGACTATACTTCCTTGTTTCTACTCTCCCAAGTGCACAGACAAGGAAATTTCCTTGCCTTTTCCCAAGTGTGAAGAAGGAAGAATGAGATAGTAGCTTACCTCTCTCCTCTCTTCCTCTTCCCCAAACTCATCGCATCCCTCACGCGCACTCTGATGCTAAGGGACAAGCAACAGGTCCTCAGGGTCATAAGTTGTCTCTGAAGGGTGAAACTCTTAAAGGTGGGGGGAATTCGGAGTATGGTTTCAGTGTAGAGATATTGAGGCCAGAAGAGGGGAAGAAAGGTAGGAGGGGGTGGTGGGGTGCGGAAACATAAGACGTCGAATGACGCAAAGCTTGCTTTCATATCAGGGACGGCTCACGGATGGCGGGGAAACAAGGTTCTATCTACAGTCTGATTTTCATAGGAAGAGAGGTATAAAAGCTACTAGATCTACTTTCACGTTTTCATGCGTCGGGTCATGTGATCTGCAGCTGTTACTTTTGATAGATATCATATAATCTATAAAATAACACTTATAACAACCAGTCCCGTGGTGTAATGGGCAATACACCTGGCTAACAACCCAAGTGTCCTGGGTCCAATTCCCGGCTAGTACCTTAGGTAATTTTACTGAAAGAGGAATAATTCCAATGGTAACCAGGGTTTGGTTAATTATATTTAAGTTAGGTTAAGATCCTCGTGGGCCTCACCCCGTCATATTCACTATCATCATCCCCTTATCTCATCGGGACACGGAAAGGATCTATAATTAGTACATTCGGGCGTGCCCTTGGAAAGAGTACATTACTACTCGGTAGTCTTTTCACAGATTGGGCTACGCAAGATATAGCCCAGACGTGCAAAATTATAAATTAAACACTAATAATACAGTAAAATATTATCAATTTTGGCCACAAAACAATGTGTTTGTATTTTCTAAAAGACTTTATATGAAAACTGGATTGTATGATATATCATTTACGTTAGTTGTTCAAGATATATAGGCTACGTTATCAAGACAGGGTTCCCAATGTCATAAAAAAGTAGTTGAGGTATATATATATATACATATATATATATACATATGCGTCTTACTACCTGTTCAAGTTATACGCATATATTATGATTATTACTCTAATGGCCAATGGGGTAGGGATGAGGAAGGAATCATTTTACAGGTAATCTACCCACCTTTTCATTGTAGAAACCATTTAGGAAAAACCATCCTCAGTGGACCCGACTGGGATTCGAGCCCCGATCTTCTCGTCATCAGCAAGCTGGTCTAACACGGGAGTGACGCCTTAACTCTTTCGGCCACTGAAACAGACGAGGTATCTAAAGAAGTTGCTTGAGCTGTAGAGTCGACAAAGACCACAAAACATCTGAACTATCGCTGAGCTTTTATACAAACCCCTTGCCTTGGTCAAGCAATAAAGTTGCCTTAACGATTCTTTGCCTGGGTACGATGACTGGTTGTATCCAGTCTAAGAGCTGCTCATATCCAGTCTACGAGCTGCTCAGGTAGCCAAGTCGTAGTGTGTTAAGCCACAAGTCCAGAGAACCCTGTTTCGATTCCAATTGATGTTGATACCAAAAAGCGGTTGTTACGTGGACTTAACAATTTGGCTCACAATAAATTGAATTTTCTGGTAATTGGGATTTATAGGTTCGAATCTCGGCTGAGTCCTTTGTCGGTAGAAATAATCATCCATCTGCGATTTATCACTATGTTTTTATCTCATTGGTGACCTGGCAGTCTGGGGGTAAGGTGTCAGAATTCTATGTTGGCGGCCGGGGTTCAATCCCCGGTCCCGGCATAAATTTATCTGATTATCAAACCCTTCCTTCACCTCTGACAAGACATCTTGTGAATGTGGGGAGTGCCAGGCCTCCACCATGGTTCGGATTCCANCACCCTACCATTACACATTAGCGTAAGTGCGTATAACCCGAACGGGTAGTAAGACGCGGTGCTAATAATAATAATTTATCTCATTGCTAATGCTTGTGTACTTCTTATAAACTATCCTTTGTATCTAATCTGATGTATTTACCCGTTTCGGTGGTCACATGGTCTAAGGAGTCAATCTCAAAATAGACTAGAGCGAGAATTATGAGGATATCATGGTTCGATTACAGGTTGAGCGTACTGAGCGAGATTTCTCTTAACTGGTTTCTCACTTTCTTTCCACGAAAATGCTGGTACACTTTTTAAACATTTGCCCTTACCCATACCTAACACATTAGCGAGTTCATATGGATAGTGAAATAAAATGATAATTTTTTCTTTACATTTAACAAACACGTATCCTCTCCAAGACCCAATTTCGTACAACCCTAATTAGTGTAAAATAGTTGTCCACTAAATTTTAAATTTCTACTTCAGTGGAACAGTGGAAAAGGTTTGTGGTTTTTATGGATGAATGTGGGTGTGTGTATAAAACAAAATAAAAATGTGATTGCCTAGGACTAATGTGACGAGAATATCCATGTGTTTGTGTTTGCCGAACATAGCGTTTAAATCCATTAATGGAATCCAACCAAAACTGGAACAAACACAGGGAACCTCCAGATCAGCAACCAATTTATTAATTTGTTTCTTAATACACTCCTTTGATATGTTATTTCAATATCAGGGTTGTCCAGAATTTCGTAAGAATCACCTTCTTTCAACCAAAACATCAACAAAACACGGATGAAAATAAAAAGAATAGCTTTCCTTCTTCGTCACTCTAACCCATATCCGATCGACCATCCTAGATTCTCAGTTTTAATTTTCAAATTTAGCTGCACCAGATTTATATGATCCCTCTACAATATAAATATATGTTGATATTAAGGGGGCGCCTCAGTAAGCAATAAATATCCGTGAAGACGTTCAGCTCTAAAGCAATATTTAATAACGATGCGTTATTTCAAAATATATGCACGCCAAACTAAAGTCGAAAGATTCCAACAGGGTTCCTATTTTCTTTAACAATCCTACAGTTTTAGTTCAATTAGTAGGAAAAAAAAGTGTGGAAATATAACATTATATTATTTTCAACGACATTTAAGTATATTTGCGGAGCTATGTGACTAGGCTTGATGAAAAAGGACTTTAGATTTAGCTTTTCTCTAACAAATAACAGAAAGTTTTAATAGGCTCACAACAAAATTTTTTAAAATATTTGCGAACCAGCGGTGAACTTTCCTCTTTACCTTGAGATAATAAATTTAGCAGTTTTCTTCCCTCAGTTTATTAGTTACATAACAAAGGGTTGCTGTAGTTGAAGGGCGAAAGGGATTATGAGCTTGGACAAAAAATAAAAGTAGTTTCATAAAATGACACATAGCAATGTATTTTAAGATTTTAAGCCGTGTGGCTTGACAGCGACCGAGGTGGCCGCCTTAATGTAACAATGGAGGATGAAATCAAGTAAGTTAGTATTTCGCTATTTATTATTATCATTATTATTAAATAAATAGGAAAACCTTTCCTTAAGTTTAAAAATGACACCTGGATATGAGAATCGAACCCGGGACCCTTGGCATATTACGCCAATTTGCTAACCACTGATCTTTCAAGAAGCAGTCCCGTGCCCAAGGTCATTTTTCATTCATAATCTATGCCAGAGTCTGTGATGAATGTGTGGAAATCGTCACTACATATGAGTGATCAGTTAATATCACAAGCGATCAGATAACGCAGCCATTTTCGACTCGGGAGGGCTTTATGCTTCTAATAGTACAATAAATAAACATTGCACGAATGCGCGTATCATGATGGATTAAATAGCCACGCTGTTATATTTGTTAGTTACGGTTCTAGCTGCATATAAATATAATATATAATTGGAAAAGCTTAACATAATTAATACAAAATTCGAAACTTTTTAGATCCTAAAACTTTGTTTTCTCACTCAGATTTTATTATAATGATTTTTTTTGTTTAAATTCTTTTAAATAGCAACATTTCTTGTAAATTTCTCCTTGGACACGCCCCTTCTCAAGTCTCTCAGAATTAAAATATATTTGTTCTCAATAACACAAGCTTATTATCCCTCTTGGTGGTTATATTCATAGCGCAAACTTAAATTTACAATATTTCACTTTTTTTTATTATAAAAGAAGAACCAATTTAAGAAAGTTATTTAAGGAACTCTCATACAATCAAGTACTTTTAAGGTGACCTGGCAGTATAGGTAAAGGTGTCAGACTTCTGTGCTGAGGGTCCGGGGTTCAATCCTTGGTCCCAACACAGATTTATACGATTTCCAAACCCTTCCTTCACCTCTGACAAGACGTATATTAATCACAACTTGTGAATGTGGGGAATGCTAGGCCTTCACCGTGGTTCGTATTTCTCGTTAAACTGTAGATCCTCCATTCATATCACAATCACCCTACCATTACACATTTCACTCGTACGAGTAATAAGACGTGGTGCTGCTAATAATAATAATAATAATAATAATAATAATAATAATAATAATAATAATAATAATAGTAATAATAATAATTTTTAACTATCAAGTTATTCATTTATATATTATAAAAAAACTTTTCTTTTTATTGGTTTTATATAAGACTCGCTTTGCTCGTTGGGGGTTCCACCCCCAAATCCCCAGTCAGGTTTATTTACAAGTGGATGTAAACTAATGTAATTCCAGAGCAGTTTTTTTGATAGGTCTTACCGTTTAGCTATAAGATACCTCCAAAGAAAGGTCCGCGCCGACTTTAAAGTTGATCCGCCATTTTGAATTTTTTCGGGGGTTAAAAATAAGAATGTTTATATATTTTTTGAATTTTCTCATCGGTTACAGGCTAGAAGCTATAAGGTTGCCAAATTTCAAGTTTCTAGCTCGTCTGGAAGTGGGTAAACATTAATGTCACTGAGTGAGTCAGCCATGTGGCTTTATAGTAGTATAATAAAGCACTAATATGTTTTATATTTAATCAATAAGTTTCTCTGAATTAACACTTATCATGGGTAGACTGAAGCCTCTGATGGTTACCCACCACAATAAATCAACTGTATATACTTTTTGTCTCCACTTACTAATTCTTTTTATTTATTAATATATATTTATATATTCATACATTAAAGCTCCACGTCTCACTACCCGTTATGGTTATAAGCTATGTACTAATTACACTAATAGTTTTTAATAACTAGGAAGGCTTTATTTAGAAGATGCACACCCGCATTTACGTGGAGCGAGAGAGAGTGTGGAAAATAATTTAGCTAAAACCAACATAAGTACACCTGACTGAGATTCGAACCACGATCTCCCGTTCATCGTCAACGTAGTCTATTGCGAGCGTGACACCTTAGCGACTCTCATTCAAGTAAGGGGCGATCTTGGACACTTGTAGCTGCAATATATTACGAATAATTACTGATCGCACCAAGGAGGTCTTCAACCGGAGCTGTGGCTCGAAACTGAAGAAGTAATCAGAAGAGAGGGAGAGAAATACGCAGAGGAAATTCTAGGGGTATGCCCGGCGAACTTTAGCAGCTGTGGGACAGAATCAATAGAGAGGGTGGATGGTCCATCCCGCACAGCATCTTTCCCTCGCTCACAACCCAGACTCCACAGAGGGGGGATAGTTTTTGTTGGTTGTCCTTGCTCCTTAGACGCGGCTACCCGCCTTGCCGGTCACGTGCTCAGTCTGTGTAGTTCCATCTTCAACACGCGACCTTCCTGGGGGCCGGACAGACAAGTTGGAGCGTCTGAATTAGTTGTAGTCTCAAATTTTAATAAGAAGCACCTTATCCGACAGCTAGACATGTTTTCTTTTTTTCAACCACCGGTATTACTACTAATTCGTGTTATACATATACGTATTAATTACGCCAGTACGTTAGAGATGAGGAAGATTTAATTTAGAGGGAGTGTACCAACATTTGCGTAAAGTTAGAGTGGAAAACTATTAAGGAAAAACCACCCTTAATACACCCAACCAGGATTCGATCCACCTGCCCATCATCGGCAGTCTAATATATTACGAAATTGATGCCTTAAACAAAGCGGCAAACTAAGCGGGTCTAGAAAAGTTTATATATCCATACATCAAGTCATGTGAGTTGCAGCTGTTATTTTTTATGTGTATTACCAATACCTATAAAATAACACTTAAAGACCGAGTATAGTAACATGTTATCAATTTTGACTGTGAAAAGGAAAGGTCCTATGTTCTAAAAGGTCCTTAATATGAAAATAGGACTGTACATTATCATAATATGTGGGCTTACAAGGAGAG
Source organism: Timema californicum (assembly GCA_902141385.1). Lineage (NCBI taxonomy): Eukaryota > Metazoa > Arthropoda > Insecta > Phasmatodea > Timematidae > Timema > Timema californicum. The sequence continues at coordinate 525,425 of CABFOW010000049.1, forward strand.
GCCATTAAACTTAATAACAACAGGGAGGAAAGGTGAGAAAAGTGGAAATTTGTAATTGAGGATTAATAATGATTCTGGGAAATTTCCCTACCAATGTACTGTACTTTGAGGTGGGAGTTTATGGGACGTGAGTCAAAGGCTAGTATTTTTGAAGTTTTTGTAGCAAAACTTTTTTTTCAAACGATATTAATAGTGTTCCAGTAGAAGCCTAGAGTTTAATTTTCTTCGCGTGATATTAACAGTTGTTGAATAACTGTAATGAGATGACAAACTTTTAAATGAAGAGAAAAAGTTGTCATTAAATTCCAGGACACCCTTGATAGATATTCAACAACTGTTGAGACCACCATATGAAGAAAATAAAACTATATGTTTATACTGGAGAAATAACTTATTTATTCTGACCAAATCAATTTTTTTGTATAAAAGTTGAAAAAAAAAACACTTTTCTTAACTCACTTTCCTTACACTCTCACCTTAGATAAATTAGTCCTAATTTAGGTATTGGATGGAAAACTCGAAAAATCCCTCTGAAAACCCTAGATTCCAAGTTTTAGCCATATTGTTGAATTATATGTATAGTTTTATATTAAACTATTTTAGTTTATTAATATTACATATTATGACCGACCAAGATTATCTTGGTCACATTCAAATATTTTTTGAAAGTATTTAAATATATTTGTGAGAATTATGGGACTCAAAATTTGACTTTTAATAAAGATGTAATTTTCTTACGCATTCGGCTAAAAATCGCAGCGAGATTGACCGGTTGCCTACCGCTGTTCTACTGTATAATACCTCGTTTAATCAACTACCTCCTCCAGAATATTTCACCTATTGCGAAATAACTTGTTGCACCAGCTGCTCATGTCGGTAATAAATCTTTATTGTCAGCTTTGGTGGCCACATGGTCTAACGCGCTACTCTCACAAAAAACTAGCCTACCAATAATGAGGAGATTGAGGTTTGAATCTCGGTTGGGTGTACTGAGTTTTTTTTTACAAAATAGCTATCCACACTCTCTCTACACGCAAATGTGGGTACACTTCATTACAATATAAACTTCCTAATCGCTAAAATCCTTAGCGTAATTTATTATATAGGTGATATACCCGAACGGGTATTAAGACGCGGTGCTAATAAAAAACAAATAATTATTTCACCCTTACATTAGCATCCCCTGGTGTTAAGTTAGGCTGTATGTTTAGTAGCAGGTGTACTGTGGTACGATAACTAAGTTTGTAAGTCCTATGCTGAAATTACGTTGTGATGGAATTTAGGAAAGTGGACCATAAAAACTTCGACGTAAAAACACTATAGTACCAAGAAAAGCATGTTTCACGATCAATAAGTTTTTAATATCTTCCCATAGAGAGAAAAAGAAACCTCACACCACGAAATAAAATAAAAGATACAAGTTTGCAGTTTTTCGTCATCTAGACGTAAACTTGTATTAAAATTGAAATTTTTTTGTTAATGCTAAGGGGCCGTGCTTAAATTACGTGGTTTTTTGGGGGG
>CABFOW010000049.1:542110-566131 GCA_902141385.1 Timema californicum
GGCCGGGGTTCAATCCTCGGTCCCAGCACAGATTTATCTGATTACCAAACCCTTCCTTCACCTCTGACAAGACATCTTGTGAATGTGGGGAATGCCAGGCCTCCACCGTGGTTCGGATTCCACGTTAAGCTGTAGGTCCTCCATTTCATCTCACAATCACCCTACCACTACACATTAACGTAAGTGCGTATAACCCGAACGGGTAGTAAAACGCGGTGCTAATAATAATAATAATCCTACCGTGTTCGAAATTGAGAGCTGGATTCAACTCCTGCACAGGCTGCAAATGGAAGGGGTAGAGTAATTGGTCATGTACTGTTCTTCACACGACCGTCTGTGACATGTGATAACGTGCGGCTAATTGACGTGTACTTGGATCCAGTGAGCGTCCCACAGAATGCAGAATTACCTCTTCCACTGAAATGGTTCTGCGACGTCGTGGTCTACCAGCGTTGGCTATATCAGATAAAAAAATGACCAGTTTCCCTCAGGTGGCAATTCAGTGTCAAAAATATTCATGCACTTGGATGTATTCGGACAGAAGAACGTGCAGTACGAGTGCGAGCATCTGAATTCTGTCGTTCCTCACCATAAATCAGAATCATACCGGTGAGTTCCTCGTGTGTGTATTAGTCCCCAATTTTACTGGTCACTTTCAAACACAACAAGTGACTGAGTGTGGCGTTCCATGTCTCTGGCACGCCAAATGACGCATGCGCAATGCTACCACGCAATGTTGCCATATCTCGATGACGAAGTGGTCCCGGTAATACGTTGTTATAAGACTCTTTTAGTTTATTTGCTTTTTTCCAGTGTGTATTTCACTCCACCACTTTATTGTATACAATTTCGAATCGCCGTATATATTATCAATACTTATTAAATAACAGTGATAATTTAGTAAGTTTAATACAAGACGACACCCTACCTAAACCAGAATAGAATGGACCAGTTTCATATACTGACTGAGCTGAGTCTCAAGTGCGGCGCTGTAATAAAAGATGAAACCTACCTAGAACAGAATATAATGGGCCAGTTTCACATATGAAACTGGTATATTCCTGGATTTAGTATAGCGCTACACTTGAGGCATGCTAATTCTGACTAGGAAACTGACTCTAAATGTCTAACTCATCTAGTCTGGCTTGCTGGCTGATGGGGAGGTCGGGGTACGAATCCCAGTTGGAGTGATTTTATTTATTACTGCGTCTTACTATCCTTTCGGGCTAAACGCATATTAGCTACTAATGGAATTACTATGTTATAAATTAGTAAGATTTATTTTAGAGGTGTACCTACATTTGCGTTGAGGTAGAGTGTAAAACTATTTAGGAAAAAAAAATCCCTCAGTACAATGACTTTCATGCCCCGATCTTACAGCTATCAGCGGTTTAGTACAATTCAAAAGTGACGCCTTAAACAATGCAACCACCGTAGAATGTCTGGGAGGGTGTAATGAGGTCTTTTTTGCCCTATGGTGGCGCTCCACTCTTCCTCCAAGCTGATGTGGGTACATTTTCTTTAAACCTGTACTTCCTTACCTTTATCTCGATAGTGTAACAATGCATATAGCTCACACAGGAAGATGTATCGTACAAAAAAATGACCCCACCTAGATAATCCCGTAAAAGACGTTCTATAAATTGAAAACCAATGTTTTTTTGCACATTTCACGTATTGTACGTTTATTGAGTGGATTTTTTTAGCTGGCGGCAATCCTTCTTATTTTATTTCAAAACCAGGAGAAAGAATGTGTCATGGTTATCTTACTGTAGGAGAATGTACGTCATCGATCAATAAAGTGTTTCACACGCTGAGAAGGTAAAAAATAAATAAAAAAAGTTTCTGTAAATGGATCTCTTTCTTTAACTTCCGTCAAGGGAGCAAAGTTTTTTTCCTGTCATCCACCTTCAACCACATTTTCATAAGTTCGTGATCTTACTTCAAAACGATTTCATCGGAAGATTCTTTCTGAGCGACGGTGACAGAATGTAGTGTTTAATTCTATCGTAAACGTGAGGAATGTTCAAATATTAGCGTTTTCATTAAAATTAGACTGCCAATGACAGGGATATCAGGGTTCAAATCCCGGTCGAGTGTACATAGGAGTTTTTTACTTAATAGTTTCCCACTTTCTACCTACGCAAATGTGGATACACTTACTTTAAATTAAAACTTTCTCATCCCTAGCTCATTAGCGTATTTAATACAAATGCGTATAACCTGAACAGGTAGTAAGACATGGTGCTAAAAACCCTACTGGATAAAATAAATTTAAATATTAATAATTACCCAGGGATAATAACTAATTAAACACAATTCATTATAAGATAAAATAAGTAGTACGGCACATAACACAGACTTTCTATCGCTTTTATCAAAATAGACAATTACTTAACACTCGTAAGGTTTGTGAAGATAAATAATAGGTGTATTCATTGTTGTAGAAATACTACACCGAGTATCATAAATGAAATAATAAACAATGTTACTTACTTTATGGCACTAGGAACACTGTTCAGAAAAATTGAAAAATGAGAAACATCTTTGTCCACCAAAGAGTGTAAGCATCAAATTAATTTTCAAAGACCGGAATTAGAAAGTTTATAAATTTACTTGTATTGGTTTTATGACAATATATTTCAAGTACATGATTTATTTCTTTACTAGTACTACAACTTTATAATTCTAAGTTATTTTAAATAGTTTTGGATAAATTAGGAAAATAGGAAAATTTATCTTATGCAAAGTACCTTCAAATTGTTTTTCATAAGAAAGTGAAAGTGGCCATCTTGTTTATTATGATAAACAGTATCTAGATATAAAATTTAATCAAAATCATTCAAGTGAATTTGGATAAAATTTATTTTTTCTCTTTTTTCCGTTCATTAAACTACCCATACATTTAGGTTTAGATATATAATTCCAAAAATCACAGATACTAAGCTTGAGTCCAATCGGTTAAATAGTTTCAGTTCTAGCCCGAGGTAGGCCTACAGACAAACAGACGGCATTGCGAAAACAACTTTTTATTTTGTTTCAAGGGGTCATAAAACGTCGACAATTTTCAAAATCTTGAGTTTGATGTTTTTTGACGATCACAATATTTGTCTCTCCGACGGGTCGAGAGAAAATAAAAATCTAAACCCAATAACGTGTAGAGAATGGGTTAAATTTATCTTAAATACGCTTAGAAAATTACGCATATGTGTGTGTGTGTGTGTCTGTGAAGAGGTAAGTGGTAAGAGAATTTTCTTCCTTCCACGTGGTTAAAAAAAATGTTGATAACCTAATGGAATCCATCCCCCCTTTCAATTTAACGGGAAGCCGTGAGACCAAATTACATCTAGCCTTCCCCTACAAGTAGTCCTAGTGGTCCGCCCCTCCCCCTCTCAGCAGAAATGTGGGGCAAGAGGAGGGTTTGAGGGTGAGTAGGCTGGGAAAACACATGGACAAGACCTTACTATTTCCACTGGAATGGCCGTTTTAGAAAATACAGACACATTATATTGCTGCCAAAATTTATGATAATTTATTAAATTAATTGTGTTATTTTATAGGTATTGATAGTATCTATCAAAAGTGACAGCTGTAGATCATATGACTTGAAGTATGAATACAGTAAAGTAGGTCTAATAGATTTTATAGCTCTCAGAAAAGGTACCTTTTTTTAGTGAAAATTGGACTTAAGGGACACTAATAGAGATACGGGACTTAAGCGCAGTTTAGGAAGGAGTCTGCAATGATTATAAATTACTATCCGATATTTATTCAATATTTTTTACTTCAAGATATAAAATTATTTATGGTCCAATACCTTAGTTCAGTAGGTAGCATGTCTGCCTTTTTTAAGCTAAGGGTCTCAAATTCGATTCCTGGTTTTGCCATAAAATCTATAATTGGTGAAATGTGGCTTTCCCCTGTTACGGAGATAAATTAGTGGCTGGGATAGCTGGGTCCGTTGTTTGTTCTAGATTAGTTTGTAAGTCGTGTGCTGATATAATCATTGGGTAAAGTGCACGGTTATTACCTCAAAAAAAATATATTCATATGCTTTTTATGGAGTTGCACCAATGTGGGTAAATAATTCAAGGAGTGATAAACGATTTAAACATAAAATTACCAGAGTCCTTTTGAACACTAAGTAAAATGGGAACGAGCTTTGAAGCTACCCTGCAGTATGTCTGACAGAACAAATGGTCTGGTATGCTCAAAAATGCGTACAAAAGTTGTAAAATTTAGAGATTATATACCAGCATTTTCATGTAAGTGGGAAGTCATTAAAAAAAATTTTAATCAAAGGACCTAGCTGGGATTGAAAACAGGACCACTCCATCAAAGGAAAACCATACTAGATGATTTTGACTCCATGGCCACATTCCCAACGATGGTCATTACCAAAAACATTAATTTTGTTTGAGGTTTTTTCTGGGGAAATATAAAAATAAAATTACCTATGTATAGAAAATATAAATACTATTATAACCATAAGACTAATTTTGATATTGTAGTTTTTAATTGTTTGTTTTAGTATATATTGACAGTCTCTGTGCTCTAGTGGTCAAAGTTCTTAGTTAGAGATCCAGAGGTCCTGGATTCAGTCTACAGCACTTCCAGATTTTCTGTGAAGCAGTAGGTCTATAACGGGGTCAAATCAGCCTCGTGAGGATAAACGAGGAGCTACTTGAATGAAAAAGTAGCATTTTTGGTCTATAAAACTGCTTATATAGCTTGTTTGAACGAAACGTAATACAAAATCCCTATATACTTTCATCCGGAAAACTATGCTAATACCTTTACATTGTTTCCAAAGTTTCAGCGTACAATGCTGGGAGAGCAAAGCTGTTCAAGCATGCGTGTACAACAGGTTGCTTAGAAACTAGGTGCGTGGTGCTGCACACCTCAACATCTAGGATCATGGCAGCAGAATATACTACAATTAATAATAAACAACACAACAGGTATCTAGAAATGCGAATACGTTCTGAGGGTCATCATTAACGGTCTTACATAACAGAGAGTGCTTGCCATTATTACATGTGCAGTGCAACGCTCTTAACTCCTATGCAACGTGTTGTACACGCATGCTTGAACAGCTTTGCTCTCCCGGCCCTGTACGCCGAAACTTTGAACACAATTTAATGGTATTAGCATAGTTTTCCTGATGTAAGTGTAGAGGGATTTTGTATTAATTTTGGTTATAACAAGCTATATGTGCAGTTTTGGCTATAGGTTTCCGATCTCATATATATATATATAATTTATTATAACCTCTCTTTATTTTATCTCTTTAGAGTTTTATTCTGTACGTGTATTGAAAGCTAGCTATTTTAAAATTAAGATTAAATGAGAATTCAAATAATAATTGGCAGTACAGTATTTATAACGTTTCCGCTACTTCAGTGTGTTGAATAATTCACGACTGAAGTGTGTTTCAATTAAGGGCTGTTTCGCCTCACTTTTAATTAACTATTTTCCAATGCATGGGGGTGGGGGAGATTCCATCATGTAACATGATATTTTTTCCTTCACTCTTGTTGTGTGTGTTTTTTCCAGGGTCTTGTTTTTCCCACACTAATCATTCCTAGATAATTCCTAACGAAGTGAGTTATCCTCGAATCGTTGAAAAATAAAATAAGCTACAAGCTATTCATTCTTCAGAGATATAAAGTTGAAATGCAGTGTTTTATTATTTTACTATATGATTGAGTTATCCACATATGAGTAAAATAAACGAAGAAAAATATATAAAATGTACTACCATTTGCGTAGAGCGAAAATGGAAAACTATCTATGTGTCGAATTAAAAAAAGTGCCCAAGGTACTTGATTTGCTGCTTTAAATTTTAATCATATGAGACAATCAACTAAATGAAAAATATGTTTAACCATACTGAAATCCATATATACATACATTGTTCGGCTTTGGTTCAAAAAACATCTTTGCTAAATTTAGTTAAAATTGGCCTACGCGTTTGACAGTTTTCGCGTAACATAGTTCCGGGCAGACAGACGAGATGCCAAATGGTCTAGACGATGGTTAAAACAGGACCTCACTACGCTTGGTCAGTAAAACTTTGGTTGTGTGACAGAGGTAAATAAGTGGATATAAAGGTCCATGGCCTCACGTCAAAATCTGCATTAATTTATTAATCATAATTACTTACATTATCAATATTGTTTCCAACATGTGGCTGGGTCAGTTTAGTAACATGCCTACGTCTTCCTCTATTTTACCACCATTCTTATTCCTTTAATTTGTTTCATTCTTCTCCTCTCATTTGCACACTGTCTGTTATCTGCTACGCCAATCTCTTTCTTGGTCTTATTTGAAGTATTGTTCCTACACACTTCATTTTCATAATTTTCACTGGCATCCTCTTATTTTACATCCTCATAACACGCCCAAAACATCTCAGTCATGCTTCCTCTACTATCTCATATACTCCCTGTAATTATTATTATTATTAACAAAAATATGTTAAAGCTGATACAACTCATTAGAGCGTCACGCACCCTATGGAGTCTTTTCTCGTATCCTTGATGGCACGATCACCATAATTTGGGAAACATTGATGTAGAGAATTACTCGATAAAGAACATAAAACATACCCACTTTAGGTGGCAGTATGGTTTAAAGCATCATTATCACAATATACTAGACCAATGAGGAGATCAGTGTTCGATCCCGGTCAGTTGTATTGAGGTTGATTTTTCCTAAAAAAAACAATAACATAACATAAAACATGACCGGCAGGGCTGGCGTGGTGAATTGTATTCATTACTTACTATAGAGGTTGGTTTTTGTTTCCAACCTAGTGGATTACCCTTTCTCCAGGTGGAAACTGGCTTATTTATTTAAAACGAAACACTTTACTCCACTAAATTTATATTAATATGCATAAACTATGGCTTATTAAAACTAATTATATTATTTAGATAGAAATTTTGAAATATAAAAAAACAAAACAATTACAGTAGGGCCCTCATATCCACGGGTTATACGTTCATAGATCTACCGCAGTTACGTAAAACCACGTATAATACCTAACTATTATATTACGTGATATTCATTTCACACATAAATACAGAAAAGTTTAATCGATACATTATTCACAGTACGACATTACCAATATTGAATAAAGTACACAATACTAACGTGTACTGTACACTACAGTGTACTTACTACTCTCTATTCTTCTTTTTGCGACGATCAATGATGATGATGATTATGATGATGATGATGATGACGGTGATATGATAACACAATGACCACGATGAGGAGATAAAGTGAGGTGATGATGTAGGCATTGAGACTTATAAAAAATTATTTAATTAAAAATAGATAAAATTGGTCAACGGTGTACCACGGATAAACGGATAAATGGATGAAAAAAATCATTAGAGCCATCTTCGAAATATTTTGAATCTTAAAAAAATCACACCTTTGTAAACTACCCTTAATTTAAAGGCTAGCATATAACTCAAGAAAATATCCGGAGGTATATAATATTTAAATATAAAGTTTGAAATAAAGCCATTGAACCATTTAGGATTCATGTCCAGGCACAGGCAGAATTGAAAGCCCAAATTTTTGTGTCTTGGGGCTACATAAGATATTCATCATAATCTCGAAGCCGAAAATGTTTATGGTTTCCCTACTTTCTATTTATGTGAGAAAGTTAGAAAAAAAACCCAGGGGCTCGTTGAAATCCATCAAACAAAAAACCTATTATAAACAAATAGGAGAGAGTGTGAGGAAGCGAGGGTTGTAGGTATCCCATAATCCTCTGCGGAAACTCTCTTCTGCCATCATCCCTTTATCTGTCTCTGATTTGGGGTGGAAGGCGGGTGTGAGGGAATGCCAGGCAATGTCCACACAATTGAATTTCCTTTTCGTACAGAATCGAGTTACGTCTTCAACAAGGATCCTGTGAGACAGAAGACAAATATAAATTGTAGACAAGGAGAATAACTGAGAGAGAGAGAGGGGGATATAAGAGAAAGGAAGTTTCAACTAAGATGTGATTACATGAGCTGTCCCAGATACCGGATAGCTTGAGGTGTCTTCAAGAGCGACTTCGGCTCTTGTCAAAAAAGAAACTGCCAACGCACGTTCCCGATGGTTTTCTCTGGTCAGAGGAAGGTAGTGGGGAGAGAAAGGGAAGCAAATAGGGGTGTGAAAAATAAGGGCAAGTTCTTGATTTTTGACCATAAATAGAATTAAAACACCCAATATCAAAATAAAAATGAATGGAATGTGTTTCATAACTCAGACGAACTGCAACACTCCACTTTTCACTAAGGCTGATGACATAAAAATGTCAAAAGATTTCCATTTTTATTTTATTATTCAAGGTATGTAACGTACTTACACTTTCTGAACTGACTGATAATATCAGCACACGGGAATTTCTGGGAGTGAGAATTAAAGGGCCTACCAAAATTTCCGGGAAAGATATTTTTACATATCTTCCAGGGTCATTTTACATGCCACAATCGACATAGGTCCAACGGCTTTACTTCCCCATCGAAGGAAGTTGTGCTACGGATTTTCCCACTCAAGAAAAATCCATCGATCCCAGCTGGGTTTGAACCCACGGACAATGTGGCTTGTGCCTTTCACATTTACCCCAAGACCACTGAGGTCAACATCTTCATTTATAAAACGTTTATGAAGGCAGAGTGGACAACTTAAATGAAAATATTATTTTACTTTTCATAATTTTTTTATAAAAAACGATTTAAACAACTAATATTTTCTTAAGTTTTACATTTTTTTAGTAACTTTTTAAACTTTATGAACATTTTAAATTCAAATTTTGACTATTTCCTCCTTTTAACTAAAGATGACAAATATTATGTTTTCGATTTTAGCTTCAAGTATTGTATCAATATATATTTACTTATATGATCCCTTCATTTTTACTACAACCCTTTGTGTTTTAATGCTATTTATTATCAAACATCAAGACCTTCAACAGGACCTCAGGATAATACAATAGAGTCTCATAAACTCGACCTAATATGGACTGAGATGGTGTAGAGTTATTGAAATGTCGAGTTTTACGAATGAACTTGCATAATATGTATGTTTACTATGTCATATTTACCAAACAAGAATGAATTACAGTACAGTATTGATATTGTAGGTACAGTTGTACTGTACTGTAGTATTGTACCGTACAGTAACATTAATATACGTGCAGTAAAATATATTGCGTGTTAATATAATTGTATATATATATATATACGTGTAATATACATAAACACAGTACAGTACTGAACATATAATATTGTATTAATTCGAATAACACTTTACTGAATTGGAAAACTAATAAACACAGCAATTGTAAAAACACCACAGCACGACTGTTCCACTCCAGTTTCACAAACAAACTGAGAGGTTATACAGTTGAATGACCTTGGATTGTGATGACTGTCGCCAACATCTGTGTGTACTTGTACGTGTCGATTTACACGGAATGTCGAGTAATCGAGTGTCGAGTTTCAGAGACTCTACCGTACCAATTTTTTTTTTAAAGAAGAGGAAATAAACGTCAGAAACTTTTAAAGGGGGCCCAAAAATAAAATAACATTTTGTTACTAAATTGTTCATTCTTTCTCCCATGCTCCCTCCCTCAACGTATCACACTACTTGGTTGGGCTTTTCGCTCGCCCGCACGTATCTGTTTTGCTAATAGGGGGAGAATGGGGATGATGAAATTTAGAGGAAATATACTTTCTTTGCTTCGAAAAAGATATTTAGAAATAACAATCCTTTCTAACCTCGGTTGGTAAGCAAAGCCTGACTTTCTCATCACCAGAAAATCAGAATAAACGAACTTAAAATTTATACCACATATCCATTGGTTCGGCGGGACACCATTATTAATATGATAGGGTTTATTTCCTCTAAAATTATACCTATCCCATTAGGGTGGTAGCTAAAACATACTTGTAAATCCGAACGAGTAATAAAATGCGACCCGCCTCGGTGGCGTAGTTGGCTAACGCGCTTGTTGTGCTAAGCTCGAATGCTTAGGACGGGGTGATGGAGGTTCGAATCTCGGTCGGGTGAACTGGGGGTGGTTTTTACTAAATGGTTTTCCACTCTCCCTCCACGCAAATGCGGGTTCACTTCCTCTAATTCAACCGTCCCAATTCTTAATCCATTAGAGTAATTAGTAATTAAAAAGCGTATAACCCGAACGGGTAGTAAGACGCGGTGCTAAATATTATTATTAATAAAATGCGACCCACCTCAGTGGTGTAGTTAGCTAACGCGCTAGTCATGTTGATCTCGACTACCAAGGACGGNAGAAAGTTTTCCACTCTCCCTCCACGAAAATACGGTTTCACTTCCTCTAAAGTTAACTCTCCAAATTCATAATCCATTAGCGTAATTATTACTTAGAGCGTATAACCAGAACGGGTAGTAATACGCGGTTCTAAATAAATAAAATACGGTGATTTTTAAAAATAAAAATATAAAGCCTAATTTGTAAGATTTTTATGGCATTTAAAAAAGTCATGGAAAATAACTTTATGATAATAGCCTGATTAAAAATATATATTTTGGTTCAAAATGTTCAAAAGTCGCATATTCTATTTCACTTAAAATACATGTCACATCCTTGTCTATGATCATTTACACACCACATACATTACGTATCGTTATTCAGGACATAATTTTCCAACCCAGTATGCTACATATATACATGATGGGGGTAGGGAGTACATAGGAGCTTTGTATAGGGGATACATCTGGTACAAACACATGTCCACATATGTCACACACACATACACACCACTCGACACTAATATATTCCAGCCTTTGTTGTGAAATTATATAGCGGTAGAATTGATGCCGGAAGGGACATGGCGGTGATCAACCACTTTCCTAGCCATCGGGTTTTACGGTGGTGGCTCATGGAGGTGTATTACTGTTTAGCGATAGGTTTTGACCTTTCCCGAAAGTTGAAAGGCTGATTAAAAAAAGTATCAATTTTTACCTTATCTTATACAGTAAGTTTCTAATAACTATGCTCAAACTTAAACACAGCATTCACAGGAAGAAACAGGAAAAACAAGTAAAACAATTGTTCAGTCAACTCATTTTATAACAATAAAATTAATATAAGCTGACGCTAGACGCCGGGAGTACGCAGCTGTAAGTTGTACATGTACAACAAGTTGCATATCATTAGGCGGACAAAAGTGTTCAAAGATTGAGCGCTCGTCAAATGCAACCGACGGATTCTTTATTTAGCCCCGCGTCTTACTACGAGTTCGGATTATACGCTTAAGTACTAATTATTATAATGATTTATTAATAAGGAAGGTTATATTATAGGAAAATCACCAGCATTTGTGTGGAGGTAGAATGGAAAACCATTTTGGAAAAACCACTCTCAGTACACCCAGCTATGATTCGAACCTAAATTTCCCCGTCATTGTCAGTCAAGCTGCTTTGAGAGTAGCGCCTTAGTCCATGCAGCCATCGAAGTGGGTAAGGGTAGTTTATTGAAGAATGGTTTTGTTTATGAAAATCTGTAAGAGAAGGCATATATGGCCTATAAATAAAATAATTTTCTAGAAATGTGAAATGAAAAAACCGTGTAAAATATGTAACATACCTTAAACAGATACATCGTTTGAAGGCGAATACAAACATCGATATTTTTTGTGGCTAAAGCAATGACTGCAATTATAATTTTCATAGTAAAACTTTTGCATATGTATTTAAAATATTCGAATTCTTAAAATATATATTATAGGTACACGTTGGTTAGAAGTAATAATAGCACAGAGCGTGACAGACTACAGTCTTGTTCTCTTTTTGACTGCAGATTCAAGAGAAACTCACCGCCTCCTTGGTTAACAAAGTTTTGTTCGTGGTTCTAAACGAGTCCCGAGCTAGTTTAGTTTTTGAGAAGTGTTTCTTGATGCAGATAAGTCACACTGTGGGGCAAGCCCACGCCTCCTCCAGCTTCTTGGAACAGTTTATGTATGTATATACAGAGTGTTCACGGATTAAACAGACAAACTTTGTGGAATGAAAGGGGATTGAAAAATTAATTCAAAATGTCCTTTGGAGATTAGCTCATTTTCGGTTCATATTCCAGCAAACAGAAAATGTTATACTAATGTTATATATATTGACTGTTTAGTTTGGGAATATTATATATATTGACTGTTTAATTCGTGAATATTATATATAATATTGACGAATTAAACAGTTAAACCTTGGGAGGTTTTATAGGTTCGAAAAATTGACTTAAATAATTGTCCTCTGAAGATTAGTTCGTTTTAATCTTCTTTTTTTTGAGAAAAATGCAACATTAAATAAGAACACTTTTTTGCATAAAAAGAGAAATAACAGTAAAATTATTATGTTTTATCAAAAATCAACATGGTATAAATGTTGTGTAAAATTAAATTATCATACCCGCCTCGGTGGCGTAGCTGGCTAACGCGCTAGTCGTGTTGAGCTTGACTGCTGAGGACGGGGTGATCGAGGTTCGAATCTAGGTCGGGTGAACTGGGAGTGGTTTTTCCAAAATGGTTTTCCACTCTCCCTCCACGCAAATACGGGTTCACCTCCTCTAATTCAACCTTCCTAATTCCTAATCCATTAGCGTAATTAGTACTTAAAGCGTATAACCCGAATGGTTAGTAAGACGCAGTGCTAAATAATAATAAATTATTATTAAAATGACCCTTCATTTGTTCCGATCCTTTGCTTGGTTTAGAAATAATCCGGTATAAAACATCCAGTGAGATATGGGAAAATCATCGAGAAACTACGTTACTATTTGGCTAAAAATATTAAATAATTGTTAAAATAACAAGTTAATAAAGTTCTTCTAAATCTCTGAACAATTACATTTCCTTTGAGTTGACATTCTAACTAAAACTATTTGTTGATATCGTTAGGAGTTATTAACAGATAAATATGTAGGTCATCCTCTCGTTCTGTTATTGATAGGTGCGAATGCTGATCTACCGGGATAGAGGCCATCATTTTGAACAAAATAAATAAAATATTGTATTTACTACACATATTTTGTTATTTAGTTATTTGCTGTTTGCTCGAAAATGAAGCAAAAATGAGCTAATCTCCAAAGGACATTTTGAATTAATTTTTTAATCCCCTTCCACTCACCAAAGTTTGTATATGTATACATATATATACACACACATATATATACATATATGTATACATATATATATATATACACACACACACACACGCTAAACCACCCAGTCAGATGAGCTAATCTCCAAAGGACATTTTGAATTAATTTTTTAATCCCCTTCCACTCACCAAAGTTTGTGTATGTATACATATATATATACACACATATATATATACATATATGTATACATATATACACACACACACACACACGCTAAACCACCCAGTCAGAATGATGCACCAAAACACACAGCTCTACTCTGTGAAAGCGCCGTGTAATGGATGGACTAGACTACCTCACATTATATTTCTGTGAGGCGGGTCACAAATAAAAGTGCTCACGGGGTTCAGGAGCAGAGTAGTACTGTACGATACATGGAGACATAGTTTTTGAAACTTTTCTAAAACACACTAACACAATATACGCTGCTGTCACTGGATATATATATATATGTATATATATATATAAAGTAGTTCCATGGAGCTATAAAATATTATATATGATTGTCAGAGAATTCTACAGTTGCTGTCCTCAATATTTGCCATCTTCATCATTTGTATGTATGTATGTATGTATGTATGTATGTATGTATGTATATTAAATATATATGCATTGCATAAAATTATATGACATGTGAATATGAGTACTATAATTGTGTGTTTTCATTATTTTTTCTATCGTCTCATATTTCCTCATTTATTTGATATTAATATGTCCAAAGATATTGTACATTAATATGAAGAAGAGCTATGTGGTCAAATTTATATTATTATTGCTATACTTTTTATACGCAATACAAATTAAATTTTAATTATTATAATAACATATACGTATAAGTATGAACATGATTGAATATTAAGGGGGTAAGTGTAGGAAAAAGCTCCTCACCCAAATAAAGATTATATTATTATTATTACTTGGTAACACATAACTTTAAATCAGTGGTAAATATTGATATATCTTATTCCAACTTTAGTGATGACACGATATGTACCTTTTGTTAAAAAAATAATTTTACTCTCACCCCATATTTATTATGCATCTGGTGATTACTTCGATCTTTACATTGACATGGCCATTGTTGATTGGTCTTGTATTTATTATTCAACTACTGATGTTAACTCGGCCACAGATTATTTTAACAAATTAGTTCGGAAGAAAATCAAAACTAATATTCCTCAAATTACTACTTAGAATTCCTTCAAATTTCCTAATTGTTTTCCCCCCACGCTTTAATACAAAACTAGGAGGAAAAATCATGTTTCCAAAAATTTAAACAAAATGGAATTTTATTCACTTTTCACACTTTCATAAATTAGTTAAATTAGCTTTAACTAAAGGTAGAACTATTTGGATTAACTCAATAAAAATTTGTAAATAAAGCAAGCCCAAGGATTTTTGGAAATTGGTTAAAAGTAATCGAGTAAATAGAGTATCCCTGTCAAGACTAGATATTGATGGCAAGATTATAAAGGATCCTTTATTAATTCCAAATGAGTGTGGGACCTATTCTCATTCCGTGTATAATTTCGCCTTACCAGTAACGCCCTGCACTATTATTGAAACTAATGTGTCCTTGTATCTACGCCACATTACATCCGTGGATGTCGTTAATGATATTAAAAAGTTGAGCTAAATGTGCCGGGACAGATGAAATTACAAGATTTATTGTTGAAGGCTTTACCAACATTCTCAGTCCATTGTTAGATTATATTTTCAACACTAGCTTGTCAAATAAATCTTTTCCCCTAAGTTGGAAACTACATGTTTCCATACCTATTTTAAAAATAGGGGGGATGTTTATAGATAAGTACCTATCGTTTTATAAAATAATTCCTCTAAAGTATTCGAGAAAATAATACACAAGCATACTTTCAGCATATAAAAAGGTAAACTCTGGGACAATCAACATGGCTTTGATAAAATTAAATATATCGTCACGAATTTAGTAGTTTCAGTGGTTTGTTGCCCCTCAAGTCTCTTCCCAGGGCAGGTCGATGCTATTTATTTTGAGCAAAGTAAGGCTTTTGACTTATGTCAGCATAGTATCATTCTCATGGAACTTTGTAATTTTGGCATATCTTTATCTTAAAGAAAAATTGTTTAGCATTTATTTTCATAATATATAATTTGCCATCAAATAGATTCGCACACTTCCAACAAATTCTAGCCGCTCGTGGTATAGCTTGGAAAGTCCGTTCACCGTAGGAATTGTTTTTTGAAAGTCCTTTATCCCTACCAGAAATCTATTGTATAGTAGGATATTTGTAGGGGAAAAGATCTTTCAGAGAGTAATTCCTAACGTGAATGGAGTATAGGTTCACTTATCTTAAATGTGTGTATTTATTACATTGGTAAACACTTAAAACATATATAGTTATTTTATTTTTGTTGATGATGTCAAACTATTTAAAATTATCATATCAATTGCAGATTGCATGCATTTAAAAAAATAACATAAGTGGTATTTTACAATGGTCTCTTGCATATGGAATGTCTATTCATAAATCAAAAACCAAATCCATATTTTTAATAGGAAAACTAATCCTATTTTTTCGCTCATAAATTGGTCAATAATAACATAGTTCGCTCCTTTATAATAATGATTTAGGTATTCTATTGGAGAACAAATTATAATTTCACTATTGTGCTGGCCATATAATATCTAACTCATTGAAATTACTTGAACCAATTAAATTTATTAGCTCTAGATTTAATAAATGTTACTCTATTTTATTCTTGTACTATGCCTTAGCTATATCTAAGCTCAAATATGCTGATAACATTCGAAAACTTCTTAGGGCTCCAAACTTTCTTCTCGCGCAGGCCTTATTGCAATGCCCCTTTCGGTTTTAATATTTTCATTAGCAACCTTTCTTGTAAATTAGCCCTTGAACATGTAAGTATCCATGACCCTACTCGGACCTTAAAAAAATTGATTGCATAAAGTTTTAATTTTTTCACAAACTTGAATATTTTCCTTAGAAAATTGTCCATCTCACCTCTCTTATTGGCGTTGATACCATATACAAACTAATATATTAATGAATAATGTATATAATCATATTATTAGATCTAATAAGGATAAAATATAGTTTTGGAAACCTAAACCCAGTTGTCAGCTTCTGTATGGTGTAGCTTAGATAATTTAATTCCCGAAAAGCCCAAAAAATGTGTATTTGTTAAATTGGGACTTTCTCTTTCAAATATATGAATTAATGGCTGAAACATTGAGATTTGTGTTTGTTCTATAATATGGCTATTTTGTAAGTGATATACTTAAATTACCAGTAGGTTCAGAAAACGCACATTAAATACCACGCTTGGATAGTGAAATTTACTTTCATTATATCTTTATATATATATAATATTAAATTATATATATAATATTATATATATATATAAAATATTAAATTATATATATAATATTACATTTTATAATTAATTAATATTACATTTTTATCGACAATAACTGGTCAATTAATTTAACCTAGGACAGCAACATTGGACTATGAACACCCTCGCCTCAGAGAGGGGTAATGTCGTGATTTAATATGGGCTGCCACGCACTTTTAAGACCGGGAGAGCTGGGAAATAATAGGGCATTTCTTTCGTCTCGCAAAAACAGGTTAAACACAAGTAATTTTGAAAAATCTAGTAAAATTACTGGAATATTGGTTAATTTGGGACATTAACTGAAAGTTTAAAATAATATGTCTTTGGATGAATGAAAACGTGAACTGAACTAGGCACACTGATTCAAACATTTCTTATTCCCCCTTAAACAAGAGCTGTGAAGTGAGAGAGAATGTATTTCCACATAAATCTTAAATCATTCCGTTTGAGACGTAAGTTACATGACTTCACTCTAGTCAGTTTGTTCAAAAGTTGTTTTTTTAAATATAAACTTCCTGAAAAAATTAGAAAATTGGAAATTATTTCTGGAAAACCTGGAACACACAGGTAATTTGGTAGTAAGAAGATAGTGGCAGCCCTGAATACGTGATTAAAATTATAATTTAGGTATAATTTGTGCTCGTACCTCACTCTCCTATACATTTAATTGGTTTCTCTACCCACTCTTCCACAAATCATGTCGCCTAATTCATTTGAGGAGGAGGCAAGGAGGTAGCGCTAATGTCTGCATGGTGCTACATAGGGGGAGGGTGGGTGCACCACATTGTTACGTAGCACAGATATTTATACTTTCAAATGTTGAAAGAATAATATTATTGTTCATTTTGACACTGTTAGTAAACATAGTTATATGAATAACTTTCAAGTCTGAGTAGTATTCAATCTGAGTTCGTCTTTTAATGTCACAAAAGATTTCCTATAAAATAATGACATTCACTGTGTATGTGAAAATTTATGTAACACAGGTTTGGAGGGAGGAGAAAGGGTCAGGCTAAATGTGTATTTAGGATTACATAAGGGTGGAAGGGTAACAATAATACAATAAAAAAGCGTAATATTGTTTATTTATGACTTCTAGAAATAGCTTGAATATATTAGATAATTTGACAGAACAAACCTACAAACATATCAAACATATTTTAAATGTTTGAGTTATTTTTCAATAAGTTTGTATAAATGTTAATGATCTATGCTAGTTCCTAAAGATCAGGCCAAACATAATTTTGATTTTGGTGGTACATTTATAAACAATGTTGATTTTTTTTCACGCAAGGCTTATGGAATGAACACACTCAAAATGCAATATATTCATTGGGATTTGAAACACAAATCTTTATCTCTAAATGTAAGCTATACCATTTTCTAACAACAACAAAAAAATATGGGACACTTGAAGTTTATTTTCGTATTAAAACATTTTAGAAATAACCTATTAGGAAAATAAATATCTGGATTTTTTTTCCTTGTAGATTTTTTTTTTCTATTTGTTTTGCGTCAAGTTGATGATTTCTCCTTTATTTGCCAGTGTTTAGACACCTTCCTTAAATACTCAAGGTGTGTTTTTCTCTTGTAGAAATATTTTCACACACACAATACTGATTGTAAGAGATGAGAAAGAAAAGTTCCCTCTACACCCCCACAACCCCTTCTCAAGCTTCAACCCCAATTCACCGTAAGAATAAAAGCATCTCAACTCTATTGAAAGCTTTTGCTTTGAAGTAGTTTTAATCAACGTCGTAAATCAAGGTGAGCTCAATTTTGTTTTTGTGTCATAATATGTATTAAGGTGATTAAAAATATACTTGATACAGTTTTATTTTTAATAAATACGAAAATTTTATATTCCTATAACAATTGCATTTAAGATCTATACGAAATCAACCCCTTGAAAAACTACAGAGAAAATCGTAAAATAAATATTTTAAAATGATTAGTATACTAATATATTCATATAGTTTCAGGACTGTTATATATATGTATATATATGCCTCTATTGTGACTCATTTGATAATGTACCAGATGTTAAAGTACTCGTAATTGATTAAACTAAATATAAACTCTAAAAATTTGTGTATCTCGAGTGAGTTAGTTTCATTTAAAGAGGTGGCAAATTGTCCGTATCACATCTTTAGTTCGTGGTTTTCTTGTTTTGAGCAAGATAATTGGATAAATTAAGACAAAATAATCAAAAATATTTTTGACAACATAGTAATATTCACAGGGTTACCAGTTCGGGGTTCGTATCTCAGCCGGATACACAAGGGGTGGTTTTTTTTAATGGCCACTCAATCTTTACACGAATATTTGGGTAAATTTTTATTAAACTCTATATTCCTAATTCTCGACTCCGTAATTAAGTTAATATCTCAGATGGGTAGTTTGAGATGGCACAACAAACAAAAGAGGAAATAGCTTTATATTTGATTCCTCCAATTTAACAGTGACACTTGATACGATCCATTGTCACAGGACGGGCTGGCAATTAGAAAATTTACTAGATACACTTTCACCTATTTATACGTAAAGTATTATGATCTGCAGCTATCACTTTTAGATATTTTCAGTATCTAATAAAATAATAAAATGGAAGATACAGCAAAAAAATGTTAAGTCACTTTGCATACAATTTTCAGGACGACTTTTATACCTCAAACCCTCTAAACACCCCAGAAAATATTTTTTTAAATTAATTTAAATATGACAGAGACCTTATTAAACCATAATCTAAAATGCATTATAAAGGTATCATAATTGTCTAGCAGATGGCAGCACTAGATCATTTAGAGCTAAATTTGGATCCCTCATTTCCCCCCTGTATACTTCAAGTGTTAGCAACTTATGATGCAACAAAATACGTATGTATTTTTTATAAGACTCTTCCTATTAAAATTGGACTTTAAATATGTGTGTTCAACCCCTCAAACAAAGTAATTTATGTCCGTCTATCTTGTTCAATTAGGTTTAGCCCTTAAAGTGTTGTTTTTTTACTCTATTTTTTCAACCCCCAGAAGAAGGAAAAACCTCTTATTTCTGCCATAAGTCTGATAGAAAAGCTCTAACCGCATTCCTTATGGGATTAGGAAAAGCTCGTTATTGCGAGGAAATACAGGAGTAGCCAAAGAATTAGACTACACTCAGCTCTCATAAAATATAGAACCTTTAGGAATCAAATACGTAGATAAAAAGCATCATCTTTGTCTAATATAGTTTGCCGGTGTTGGGGAGGTTGAGTCATGAATCCCGACAACATTTACTGGGGGTATTTTACCAAATGGTTTCCCACTCTTCGTCCACAGAAATGTGGGTACATTTACTCTAAGTTTTACTTTAATCATCCCGAATATACTATCGTATAACATGGAAACAGCCCGGAGTGATGAAACGAAATTTAAAAAATATACAGTTTATATCAACTAAACCAAAAATGTTATTAATAAGAAAATATATATCCTATTTTCCATTTGGGTAGGGCCTAAGAAAACAAACTACCAAACTATGTTTGTATAACTATTCCAGTCATTCATGTTTGAATATTTTAATTTGAAATAGGTTCTTAAGATGATATCTTAAGAGCTTGATTAAATGGAGTAGAATAAACAAAATTACACTCGATCCACGAAGCATATGGTTTTATGGTATGGTTTGGTTTTGTGAACTATTTTTTTGACAACAGAAAAATTTGAATAAGTATAACAATTTTAAAAAATGTGAATGATAATTTCTTAGTTTTGTTGATATTTTTTAAATATGCTAGAAGTGCTACTGATATTTAAAGTAAGCCTTGATTACGAAATATAGTAAGAGGATACGACGTCTGGTTTCAACCGAATTACAGTCCAATCTTCATAGGAAGTACCTTATCGGACAACTAGAAACGTTTCTAGAAATACTTTCACGTTGTCACACGTCAAGTCATGTGATCTGCAGTAGTAATATATATTATCAATATTCATAAAATAATACTATTAAAATATAGAAATGTAATCGGTGTTGGCAAACAAAAAACGTTTTTTTTAAATTTTCTAAAATTAAAAAAGTTTCTTTAATTTCTAAAATGCACTTGTTATAAAAATTAGACAGCGCCTATAGTAGAACTCTGGTAGGATGAGTAATGATAGTTACAAACGTTTCTAAAACCATTTTAAATATATTAATACGTCAAGTTGTGTGATCTGCAGCTGTTACTTTCTTATTGTTAATATTAAATCCCTATAAAAAATAATATCTCCATGGTGTCAGTACGCGATCGAGCTATACCAACCGAGCTGCCCCCATCTGTTGGCAAAGATAGTGCCAACATGTGTGGATGAAGGGTGTCATGTGGTCAGCACAACCCAGCCCCTGGCCATTAATCTCAGTTTTCTATAACAGAAATATTATTTTTTTCATTCAAGTATCTCCTCATTTGTCCTCACGAGGCTGAAATGAGCCCATTCCAGACCCACTACCTCATAGAAAATCTGGAAGTGGCTGGGATCGAACCAGGGACCTCTGTATCTGTAGACAGAATCTGATCACTAGAACATAGAGTTGGTCACTTATGACATAATAGTAGACCTAATATACTAAAAATGTTACTAATTTTGACTGCAAATAGACCTGTTTCTATTCTCTAAGCTGTTCTTTCGACCAAAGACCTACATACATGTGCACATTATGGGCAATTTTCATGTTTTTTGTGATAAAATTCGAATTTGGTGTTAGTTGACGGTACTTAATTAAGCTGGAATTTGTAATTTTGGTACGTCATAGTCTTATACATATTTCTGCTCCATTTTTGGTCAAGTTTGGCCCTACATTTTATTTTGTATTTGTTTCAGTTTGCAATCGTCCTGTCCTTTACATTTTTCGCTTGTGTGTATTTGGAAGTAAAAATCCTCCCTGCTCCTTCCACTCGCTTTTGTTTATTGACTGCTTTGTTTTATAGTTAGGGGTAGTTCTGGAAGTTCATCCCATGGCCGAAGTAACAATGGCTATTGCAAGTAGTGTGGGGGTGAGAGCTGGAAGTGGTCTGGAGTTCTGTCTTCTAGCAGTTGTAAGGAGACCTCAGTGTAATAAAGATGGGCAAAGCTAAAGATGTCACACCATGAAAGAGAGCACAAATTTAAGTCCTTTCGAAAACTGGAGGTAAAACAAAAGCTCAAATTAGTCAGATTGTAGGAGTAAGTACTAGTTATGTTACGCGATTCCCACAGAAGATGACGGATCATTAATGTACCACACCACAACGAGTGGGCAGGTGCGGTAGAAAACGCGTGATATCGCCCATTTTAAAAAGAATTTTGTTTCGAGAACAGCGTAAAATATGAGTCATGATATCAACTCAGTTTCAGGCGGTTTCTAGGGAACATGGATGAGAGGTCTCTGCTAGCACTATCCGCTGTAGGATTTCCGAAAGTGGATTAAAAGAAAGACCTCGCAAAAAGCAAAAAATGGCACCTGCCATGATAAAAAAAAACGCCTTGATTGGGCCATGTCCCACAAGGACTGGGGAAAGGTAAATAAATTACCAAAAATGTGTTAAAAGTAAAATTATCGTTATTACAACACAAGTTTTGAGATAATTTTCATTTTTAGTTTTTATTAATTTGTTTATTGTCAAGCGAATAACGAAAATACTTGTTTCAGGTATAGTTTAGTGACGAGACGATTATCTCTGCTGTTAAAGAAATCCCCCATTATGTAAGAAGAGGGCCAGGAGAGGCTTCCAGGAAGGAGTGTGTAGTGCAAAATGTAAAGCACCCCACTAAAGTTGTGATTTGGATTATGATTTCAATTTATAGGCCTGGTAAAATTCATGTAGTTCAGGAAAACATGAATGCTGGACAATACAGGGAGGTGATATAAGCGTGTATTATTGTACCTATTATGAGTGAATGGTTCCCAACAGGTAATGGAATTTTCATGCAAGATGGTGCGCCATGCCACAGGGCAAAACGTGTTACAAGCAAACTGCAAGAACGGGACATATCTGTGTTGGAATGGCCCGGCAACAGCCCAGATATGAGCCCTATCGAGTCTGTGTGGAGTGTTTTGAAGAAATAAATGAAACAGAAACACCCGACAACCAAGGAAAGTCTGGTAAAACACATTATATCTGTGTGGCAAAATGAGGACGATATTGTACAAATGTGCAAGACAGCAATAGAGGGTGTGCTACGTCAAATCGAATCCTTAATAAGGGCTAAAGGGTGCCATACTTAGTACTAAAACGAGTATAAATACTGTAAGTAAAGTAAAAGTGTATGTAGGTATAGTTTAGTAAAAGTTTAGTATCGAATAAATTAATTATTTCGTTAAAATTAGAAAATTGCTAATAATTTGCACTCGTATG
Organism: Timema californicum; assembly: GCA_902141385.1. Taxonomy (NCBI): domain Eukaryota; kingdom Metazoa; phylum Arthropoda; class Insecta; order Phasmatodea; family Timematidae; genus Timema; species Timema californicum. The sequence continues at coordinate 565,063 of CABFOW010000049.1, forward strand.
TACTATACATAAGATAAGCTTTATCCGTGGGGTGAGACAAGCCCTTAACTTCAAAGCGTAACAAATAATAATTAAAAGATAACTTTAACAGGATTGATTAGTTACATGAAGGACGTACTGTAGCCTAGCTTGTTCTCACTTTCAAAAACAAGTGTACAATAATTTTTTTTCTTCTTCTTTTTAAGAATTTACAGCTCTGACATTAAAAAAAACCATAAGTTACAACTAGAACAATAATTATTCTTAAAAAGATTTCTCCTACCCATGTTGCAGTTTTTAAGGCATAGAAAGTGATCTTGGCTGATTTTTTCTAACAAGGGAAATAACCCAAGGACCCTTGGACCTAGGCGAGGGTGGCGAGGAGACCTCACGGTGGCCATTGAAGAAACACACGCAATCACACATATCACTCTGTTACAGGGTTGGAGACGAGCTACTCACTCAAACTCGACATCTATTATTTATATTCATTCTTTAAATGCTAGTTAGAATCAAAGTTTGGACCAAATTAACCCTAATTGTTAATTTGTTATATTTTATTTACATCAAACCCAGTATAATCGTTGTTTGAGAACGTGAAACTACCTAGCTCCCAAACACAATATACTTAAATATTTAAATCTAGCGTTGAGTTATAAACTGACGCACGTGAATCTAATAGAGCAATCAGTTCATATACTAATCCGGTCAGTATCCAAACCAAGGATTCCAGGGCGGATACGAATCGCGCCATTAAAACTTTCGAGATCGTTGGTTATTTCTGAAACAGTCTATCACATACTTCTGAGAACCATTTGCCCCAGTCAAACGATCAAAGGGTCCGTATTTGTCTAAAAGAGAGTGTACGTTGTTCTTACACGTTTCTCTCTCTCTTCAGAGATAAATGACAACATTCTTGTAAAATGTGTGTGTGGTTTTTTTTTTGTGAAAGATGGTCCACCGAAGGTAAAGACTTAATGACACCATTATATCACCAGAGATGTAAGAGATCCACTCACACGCCTCAAGAAATGTTCACAAGCGTTTGTTAGGAGGAGAGATGAAAGCGGAAGCCAAACATATAAGCACC
>CABFOW010000050.1:0-76939 GCA_902141385.1 Timema californicum
ACGTCACTCTACCTGACGTCACCATAAACACAGGGTTTTTTTTCGTCATAATCACGTCACAAATGTTCACTTCCGGATTAAACCCTGGCTTTTACTACTTATTAATTCCCTCCCATTTGTGTTAACCTCCTTGCTTATTTATACTTTCTCTCAGCCAACTGTAATAATAGTTTCTCTTCTCCTTTTAGACGTATTAGGACTATTTGTTACCTCTGATAAGAATTTTCATGATCCTAGCAGATTGTTTTGTTTGTTATTTAAACTTAGTTTTTCAATGTTTTCAGATTGCCTGACCTTGGGTTGCAGAGAAATAAGGAATGTATGGTTTAAAGTTCTGATTTCTGTGGTTTCAGTTGAGGATTGACTGATCCACAGAGACTGTAAAAACTTCAATTAGTTTCTACTACCACCGTTTATTAGATCTGGCGTTGACTCATTCAAAACGCAATTGACAAGGCTTCTCACGCTTTTACCACTATATTACAAACAAATTAATGACATTATTTTTTAATGATTCTATATATAATCAAGTAATATTATAATCTTTACACTTGTAAATGTAATTTAACATGTCTAAAAAATATAATGAATAAATCCTATAAATATAAAATATATATAAAAACAATATTTTTGTCGCACTTACTATAGTCTTACCAAAGTTCTATTATATAAAATATATAAGCCTGGAAATAGTCTATATACACAGAGAAAAAAACTACATTCGGAAGCAAATTGTATGGTCAATTAGTATTTTCTACACATAACCTATTTAAATATATATATATTTGCATTTATCAGTATATGCGAAAAAGGTGTTTCTCAACCTATATTGTTAACAATGATGAAAAAAATATAATCTACAAATAGGCCTACTCCGTAACTCAAGATACGGCACAGTAGCTAACAGAGTTATTTATCTACCTTTCGATAAATGTAATGGTTGCTTACACTTTTAGGGAAAGAATAGGAAAACCTCATTCTTTACAAAATTTCACATAACATGTCTGACAATTTAAGTGTATTTTCTTAGCACCGCAGCTTACTACACGTTCTGGCTATACACATACGTAATAACTATGCGAATGTGTCAGGGAGTAGGTGGTATAGGAGGTGTACGCCCATTTTCGTGGAGGGAAAGTGGATGAGAATTGCGTATACAATTATTTTTTTAAATAATATTTTAGTAACTGTCATCTTCATCACCGAGTGATTAGGGCTACCGACTACAAATTAAGGAAAGCCTACTTGAGACTCAGATGGTGCCCACCATATTTAAATATGACTTTATTAAATAATTTTGTATTTTTTTCATTCGTAAATTACAATTACTCAAATTATATAACCTAATATTCAATAATGTGGAGGGTGAAGTTGAAGGTAAGCATCTGCAAGTTACAAAAGGTATTTATACTAATTTACAATATCGGTTCCTTTTGATTTATATTATTAATTCAGCTTAAACTACAGTAAAAATATAGTAATATCTTGTCAAAACTAAAATAACCTTTGGAAGGGGAAGTAAAGCCGTTGATCACATGTCGATTGTGCCGTGTAAAGGAACCCCGGGAGGTGTGTGAAAATACCTTTCCAAAAAAATTGGTAGGCCCTTTAACTCTTGCTGATAGAAATTCTCATGTTCTGATATACTCCATCTGTTAAAAAAGTGTACGTTAAATACCTCAGATAAATAATGTGTCTGGAGAGAGGATAGAAAACACAATTCGACCTTGTGGATTAAAACTAGGCTGGCTGACAGTTTAATTAAGCCTTCTTTCATATATTCCTCATGCTCAAATGTAACAATTCCCGGCTCAAAGATCGATAGCTTGTTTGTCTCGAATGTTGATATGTTAGAAAAGATTAGCCTCTAACCTAATTCAAGTGTTTTGCTTAGGAAGTGTCTCTCGGGTGTGGTTGAAAATATTTAGGGCGTAATCATACTTTAGCTAAGAATTCATATGAATTATTTACAGTTTTTCATAAATATAAAGTATTGTAATCGTAATCATCATGATTATGATGGATCCGAAGTTTTATGTGCCCAAAACTCAAAAAAGTGTATCTTACAATTTTGCCTGTCCCATAAATGTCTTTCTATACATGTATATCTGGAGATAAGTCTAAACGGTTTTATGAATTTTATTCAAACTTGATCTTTAAATGGTCATTACCTCAGGCAGATTTTTTAATTTTGATTCAATTCTTCGAGTTAATGATAAATGAATTTGAGGATTAGAAATGTTTCGAAAATGACTAGACTACAACCAATTTGATTAAAATAAATATCTGATAATTGTTTGATATGGCAAATAACAATGTTTACGTGTTTTTGTTGGGAAAAATTAATTAAGGGTAGTTTAGTGAAGGGAGTTATTTTAATTAAATTTGTGACAAATGTAGTATTAAGTGATTAAAATAAATGGGTTACAAAATAAGATAGTTTCGGTTACTAAGTTAAGGTGTGAATTATTATTTATTCTTGACATCGATCTGGAAGTTTGGGATTTATACCACTTAAATCTAGTTTATGCCTAATTAACCGCACCCTCGTGACTATTTGGGTGATTGACCTTTCGGTAAAAATATCTTAGGTACTAGCCGGGGAATGAACTCGGGACTCCTTGACTCGTAGCCAGGTGCAATGACCACTACACCACGGGGCCACATAGTGAGTGTCATGGGGAGATATTTTTATTTATTGTTCCCCCCGCATACCCACCCACCTCCCCACCACAACCACCACCACCACCACCACCACTATCTCTATTTATCAGGCAAATTTTTATAAATTTAATTCAAAATCACAATGTTGTCCCTTCTATTAATTGTTCATTTATAGCGCAGTGCTACTAGCATTGAAGTAAAATAAAACTTTATTCCAATCATTTGGATATTATGGTGCCAATGGATCCCTTTCCTTAAAACTATAAAACCAATTTTCAATAAAGTGAAAGTTTAATAAGCCTTAAACATGAAATAAAGAGATAATTTTGATAACCCCCTCGCTTACCCTCCCCCCTCAAAAAGCTTTCACTGATATAATTGTATAATTTATTTGTATTTGGAGACACATAACAAGGATATTTAATTACTCCTAACTCTAGTTTCTTTACAGTCTCATAAAAACAGGTCCAATTTAGTCAACTGCTACCTCCCACGTGCATAAATAAATCACAGTAGTCATCACAACATTTGTTGGATATAAAATTAATAATAAAAAAAACACGAATATATAAGGATGGTCCTTTTTTCGTCTTGGAACACATATTTATGTCACTATTAATACCCTTTCATCACCTACCAAGGCCACCAACCTTTAACTCTTCTCTGTTATAATCTTAGTATCGAACATCTTCATCGCATTTTATTTTTATTTTTTTACTAGAGGTAAAAATATACAATCAGCATCTGGTAGGATAACAGCGTTTAGTCCGATGAATAATTCATCGTGACATCCCACACACACACACACACGCACACACACACACACACACACGCACACACGCACACAAGCGCGCGCTGTCTCCAGGATGAAGGGGCGTGGCAATAAGACATGCTGTCGTTACCATGGTTACAGCTTCCCTGCTCACGAGGTCCCATGAGCTACCTAGGGTTGTAGGGGGTTTCCATAGCGACAATTTGAGAGGGAAACAAAAGTGTTTTGGTGTGAGGGGGTGTCGGTTGTATATGTGTGCCCCTCTGTGCTCTGTGAATGCCTGGATGGAGAAAGTCTCCGGGACAGTTTCATATAGTCAGACTTAGCACACCTCAAGTGTGGTGCTATACTAAATACAGCATGACACCTACCTATACCACAATGGAATGGGTCAGTTTCACGTATGAAATTGGTCCTTTTCATTCTGATTTAGGTAGGATTCGACCACTGTTTAGTTTCGCGTCACACTTAAGGTGCACTAAGTCCCACTATGAAACTGGTACTTCGTGTTTGAAGGGTAGCTGACTAGGAAGGGTATATCTGGTTCACGGTAATTTGTAATTCTCGTCTACCTCTCAAACATGTTCGGTCACCTTCACCTTGCAGCGTCGGCGCTACATATTCTTCCGTCCTGCGCAAATGTTGACTGACTATCCATTTGGTTTTCTATCTATCATGCTCTTGTCCCGTTATTTTCTCCTTAACTCATATTTAAAAACTATAGATAAAATGTTACAATTCAGCTCACAAAAAATTCAAACTTCGGAACATGCTGGATGCTGCACTGACCTTGGATGAAACCAATACAGTAACATGGGGTGCTAGTTATTAAAATAAAAAATAGCAGATATGGAAGGACATAGCGATGGTGATAAGAATTGGGGTGCTACAAAGTTTCTTGAAAATACGGTTGAACAAAATTGTGGCTTACCCCATTGCCCTTGCGAAACTGTCACAGTGAGTTAATGCATGCGTTTAGCAACACCTTGATTTTTGTTAGAAGAACAGTGGAGAAAGCTCAAATATATTTCTTTGCGGCCAACATTAATAACAATTTACTTTCTTATTTTTGTAATTCAATAAATATTGATAATATCCATCAAAAGTGACAGTTGCAGACAACTTGACTTGATGGATAAATTAATTGAGATGGTTTAGTAACTTTAGTAACTATCTTATACTGTTGTTCCTACCAAAATCATTTTACAGGTGTGCTGATCGTGTTAGCTGGACAAGTAATATCTATTTTTTTTAATAGCACCGTATCTTAATACCTCTTCTAGTTATACGAAAAATAACTAATTACGCTTATAAGTTAGGGTTGAGTAAGGGTGAATTTAGAGGGAAGTGTACTTACATTTGCATGGAGGGAGAGTGGAAAACATATTTGAAATACTACTCCTAGTACACCCTACTGGGATTGGAACTCTGATCTCTTTGTCATCGGCAGTCTAATCTATTGCGAAAGTGACGCCTTAGACCATGTGGCCAACAAAGCAGGTGACAAGTTGATTCGATCTACGTCACTTGCTAAAGCGACAAAACGTATATACTAATCTAAATAGTATGGAACCTTTTTACTTTCTCATATAAAGAGAAAGTATTTTAAACGTGAAAAAAAAAAGCCATCTCCAGATTTTGATGAAGCTTTATGTTTTATATGAACCTGGACCCAAAAAAAGTGGACTTTTCAATTCTGTCTGTTCCCATGTTTATCTTTATGTCTGTCTGTCAATCTGTCTGTCCCTGGCCACATATACCAAATGGCAATATGGATTTTATTCAAACTTGATATTTAGAGTGTACAGGGCTATATTATTATAATAATTGGTTTTATAAGACTGTCAACATAATGAGGCTATTAGTACTATGGGGATCTACCTCGTAACATTTTATTTTTATTTTGACCTTAGCCCTCAAAGTAAGAGTAGTTTACTGAAAAAAAATTTTTTTTTAGTTATACATATTTGTAAATGGCTACAATGATTTTGTTTAAAATATATAGGCTATATTTATGGAGTGGTTGACCTCCCAAATAACACTTTGTAGTTAGTTTTTGGGTAGAAATTTACTAAGAGGTAGTTTAGTAATGAGTTCTTTTCAAAAATTCAAAAAATGTAGAAAATGTCTTTAACAGCTTTTGTTTAAAATGTATCTCTGTTGAGTGTTTTTCATGACAAATAAAACTGTTTACTTGTTTTTGTTTCTTAACCCACTTCAGTGGCCACATGGTCTAAGGCAGAGGTTCCCAAACTTTCTTGGTCCACAATGCTCTTAGTAAGTTTTTCCTGGCAATTCTAGTTCAAAAGAAATACATAGTCTTTTTTCTTACCAATATCCTACTATATAATAGATTTCTGGTAGGGAAAAAAGTCCTTTCCCAGGTAAACTCCTACCGTGAACGAACTTTTTTTTTTTTTAATAGTTCCATTAAGTCCGAGCAACATTATTTTTTTACCCTAACAGCTTAGTAGCCGTTTGAAAAATAATACACATAGGCCTATATTTAAAAAAATCATTATTAAATAACTACACTTTCCTTCTAATGTGGTCCGGCACCTTATCTCAGTCGGTAGCTTGTTTGCCTACGGAGATAAGAAACCCGAGTTCGATTCCCAGCATGGGCAAAAAAAGTATCATCAATGAAAATGTAAGTGCACTCTTTCACTCTTTCTTAGTCTTAAAATAAATTATAAGACATACCAAGCTACGACAGGCCTAGCCAGATGGTAGTGGGAAAATATATTATTTGAATAAAAAACTGACCCAGGCCATAGGCTGGAAACAGTAATGGATGTAAAAAACCTACTAATGAGATGTATGCACCTTTTGGAATCTTTATATTATTAATTTTAAATATCTTGCGGCACCCTCATGAGTTTGCTAGGGCTCCGTGGCACACAGTTTGGAAACCACTGTTTTAAAAAATCAGTCTCGCAAGCAACTAGACTGCCGGTGACGGGGAGATCAAGGTTAAATCCCAATAGGGTGTATTAAGGGTAATTCTACATAAATAGTTTTCCACTCTTCCTCTAAGCAAATGCGGGTACACCTTTTCTAAAATTAACCTCCCTGATTCCCAACACATTAAATTAAGCAGTAAAATATGCGTAAATACCAGAAGTGTGTTACGCGGTGATAGGAAAAAACCTAGGTTTTTAGAGGAAAATACTTTTAAGGGTAGTTTAATAATAAATGTTTTGTTTTAAATTTGGACATTTTAAAATTAATAGCTTGGACACATGGTATAAATTTCAAGTTCCTATAATATATTTTATTATATTGGATAGGTCTGGGTTTGTATTACAGCCAAGTGTACTGAGGGAATTTTTTTCTTAAATGATTTCCCACTCTCTCTCCAAGCGAATATAGTAAGTTTCCTTTCAATTATATCTTTACCAACACTATCCCTTTACCTTAATTGAATGCCAAACCTTGGATGGGTAGTAAAACACAATAGAAAAAAAATCTTTTGTGTTGTAGTTACCTGGGCAATGAAATGTGTTGCACGTCATATTTGTTTACGTTCAATCTGTCAAGGGTTAATTCTTACCCTGCCTGGGGTACACCACTCAGCGGGGTTCTCTCTCAAAAGATATTTTTGTTCTAACTATTATGGGAAGGTTCTGCGAATAGGTAGATAAACCTTGCCACAATACTGTGATAGGTTCGTTACTGTTAAAGTAAGTGTGTTATAGCCTTATAGTATCCTAATAGGGTGTATCCACATAGTGACAGGGCTGCCTAAGACACTTTTAAGATGCAATAGAAGCTAATGCTAGTTTTAATAAACCACTTTGGTTTGATACTTTAAAAAATGATCCCAATAAAAACATTATACTTACAATTCAGTGCATTTCTTTTTATTTTAGTGTGACCACATCTCAATACTCAAATACACAGCATGAGATTACAAGCTACTCGCCAGCGTGTAAACTCGTGCGCGTGTAATCGTGTTTCATCAAGCTAAGCGTGTCTCAATTACACTCAGATCTATCTCGTCCTAATTGCCAAGTATAAGTGTTTCAATTAGCGTGGCAGGTTGTATTCTTTGATCAGTAGGCGTATGATTATTTATTTAGCTATACGCTTATATACTAATTACACTTATGATGGTAAATATTATGAAGGTCATATTTAGAATATTAGTACCCGAATTTGTTTGAAGGGACAGTGTAAAACCATTTTAGAAAAAAAAAACCTCAGTACATCCAACCGAGATCAGAACCTCGATCATCTCATCTAGTATATTATGAGATTAGCGCCTTAAGCCATGTGGCCACTGGAGCGAATATTTGTTTGTTAAATTGCATTGTCTCCAATGAAGTGGAACACCAATAATACTGTAAAGTACTTCATTAAAGCATCATATTTGTAACGTTTTAATCTTTTAAAGTATTTTACCCACATTCTTGTCGTTTACCTTTTTTCTAACGCCTCCTGAAATCTATTTCGTACTAAAAGGGCAACTAACAACCATTCACGCATGAACTGCTTTCTCGAACTTCAGCTATTACAAGATTAACTTTATTAAAAACAGTGATTTTACTTGTCAGAGGGTAAAATATTACACGCATAGCGAAAAAAAAAAGTCTCCTCTTTAACTTCAATCATTAGGGTAAAGTGGGTGGCGAGCTAACTAGCCAGAGGGTAAAATATCGTGCAAATAACGAAAAAAGTGGTCCTGTCCTCAACTTTCTCGTTGGGATAAAGCGAGCGGCGAGTTAACCAGCCAAAGGGTAAAATATCGTGCGAATAGCGAAAAAAAGTGGTCCGGTCTTCAACTTTCTCGTTGAGGTACAGCGAGCAGTGCTAGTCAGCGCAATTACATTCGGCGAGCTTAATATCAAAGGCGAGTAGTTAGTAACCTTACCCTGTGTAATTGAGGCTTACTGTCCAACTCGGGTTGTACTCATATTTAAACTAATGGGGTAGAGATGCTGAAAGGTAGAATTTTGAGTAAGTGTAGTCACATGTGAGGGAAACGGGGAGGATTATTTAGGGATTCGAACCCTAACCTCCCCATTACTGGCAAACTTAAACGAGGAATGACTAACTTATTTGTCCACTAGGGCAAATTTAGGTTGTTACCATAATCATTACTTTTATTTTTTAACACCGCGTCTTACTACCCGTTCATGCTACACGACTCCTCTTCCTCCCCCACATCATTAATCATAATACTTATCACCGCGTCTTAATACCTGTTTGTGTTATACACTTAAGTACTATTTACGCTCATGGGTTAGGAATTGGCAAGGTTTAATATAGAGAAAGTGAACCCACATTTTTGTGGAGGAAGAGTGGAAAACCATTCAGGAAAAATAACCCCCAGTTCACCAAAACCAGATTCAAACCTTGATCTCCCCGTCCTCGGCAGTATAGCTCAACACGAAACCAGCACGTTAGCTAACTAAGCTGCCGAGGTGGGTCCATCATTAATTAAAATACTAAGTATTAGTGGTAGATACACAATTTTAATTAATTAATAAGGTAAGAATAGAGATCATAGAGTTTAAAATAAATAAACCGGTATTTACAGTAAAGGGAACATGGAAAACGATTTAGGAAAACCCACATTTAGTAAACTCGACCGGGATTTGAAATCCGACCTTCGATATACCAGAAAAGAAAAAATTAGATGATTTTTATGTCCGCGTGACCACCACTATAAGTCCAGCCTATACTGACAACATAATATTAATTGTGTATGTGACAGTAGACCTATTAGGAGGTTTACTATGTCAATAAACATCGTTACTATATAATAAAACTGTGTGTTTCATGTTTATAGCAAGTGGTTTTTAGTGCTTGTTTTCATCTTTTAAATAATATATTTAAGTATACATAGAGATTTTATTCGCGGATAGTTACAAGCATAAAAAGTAATTTATGTTATGTGCAAGCAGGCAGGCTATACGGAATTTATTAAATGATAAGTATGCTTGTTATTTTATGTGTTTAGGTTTGCAGGCGTACACTACAATTTTTTTTAATCAATGTGATCCACACTTAAAGTAATGTTATACAAAACTTTTCAAAAGAACTTACATCTAGGATTAGGTATTAAAAAAGGTGTTCACAAATTTGTTGAATAAAAAGCTTTAATACTAGGTCTGTATTTTTATTTAATCAGGTGTATTTAACGTGTATTTTCTGAAATAACTAATTATATCAGAACGCAACTTATAGACTAGCTTAGGTCAAGAGAACAGACACAACACTAAGTCCTTTGGCTGTCAATTCAATACTGCTAAATTTTAAACTATGAATTAACTTTTTTTTTTAATTTTGCAACTCTAGGAATTGAGACTGGGACTCAAAACTCACTAGATGGACCTAATGTAGATTGGGCTATGGAGTGAATTCTCGTATGGGTTAGTCTGAATATTAGTTATTGACTTGGAATAGTCTCTGCCACTTTTAAATTTAGGTTCATTTAACAAGTTAAGGGGCATATTCATTAAGGGTATACGAAAATAACATAGTAATTACAGCCGTTCATTTTGATCCAAGTTAACCTAATTCGAACATGATATAAAAATACTTATTTCATTTAATTCCATCGAGGGATTTAATTAACTAAGTATTTAATAAATTTCAATCAATTTTGTGTTTCAAATTTTCACTGATTTTATTTGTTTCTTTTTTCCATTCATAATATGCAAATTTATTTTACCTGAGGGAACATGTAAAATATATATTATAGCTAGTTATATTGGATTAAATGTTATATTCATTTTTTTTTCGCTTTTCTTTATTTTATTCCCAAATTAGGAAATTAATTTAAAGCCTTCATAAATACAACTAGAGAGAGGAGATTTAACAATTTTATTTATTTAAAAAAAAATTAGGTTTATCGAAATAAGTATTTACAAACAAAGGACACATGTGATCAAAAAGAGGATGAAAACTACTGACGATATTAACGACAAGAATTCGAATACCAAAAGTAACACTAGAGAAATATTCAAGAATATTTTTTATTAATTTAAGAATTTTATCAGGAATCAAACAAGTGTTCGCTACATCCTTACACTGAGTCATGTATATGGAGAGTATAAAATGCCTGGCTAGAAAAAACATTCCTATACATCTCCGCGCCTATTAAACACATTTTCTAAATTAATACACTTTTTTTTAATGTACTTATATTATTCTCTTTCAAGTTCAAACAAATCATTATACAGTAAATAAAGTTTCTTCACGATGTTTTCTTTAAGTTAAATTATTACTTATAGTTTTTTGTCCCCGCAAAGTAATATAAATTCATCAAATTATCTTAAAAATGTCGTTATCGTTGAATACAGATCTTTATTATTGTTTTTATTTGTATTACTATGCAGCCCATTTAATATATCTAATATGTAGAATATAAGAAAATTAAATTTAGACAAAGTGTATCCGTATTCTTTTAGAAGAATAGAATGAGAAACCATTTAGGTAGAAAGAAATCGGTACACATGGGCGGTATTTGAACCCCAAACCTACCCATCACCAGCATACCAGGCCAAACATCTTGCTATTATGCCCGATTGCATATACAAATGAATTAATTTTACAAATTATTACGTGACTATTTTGTGTTAAACATGCAAACATATTTTAAATTATTATGTAATCTATGTTTTTAAATAGACCCTCACATAAATACAACCTTCCCTATCATCAATTGTTTGTATATAAGCGTTTAGTATAATGCTATTTTTTTAATTTCCCGCATATGATTCATAACTGTTTATTTACATCCACTTTTCACGATAATAGATGTGTATTTCCTATTAAACTACCTTCCTAATCCCATAAATTAAGCTGTTCAAGACCGTGGTGTTAAACTTAACAATTTAAAAAAATCTAGTCTAGTATTCATTTTAAAATTTACGATTGACTTGTTTTTGATTGTATTGTTTTGTTTGGTTGGCGGTGACCTGGTGGTCTAGGGGTAAGGTGTCAGACTTCTATGCTGGCAGCCGGGGTTCAATCCCCGGTCCCGGCATAAATTTATCTGATTACCAAACCCTTCCTTCACCTTTGACAAGACATCTTGTGAATGTGGGGAATGCCAGGCCTCCACCGTGGTTCGGATTCCACGTTAAACTGTAGGTCCTCCATTTCATCTCACAATCACCCTACCATTACACATTAGCGTAAGTGCGTATAACCCGAACGGGTAGTAAGACGCGGTGCTAATAATAATAATAATGTTTGGCGAATTGCTGCTTTTCCCCTAAAATGGACACAAGCAAAAACAAAGTTTAATCAAGGTAAGATATTATTCTATAATTTCGGTCAGACTAAAAATAGAATGTGCAGATAAAACCGGCGAGTGAAACTTTTTTTTTCTATTTCGAAATATAAAAGAGGGTCAAAAATCCATGGAACTTCTCTTTGGCAAAATTTCAAAAACATTCCCTCCCAGAGAAGAAATAATTCGGTTTGACAAACCAACCCTCATATAGCCCGAATAATTTGTTGCCCGCCATAAAAAAAATGTTTAAAAATTTCTCTCTTCTTGTAAAACAGATCTAACACTACACAGAACGAATTTCCTCTATTGACCAATAAAAGACGTTTAAAGTGAAAGTAAAGTGTTTCTTAAATACTTCAATGCAAGAACGATTTTAAGAACAACTTTGTTGAATATCTATATTTGGACGAAAATGTTCAAAAATAAATAACCATTGGCTCTTATACCACTCTAATATCTTTAAATGCCTATTGTTTTTTAATAGCTTTGCAACAAAGCAAGTACCAGAAGTGATGGTCAAGCACTTTAATGTATTATATTTGTATTGCACTTGGTCATCTTTGGTCAGGATTCTAATATCGGATAAACGATTCAATCAGAGGGTAGTGAATTTAATTGTGAGTTCTCAATTCTTTCTTCAAGATGATGCAGCAAATGTTTATCTTAGGTAATTGGTTAGTTCCTATTCTTTACCTTAGTTTTTAGTTTATCTTTTGTGTATTCCTATAAGTGATATATATCAGATTATACCTTTCCAACTTGTCCGCATACATTAATGAGGTAGGGATTATAAAAGTATAATTTAGAGAAAGTATGTATCCACCCAATGCAAAGAGAATAGAAAGGTAGTGGCACTTCAAGGAATTTTATTATGTCATTTCTTACGTACCCCAGTATACATCAGTTATATTTTAAATGAATATTTTAAAAATGGAATAATTACGTTAATTGCACATTGGTGTTGATTTTTAAAAGTTTATTTATTATATAATGTTCCAAAATACGACTTGATTTTTAACAACTTAGTTTGCCTTGAATTGTTTACTGAGTGACTTCACAAGCTCAAACAATCATATGTGTTTCTCCATCTGGCGCTAAATTTTATTGTATTTACATTGGGGTTATCCACATTTGCTTGGAGAAGAGAGTGGAAAAACTTTTTTAAAAAAAACCTCAGTACACTTAGCAAAGATTTGTGTCTTAACCTCCCCATCACCACCAAACCAATCAAGGCATGACTGACTACTTTGCCCGTATACACACAGTCATGAGCTAGATATTTATTGAAAACGTATAAACAATATAAGCGTAGATAGCACTACAATTGAACCTGAATCTCACCTGAAACTACCATTGCAGCTCCATTAAATTTGCTCTCCTGAAGCTGTTCTCTCCATTTTAGTTAGTCTGCGTCACAAATCGCCATCCCCAAGATACAATGGATATTAAAAAAGTGCTAAATATGGTAATTTAGAGCAATTCACTCAAATGTAGCCAGATCACTTTAGGAAGACATAATCTGACTATTCAAAAAGTAGCTCAATTCCCTTTTATGTTAAAAGGTGCCAAGTGCCATTTGTTCTTCATTTGCTAGTTCTGAAAGATTGTGTTAACTTTGACTGTTATTAAGATAATATATATAATATCCTTGAGTCATCATTGGATAATGTGTATCTATTTGTACATGCTTGCAAAGATCTTCTTCCTATGGTGATCCAACTATAGATTAATCTGTGCTTCTTATTCGCCAGTTTTGTTTTTTTGCACGTTGGAGCATGGCTAAGCATCGGTCTCCACTGGAAACTTACTTTGGAGAGAGGGAGATTGTTTAAGGGTGGTATAAAATGTATCATATATCGCATTTATTGTTTTAATTTTAAAATGGGACTCTTAGAACTGTTCTTATTTTTTGGTATAGGCTGACCTTTTGAATATTAAGTCGCAAGCTTTGTCTTAAATATTAAATTTGGACATGTGTATTTGTCCCGTCACTCTTGATAACAATTTTTAGTTAAGTTGAATATGAAAATGTACATTCTGATTTATCCATATTTTTTCAAGAAAGAATGAGCCATACGAATTTGATAAAATAATGAATATAATAGGTATATACATGGGTAAAATTCAGAGTAGCGAATTGATAGGAGATCGCGGGATCTTTGAAAAGTTTGAAAGTCGATTGCTGGTTCAAAAAGGTTGCTGAGGCCTGCTGTAGATGGTAAAACCTTTATCAAAAAGCACACCAAGAGCAACCATTTAGGAAGAAAAAACCTCGACCTATTGGATCTGAGTAAATCACACTAAGAATTCACCTTTATTTTTTTCTAAGTATATCTCATCTTACTACCTGTTCGGGCTATATGCCTATGTACTAATTACACAAACAGTTTTAGGGATGAGGAAGGATATATCTATAGGAAGTTTACCCGCATCTTCGTGGAGGTAAAGTGGGAAACCATTTTGGAAAATCTTCTCAGTAAATTCTACCTAGATTTGTACCTCATTCTCACCATAATAAGCAGTATTGTCTACTGTGAGAGCAGCGCCTTTAATCATGCGGTCACCAACGTGGGTTATCACCATTATTACAAGAGATATTACTGAGATATCACAAAAGTTCATAGCCCCTCTGTTATTGGGACAAGGCTTGTTTTACAACAGTTAAGAGTATAGATATACCTTTATTTTGTTTGGAAGAACAATAGAGAAAATTCAAACATATTTATTTGTGATAAATATTAATGCTAGTTTGCTATTTTTAGTATTATTTTGTATGTATTAATAATTTATATTAAAAAAGTAGTGATGGCTGTAGCTAACATGACTTTATGTATGAAATTATAAAAATCTTTTAGTAACTTAGGTAATGAAATTCTACTGTTAATCCTACCATAATCAGAATACTTTATAGGTAGAGTATATTACTAAAATCAGTTGATACGTGGATAAAGTACTCAGAGTGACCGTCATATTATTTTACTATTATTTTCTGGTGATGGGGAGCACTTGAATATTGCTCAAGAGCAAAGAGTTTTTTTTAATATATAAATGGTGTTTCACTCTAAATTATATATTTTATTCAAGGCCTGGATAGGTTGAAGAACATGTCGAGCTCACATACACAAAACCCTATCGAATATATTGAAAAATAACACCTGAACAAGGGAATCGAACCTGGTACCTTTGGCTTAGCACGCGTCGCCTTTCATTTTTAAATAATTATATAGTATTGCTTTCTTTCATACAAAACCTTATATTTTAAATTCATGTTTTCAGATGGCCTGAGATACTATGGTAAGGTGGAAGGAAAGGCAAGCTAAGGGCAGTACTTTTACTGTTTTTATATTAAAATATTTTTTGGTCAAAAGAACTAAAATAATTAACTAGTTAAAAATCCTTATATACAATTTGATAAGCCCATTTCCGCTATAGAAACTACGAGGAAATGATTAAACCAATTTTGACAAACGACAACTAATTTTAACGGTTAGGAGTCCAGTATGTTAGGAAAAATAATAGTTTTCCAAGAAAACCCGATTTTCCAAGAAAGTTTTTCATTTTTTATTACTTGTTTGATAACCATGAAAAGCGTTATGTGCTTTGTAACTGTAGATCTGTAGATAAAATAAACATACCTCTTTGGCTAAAAGATAGTAACTAAAGCTTTATTTTTTGGTCCAATCACATCTCAATTTTCTCTTTGGATGAATATTTCTCTTTGGATGCTGGTCATAACACATCTAAATAATTGAAAGGTCTAGGCTGGGAAAACATTTATATGCTATTGGAATGTTGTTACCATTAATTATCATTTAAATCTTGATATATTGAGCATAATTCGAAAATTAAAACGTTAAGCTTTTAAGTTCGTGAAAATATTGTCTACGTTTTGTTCCGCGCATTATAAAATGATGTTTAAATATGTTTTGTTATATATTATAAGCTCAAAAACGATAACATGATCTTGAATAATGTTTACATGTAATCATTTTAACTATATAAGTGTAAGTTATGGTGTTAATTTTTTTTCCCTCCAAATATCGGGGTTTGGTGCTCATTTTATTCAAATAATGGGCTTTTATGTTCATTTTAGCTGATAGTAACATAAAACAAATACAAAAGTTAGGTTGTGTTTTTATTTTATCGATTAATTTTGAAGATATTATGTTTAAAAGTAATGTTTTGTCTACCTCATTTATCTTTTCACATTCTTAGAAATACAGTAAGCTCAGTTATGTTTCCATGTTAATACTTACTTTTGAGGGAAGTATATTTCAAAGTACCGTAATGTTTAGTGTACCACATCTATATTTTCATATTATCTATCTCTATCTGAAATACTCTCTCACCCTCTCGCACACCTCTCTCACACTCTCACACACTTCTGTCATGCTCTCATAAACTCTTTTAATCATCACACTCTCTTCCCTCACACAGACACACACACACACACACACACTATAACACAATCTTTCTCATTTGATCTTCTCTCATATTCTCTCTCACATTTTATACCACTATCTCACATTCTATCTCTCCTCACACACACTCTTTATCACCTAATTTCTCTCATATTATCTTTATTATACTTTCTCTCTTAAGTTATCTCTCAAATAACCTCTAACTCAAACGCTATCTATTTCTCAAACACTCTCAAGTGCTCGCTCTCAAACTCCCCCTTTCTCAAACTCTCTCTAAATCCCTCGGACTCCCTCTATTTTAAATTCACTTTCTCTCTTTCTCAAACTCTCAAATTCTCTCTATGTCAAACTAACATTCTCAATTCCTCCCGTCATCTCTCTCTCTCTCTAACTTTCTCTCCAACACTATTTCTTAAACTCCGTTTCTAACTCTCTCTCATTCTAATTATATCTCTCTAAACTAATATTTCCCTTTCAAAATCTCTCTCTCTTTTGCCCTCACATTTTATCTCTCTTTCACACAATATCGATCCCAAAATTTTACACTATCTTTTCTCAAGGCCCCCCCCCCCCCCCCNGGGGGCCCAAAGTTTTACACTGTTTTTTGCGAGGGCCCCCCCCCCCCCACACACACAGTCCCACACACATTTTATATATAATTTAATAAGCCCATTTTTGTTAGTTTAAATTAATATTAAAAGGTTTTATCGGTTTTAACCAACGTAGTTATTTTAAAGGTTAGGGGTACAAGATGCCGGCAAAAATATTAGCCTAAAACTAAATTTTCCTTATGAGTTTTCCATATTTTCGCTGTGTTCGCAGTGGATAAACTGTACAATCATTCCTTCTTTACGTCACCAGGGAAACCATTATTATCGTATTATTGTATATCGGTAAAGGTGACCTGGCGGTCTAGGGGTAATGTGTCAGACTTCTATGCTGGCGGCCGGGGTTCAATCCTCGGCCCCGGCAAAGATTTATCTGATTACCAAACCCTTCCTTCACCTCTGACAAGACATCTTGTGAATGTGGGGAATTCCAGTCCTCCACCGTGGTTCGGATTCCACGTTAAACTGTAGGTGCTTCATTTCATCTCACAATCACCCTACCATTACACATTAGCGTAAGTGCAATAATAATTTATCGGTAAATAAAATATTTCTCTTTGGTTAAGAATAATCACAGCTTAATAATTTTTACTTGAGTGATTTGGTGCAACTAATAGATAGAGAGCTGGGAGAGGGGTCATTTTAAAGTTTTCATCATGGACGGAAAAAGCAAAATATAATTTTTGATTTAAATTAAACAACCAAAGCTAAATAATTATAACCATGTAATTTGATAGCCTTTGACAAGTAAACTTTTAATTAGAAAGTCAAGTAAGGTCTTATTATATATGTGTTTTCCCAATAAAAATCTAAAATAAATGTGTGTGCTATAATATGCAGGCATCGCTGCAACGATCCATTAGTATAGTTTAATTTTATTCACAGTTTAATTGCAATAGTTCTGGAATATCTGTCAAGGTTGTCTCCAGAAATTTAATGATAACTTTCTATCTCTTAGTTTAAAAGGGGTTTCATACCGCGATACTCATGCTAGATATTAAAAATAAATTGATATCACCAAGTGAAGAAATTTAGTTCTATGTTTCTACTAGAACACTATTTTATTTATTTTGACCAAAAATGTTTTGCAATAAAAATTGAAAAATACTACCATTAGCTCACCTTCCCTTCAACCCGACCTTATGTCTGGAACTTCCTGATTAGCACACAATCTAGACTATATAAATTATTTCTACTTCCAATTGCCATCACTTGTCCTTTCAGAATTTGAAACGATTAAATACACATGTGAGATGTTATGCTAAATGCAGGATTCTTGACACGAATCTACTACCTCTATTAATCACATTCGTCATGTAGTTTTGATCCAACCAAAGTTCTCTCGTTAAATAATTCAAATGGAGTTAAACGCCTAATGTACTAAATACTGACCTTTATTATTATTATTATTATTATTTCCAGGTTCATTGTATCTAAAAGGACTCGAAAATCATTCTCAAGCTCATCAACGACGCCCCCTCCTCCCTGAACCTGGCGGCGAAGTTCAACAACAACAGGGACTCAACAATAACAACACATCTCGAAATGGCTTGTTAATTTTGAACCATTTGTTAGGTGTCAGCGGAATGGACCTCCATATATCTGTCACATGTAAGGTCGAAGCAATTTGTAAAAAAAAAAAACTTTCCTTTCTACAGCCCCCCTTGCTTTCCCCCTATCAACTACCTTTTTTTTTTATCTAAGATGATGATTTTCAGTTGCGGAAGGTCAAGTCTAAAATCTGAAAGGTATAAGGCTAGTTTAAGAACTACTGGTTTTGTACGGATTTTAGAATGTTATCTGGGTCAAGGGCATTCCAAAACACGATAAATAAATGCCTTATTTATAAAAATGATTATTTTATTGTAAACTTCACTATTAGTTGTCGTTTGAACTAGATGTCAGGCTCTTTGTTGTGGTAGGAAGTTAGGGGCTCATAACTGAGTAGGCGTCATTCACAATTTGGTTTAGAATTAATATTTAAAGAGTAATTATTTTGATTAACAAGATGATATATTTGGTTTTATGAGGAAAATATACTAAATGTTAGTTAACTTGAAATGCATTTTTGAAAATTTTCTTTGAAGCCATAATACAAAATATGAAAAAGTTTGTGCGATTGTGTTGTATCATTTATTTGTGTCAGGTTCACATAGAACGTAAAGATTAATTATAATCTTGAGATCGATATATTCATGATTACAATACTTTCTCTTGACATGAGAAATTAAAATGATTAATTTAAATTAAACAAAAATAGTTAGTGCATCTTTGCGTAGTTTTTTGTTTACAAACTACCCACATCACAAATGTTAAAATTATAGGACATAAATATATATAGATGAAGTCTTGCGCGTTATTTAATCAGTGAATATGGCAACATCTTTAATTATAATCATGAATTATAAAAATATTCAAATATTTCCTTTTAATAACATGGTTTTAAACTAATAAACTTGTATACAAATTGAAAATAACATTATCAGGAGTTTTGAGGTGCTTGCTAGCAGATCTAAGTAAGTTCTAAGAAGTAAAATGAATATTTCACTTTTAGTAGACCTGGGCTATATTGCTTCTTACCATGGGGAAAAAAGCCAATCAATTGCGGCTCTAATTAGAAGAATTTTACTTTTTTATATGTTTGGTAAGACAGCCATGTATCGCGGACCACAGCTTGAGAGGAAACTAACATAAGGTAAAAAGTTACGGATCCCAGTCCACTGCAGGTAGGTCTCCAAAAGGGATGGATCAGGCATCTAATAGAGTTTAAAGGCTACCTGCGGCGTCCTGTGTACCCTTGACCCCCTCCCTCTCCCCCAACCCGTCAGCCCCCCTCCCCCCTTCCACCTAACCTGTCTCTCTGAAGCTTCAAGAGTTTTTATAATCACATGTTTAAACAGTACAATAACGAGCCAATAAAAACTGAGACGTATTATTGGGTGGGGCTAAAACGCAAATATGTATGGCATAATAACCACGTGTTATTTTTAAAGATAAAAAATAGCAAAGCTGCTCAACAAAATTCTTGCCCATCCTCTTAGATAGGCTAATTGATCAGTAGTTTAAAAGACAACTGATGAGGACCTTGATTTGATTCATTTTGGTGTTGCGAAGAAGATATTTTCTTTTTGAATAATAGTTTGTTCGGTTATCCAATTCCAATTAGTAAATATATATTTGATTGGGCTAGATGTGTTGTACCATAGTATAATTCTGGTGTAAGGAACATTTTTTTAAATATACGAATATATTTAAATGAGGATAAAAACTATTATTTTAATACATTTTTAGTATTATTTTTTAGGTATAGTTTAGTCCCTTAAGGTCAGGATCGGTACCGGCCAGATACAAGTATGAAACTTGGCAAACTTAAAGCACTTGGGTATCCAATTCGTTTTAGGGTTAGGTGCCAAAATCTTCTGTCCGCCATTTTTAAATTCACCTCCATTTTTTATTTTTTGAAACGCTTTTTTAAAAGTTAATTATCTCCGCAACCGTTGATCCAATTTCAATATTTAAATTTAAAAAATGTAGCTTACGTTTCAATATAATTGATTGTATCAAAAATAAAGACAAATAACCATAATCACAAATTTAAAATTAGAGAAATTGATTACTTTATGAAACAGATTTAGATATAAGGGAATTTTTCTTGAAAAGGTCTATTTTATCGGAAAGTACACTCTATGACATTTGAAAGAGCTTAAAACGAATAGGATACCCAAGTAATTTAAGTGTGTCAAGTTTCATACTAACTGATCTAGTTGTTAAGGTTCTTCCCTTGGAAATTAACACTTTAAACACTATCTTAGGTTAATAAGTGTGTTAAGTCATGTGCTATTAGAATGTGCGTTTTAAATACCACGCTAAAAATACTCTCATCTACCTCTGGGACTGCACTTAATATTTACATGTGAAATATCTGTAGTTATTTTTTAGCACTGCGTCTTGCTACCTATTTAGGTTATACGCACATGTATTAATTAATCTGATGCGTTAAGCATGAGAAAAATTGAATTTAGAGGAAATGTAGCCGCATTTGAGTGGAGGAAGATCGGAAAACCATTAAAGAAAACCACTTTCATTAAACCCAACTAGGATTTGAACCCCGATCTGCCTGTATTCGGTGGTCTAGTCTATTGTGAGAGTGACGTCTTAGAACATGTAGCCACCGAAGTAGGCTACAATCTTAATTATAATGGTGTTTAGACTTCTTTCTCACACATTACTAAGACTAAAGTCCACCCAAACAGAGACTCAAACCGGAGTCTCTTGGAAGTAGCCTGTCAGTAGGACTATACAAAAATTTACATCTCAACGCTTTTAATCACGTCTGAGACTCTCTATCAATGTAAATAATGTCGTTACGCTATTTCTTGACATTTATTTGGTACGTTAAAATAAAGCCTCTTGATCTGCATTTATAAATAAATTTGTATCTAACAATTTTTTAAAAATGACATCGATGTTCAATAGCTGGGGCCTAAACCAACTTTGAATAAACTTCCTAGTTTAAAATCTTTTTAATTTTGATGTTTCAATTTTTTTATTTTAATATTTGTAGCTCAGAAATTGCGATATTTTAAAAGTACAAACATGTTTGGTTATATTTGGAAATAAGAAACCTATCAACGTACAAATCTCTTTCGTTATCTTTAAATAATTTAGGTTCTTTGGGGCCTGCTAATTGAGTACAGCCAGATAAATATTGTGATCCAAGAAAAATCAATCTAATATATGAACAATAGTTAATGTTCGACTTTTGAACTATGGATGCCTATAGGTCTCAATAGACTTTTATCAAATTGTACACCATTTTAAGAAACCACAAAAGCTAGAATTTAAAAAATTCCCCGGACCTACATAAATGTGAGATTATTTTGTGCTACTTGAAATAAATACATTTTTTATTGCTCTTTTTAGCTACTAGTTATATAATTACCAACAAAAAGTTGTCAAGAGGGTATTAAACTGTTTATTTCTACGGTAAAAAGTCAGGAATTTTCAAAACCTACTATAAAATAGTATTATTTGTATAAATGTTTGTTGCGGGGTAATAAATAATAATGCAGTAAAGTTTTGTTTAAACAAAAGGAAATTTAAGTATGTTAGACAACTTACATAATAATATATTCTGAAAGGAAGGCCTCTATCTAAAAAATTTCCGGTGTTATTAAAACTGCTTTAATGTAATCAAACGTCAATTCATGTAATATTACGCTGTAGCTTTTGATAGATAGTTTAATTACCAATAAAATTATTAAAATTATAAAATTAAAATTATTATTTGTATTTGTATTTTCCAAGAGATACTTTATATATTCATTTATATCATTAAAACCTTACACTAAAAATAACAAACAATTTAATTTTAATATCAAAACAAACATCATTTGAACACTCTAAATACCACAAAACAAAAACGAATAGAAACAAATATGTTGGTACATATTTTATTTTGAAGGTGTGGGTACAATACATTAGTTTGTGACGTCCCCTATTCTTTAGGAATATTAGGGTGGCTTAGAAAGGGAAAAGGAGGAAGGAAATATAGCCTAAATGTTTGTATACTTCCCCTGAAGCCAATCATATCTTTCTTAGTAATTACTGTAATTATTTAATCAAGACAGTGAAATATATAGTCTCGTTAATTTTTAAATCCATTTAACCATGTTTGATGAGAAAATTAATAAAACAAAAATATGTCCCACCACATAAATAGAACTAAAAACTAGTGTTTATAAACATTTAATGAATATTTATTCCAAAGATAGTCGCCATCTGAAACCTCACCTCGGTCAGCAGATCATCTGTACATTACTACTGAGGGTTGAATATTCGATTCCCGATAAGGGATAAGTATGTGAGTTTATTTCCCTCTTTCCTTACTATTATTTCAGAATTAATTATGTTAATACCCCACTGTGGACAAATGGATAAAGGCCTTATTACCATCTGGTATAGTTTGCAGTTGGTGGGAGGGTAGGGTTAGAATCCCGCCTGGATGAATTGAGAGGTATTTATTAAATGATTTTACACTATCCTACCACGCAAATCCTGATACATTTTCTCAAAACTCTACCTTCTTCATCTTTACCCCAATAAATGAAAATAGTCAGGTAACCCAGACGTGTATGTAATAAGGCTTGCTTGAAAAAAGTTTGTTTTCAAAAAAGCTAATTATCATTTTGTTAAACTCTGAGAGAAATTAAGCTAAGATAAACAGCTTATTTTAAAACTATTAAGAATTGATAAACGATCAATTATATTAATTTTATTTATTTATTCAAACTATACTAATTTTAGTTGATGGCTAGACTTATCATTTGAGAGTTGTTTATGCTAATGCCAAGCTGAGATTGAGTAGTAAATATAACAAGCTTAAAGTTTAAACTTAGCCTATTTCTAGAAGTTCACAATGAATTTACCAAATCAAATGCTCAATTTTAAACATTTTGGTTGCTCAAAAAATGATACTTCCAGCCTTTTCTACAATATACACTGATATTAAAGTTTTTAACTTTATGTTTCTTGGCTTATTGTCAGGCTAAGAACCCACGTCTTGTGGAAAGGGATAAAATCACACCATGTTATTTTTAAGTTGTATCTTGGTTATCTAATAAATTATCACATTTGTAGAGACTTAAATAAAATACATTACACGCTTATCTTGTACATGAGATTAATTGTTATTTATGGAGTAAGTAAAGATACATATTGCAGAACATATAAATAGACGAAGAAAAATCTAGGCCTTGTAGGGTTTGTCATAAAAATTGTGTTTACAAATCAGGGACTGTTTAATGAATAGCAATAATACTCCTAATACGTTAATAGGATGTCCCCTTAATGTATCGGCATTCCAATTTGATCCATAAGTGATGCTTGGCCTATTAAAAATTTGGTTATAAAGGTACTAATATTTTTACAACTGGAGTCTAAGGTCAAATATATATATATATATATATATATATTTAATCACGGCACTATTAACTGCTATTCTATATATTTTTTAATCCGCTTAAGTGTGTTTGAAATTTCTTGATTTAAATATGCTATTACCTGTGATTGATTATATAAGACAAGAATTATTATAGTTTATTAAGTATTTGTAATTACACCAATTAGCATAATGTTTTATTGATTTCCAGATTGTTAAAAACATTCTTTTCTTTAATAGTTTCTTGGCGGTTCACTATACTTTCCTCTTAAATTACAAGTAATAAGACATCCACGACTTTGGGAATTAGTTAAGGCTTTCCTTAGGCATTTTCACTCATATTTTGCTCACTCATTCTATTTAACATTTGCACTCCGCTCAAAATTGACTGGAAAATGATGGTGTTGGAGTATCCAATTAAAGGTTATTAAACTTGTCATATTATTCGCTTTCGCTTTGCTTCTTCTTCTTTTTTTTAAACAAACCTTCTTCCACCCCAATTAACTATACCGGTGCTAGCCCCTTGTATTTTTTTTGTCTGAGTAGACCCAATATATTTACCTGAAGAAGACGGCACTTTTATTTTCCTAAATATTTCTAGACCAGAAAATTGATTGAGCCTACAGAGACACATAAGATTCTAGTTAAAATAATATAACTTGAAATCACTTGATTACGAGTTTATACATCACAATTAGAGAACATGAACTGGTAAAGGAACGGACACAAATATACTATAAGAGTGTTTGAAAATATAAACTTTACTAAATAATTACTTTTAATTATTAAATTGTCTGTTAAATACGATTGAGTATATGGTATTTTAATTGTATTAAAATTGCAATAAGATACAGAATAAATGATATTCTTTGAAATATAAATATTTTTATTTGGGAATGAAAACTGTGTTGTTATAATATTAAACATTTCTTTAACAAAGCGAAAACACACCTTGGACGAATAATCCAAAGTTTTTCATCCCAGGGACTAAATGAGGTTATCAGTTTTCACCGCGGGCTAAAGATATAACCAGTAATCTCATTAAATTAATATAAGCATACAAACAACATTTGATAAGTACTTTTTTATTTTTTTCCATCTATTTTAGGTATTTAACGCGCACTTTCTGAACCGACGGATTATATCAACACACGAGAGTTTCTATGTGCAAGACTGAACTATCATACCCATTTTAATGGAAAATATATTTTCACATAACTTCCAGAGGGATCTCTTACATTTCACAACCGACATGAGGACCAACGGCTTTACTTTCCCTCCTAAGGAGGTTCTGCTACGGATTTGTATCGCTTCATAAAAATCTGTTGTACCGGCTGGGATTGAACCCACAAACATCGGGGATCAATTTATCTCAAGACCACCGAGGTCGACCCAAATAAACAGATTGCTTTTGATGCTTTTATGTAAATTATATGTTCAGTTGGTAAAATCTTTTTAATTTTACTGCCAAAAAAAGTTTGTTAATCTTCCAATTATAAAATATGCACACACAAACACACTTTTACCAAACATCCTAGTATTTTAAATATATTTTAATGCATGTATAATAAAATAAATGCATTACTTTCCTAATTTCTGCGTGTAAATATGTGACTAATACTACCGAGTAGTATGAGTTAGTGCACAAAAACTAACGTTATAATCAGGCGATGTAATTATCCACCTGTTCAAAAAATAGCTTTTGGATAGTTTTGTTAAACTAAAATATAATTTTACTCAACACATTTAATCAACCTCTAAGTGTGTAAATAATGCAAGCGTACTTTCAGTGAAATACTAAAACAATGTCAAAAAAACTAGAATTTAATTTTTTAATTATATGATGTGTCTACTAGATTATCAAAAAAATAATTAGCATAAAGCTACCTAAATTCAACAACCCCTCATGAAACAATTTGTTTAGAAAACCAGATTTTATTTTATTCCTGTTAACGCTCTTAAGATTTTAAAATAAATTATGTACAATTAAGAGTGTCTACATGTTCCTTATACCATCTTAATTAAATCTCACATTCTAGTTTATTACGTTGGTCTTTGCCCTCACGCTCATAAAAGACAATCGTATTTCATCCCCTTAATAATGCTTTTACAGCTTGTCATATTTGTTTTTTCCTCTTTGCCCTGACATACATGGAAAAGAAAAATGACCGTCAAAAAAAATTGTAATGAAGTTATTAAAACTAAATAGCTTGCTTGGTACAGCTTGAATAATTTTTTTTTTCTAGATGCCAAAATATTATAGTTACGGTAAGATAATGTGTTTGCTTAATTTTGAGAATTGTCTCTACTATCATAACAATTTCATGTATAGCTCTTAAAAGTTTGTTTATTGATTTTTGGCTAATTTAGTTGGTGAATTGTCTTAAAGAGGAGAATTAAAATATTGAATTTTAAATTAGTTGAAGAAAATCTTATATTTAAATTCACTTTTCTTAGGTTTTATTTTAAATTTAACAACAAACTTTAAGTGTTAAGATGTAAGGCAAAAGGTTTACAAACTTTGCCCTATTGAGTACCCGTTTAGGTGCCATAGCCTTATCAACGTACCCCTCAAAGTAATTCAATCAAACACACACACGCAAAAACACAAACAAACAAAAAAACTACTCTTTTGCAAAGTACGTTATTCTTGATATTAACAAAGCTTTGGTGGTTATCTAAAATTAAGACTTGATAAATCAAAACAACACCATATAAAAGCCGATGGCACCATTTAAAATTATGTGTTAATTTGTTTATAAAATTAACTATTATTAAAATTATTGTATTGTTAATAAAACTCATTGTTACGTTGAGAGACCCTCATGGATGGCTGGCAAGTAGATGTATACACATATTGTAAGCAAAATAATTCTTATTAACACTATGGGTACGGGAAAATATGCACTTAAAACTAAATTTTCTATCAAAAAACAACATACAAACTAACTTAATTCTAAAACCAATTCTGTATATATCTCACCGCCGTCAATTTGTCACTGAACAAAGAATAAACCTTAATTTAATCAATGTAAGATATTTTCAGCCTTATCAGAAATCGATTTATGAAACCCTAAACTCAGTAGACGTACAGGCTAACGACTAAGCTAAAAAGTCAGATATTAATGTTAATGAAACATTTCAATATCTGTTTGGTGTAAATCTAATTTATTCTCTTTTTAATCTTATTAAAACATGTTTTAGAAAACGACAAATATATCCAATAAATACATAGTCCAATTTTAACAGGAAGAACCTCATCTGGCAGCTAGAAAAGCTACTAGAGCAAATTTCCCTTATTCATACTTTAAGTATTGTGATCTTCAGCTGTAAAGTGTGAAATATATAGATAAGTGGTATTTAACCTTGTTTGTTCCCGTATTCCCAGGAATAATTTACATTCAACTTTGTGCACCCAGAGTTGTTGATTATAATGAAAGCTATACAGATTCTATACTCTCACATCGGAGAGATCGGAAGAAAGAGAGAGAAAAATGGCTTGCCCAGATATGATGTCCTTATGTCCGGGTCTCTTGCAGCTAACCATAAATCTGGCTCTTATTATTTAGTGTTTATAATTAAATAATATATATTTAAATCTAATGTGCCACATAAGATGTCTTCACATACCCCAGGTTAAATACCACTGATATTGATAGATACAAACATTATAAATACGTATAAATAACACAAATAATATAGTATTGAAATACCATCAATGCTGTCCGCCAAAAATATTTTTATTTTTTCTACAAATTTATTCTAACCAAAAAATCCACCAAATAAATTCATAGCTGTTTGAGTCTTGCATCTAAAACATTTTTTAATGAAGAGCTGTAAGAAGGTGAAAAGTTAAACAGTAAAAAAGAGAAAAGAAAACACCAAGAAACAGTGGGTGAAGAAAGAGAAAAAGAAGAGGCGCTATGTTTCTATTATGAAATCTGACAAATGAGCTGGTTGCGTGAGAGGCTAAATGAAGACGTATTCCTTTATTATCATCCACACACACACACACACACACGAAGCCGAATTGCCCCAAGTAGTAGAGGGAGGTTGGAGTGAAGGGGTGAAGAGGAGGGGGAGGATCGTATATGCGGCCGGTAATGATAGTGTGTTGGCCAAGAACAAGGTGATAAAACTGAATATATCTACACACTTGGACCAGCCGCCTAATTACTGCAAAGAACACTTTTACTAGCTTACCTTTAATAAGGTAGAGCCTGCCTGGAACACATTAAGGATGGACAAAATTGTTAGTTCTGACATATTAACAGTTGGGTTTTTACCCTCCTCTTTCCTTTCACGTTAATCTGACCTTATAATAAGCA
Source organism: Timema californicum (assembly GCA_902141385.1). Taxonomy (NCBI): domain Eukaryota; kingdom Metazoa; phylum Arthropoda; class Insecta; order Phasmatodea; family Timematidae; genus Timema; species Timema californicum. Next base: position 27,982 of record CABFOW010000050.1, read on the forward strand.
GCTCACATTGCAATTAGCATTTTAATGAATGTTTAATATACAGCTCTATTTCAATTAGCAATATAATGTATGTTTAATATAATATTCTATTTTAGTTAGCATTTTAATTAATGTTAAATATATTGCTATATGCAAATTAAAATAATAATGGATGTGTAATAGACTACTTTATTTCGATGATAGTCATAATTATAAATTTAAAATATGGGATATTTCTCTAATTAGCATTATAATAAAATATTAATACACATATCTACTTCAACTATCGTAAAACTAAAGACTAGTTGATGTCGGTAATATTATTAATATGTAATTTCTCTATTTATATAGTATGTAGCTCAACTTTAATTTTTTTTAATGTACAACTCAATTATCTTCCTCAACTACTCTCATATTTTCCTTCCTCTGAATTTTTTTCCCTTCCAACGTACTCCCCATTAATAAGTTATCCTGCATAAATCAAAATGTGCCCCACCATCTTATCTCTCCTTTAAAAAAAAAGTTTTATATAGACTTCCTTGAATCCCAATATTTATAGAATCTGATCATTTTGTAGTTAATAAGTCCCCCTAATGTTTAGCATTCTTATTTAGCACCATATTTCAAACGCTTCTTATTTGCTTTTTCTGGCTTTCCCAGCGTCGAAGCTTCACTTTCATAAAGTTCTGTGCTCCAAACATACAACTTTAAAAATATATTTCTTAGTCCAACGTTAATATTTTGTATTTGTAGGCTTATTTTCTTGAAGAAACCTCTTTTCACTTGAGTTATTATACTTTAGAATTCATCTTTGCTTCACCAATCTGTTGTAATATTTCTTACTAAATAACAACATTGACCTACAACCTCAACTGTAGCTGCTATAATGTTGATATTAATAAATTACTATTGTCATTGTCACCTCCGCTTTACTTTAAATCTTTAGTCTTGCTTTTATTTACCTTCAAGCTAAATTTTTCTCCCAATAGTGTATGTATTCATTCCAGTATCTCCTCTATGTATCCCCACTTTTACACAAAAATAACAATACCATCTGTAATATTGTTATTCTTTCTTCTTGGATTTTTATTCCTGGTCCAAGCTTGTATTTTACTTCCTTCATTGCTTTCTCAACATACAAGTTAAATAGAAGAGGTCCTTTCCAGCATACTTTATAAATTCATCATCATGTTAAACCGTTAGAATAATAACGGTTTAACATGATTTTCTAATTCGACTACCTTTATAATAATAGCGGTTTAACATGATAATCTAATTTGACTAAATTTCTTATAATAACAGCGTAACATGATGTTATAGTTCAACTAACGTTATAATAATAACGGTTTATCATGATAATCTAATTTGACTAAATTTCTTATAATAACAGTGTAACATGATGCTATAGTTCAACTAACGTTATAATAATAATAACGGTTTAACATGATTTTCTAAATCGACTAACTTTATAATAATAGCGGTTCATCATGATAAACTAATTTGACTAAATTTCTAATAATAACGGTTTAACATGATGCTATAATTCGACTAATTTTTATAATAATAACGATTTAAGATTATGCTATGGTTTAACTAACCTTATAATAATAATAATAATAATAATAGTTTAACATGATGTTCTAGTTCAACTAGCATTGTAATAACGGGTTGCTAAAATTAGTATTATACTAAAAAATTGTTTAATATGAGGCTTCACTTCAAATAGCAATAATATTTTTATTTGTTTAAATAATAATAATAGTAGTAGTATTAATCAAATTAATCCAATTTTAATTCTGCCATAAACTGAACTATAATAATTATTTAATCTAAAGCTTTATTTCTATTATAATTATAATTTATTTAATATATGGATATTGTTTAATATGCAGCTTTTTATATCGAATAGAGATATAGTAGTTTAAATATAGATTTATATTAGAGCTATGATAAATTTAATTCTAAATTATATTTATTTTAATTATAATCATTAATGTTATTTTAAAAATACAATATTTCGACTCATATAACCTAAACGGATGCTAGCACTCTGTGGAATAAAAACTATAAAAGGAACCTGCACTTGGTGGTTACACCACCAAATACATCAATTTTTCAAAAGGTTGAGCTACCAGTGAGGGTGAGTGAAATTAAGGTTCGATTCACGACTGAGTGCTATAGATTTGGGTTTATCACTGTGTTTTTTCCATCATCTCTCCAAGTTAAAGCAGATACATTCTCATATAGTACCCTCTCAATCCGTACCACTTAGATTAATTCATTAATAACCTTGATGTTAAACATATTTAATAAAAGCATAGGAATGGGATTATTAAATACTTGAATTTTTTGAATCCTTATTGCTATACGAGATTCAAGAATTTAAGAAAACCCTAGATTTAAGAAAGATTATCAAATTTGGAATTTAAATTTGTTTTAGGTTTCTAATAGTGCTTAGGGTTCATCCATAAGCCATGAAAAACTGTTGAAAGCGTGGCAGAGGGATTTTTAATGTCAACATGATGTTACATGGGGGTAAAGGTGGCTACATCACAGTGTTATGTAACATGGATCATATACTTAAAATATGTTGAAAAATAATATCATACTTTATAACATACTTGTAGAAAGTTTCTATTCTTAATATTAATTATCTTAGTCCCTCACTTTGTGTCACGAAATATTCCGTATAAAATGTTGAGATTAATTTTTGATGTGAAGAGCTATGTGTAGCACAAGTTGGCGAGGGGTTGTGGGGTTAAAAATCTACTTGGAGTTACTGGGGGTGGATAAAGAAGTAAAAAAGCTAAGGAAAAAGTGTTACCTAGTTTATTGGTGATCTCTAATTGGTAGTTCAAACCTGATATAATTATAGGACAAATTTAACAACCAGACTATTAATTTAATAGTTAAATAAATGTATTAATCTTACAATACATTAATTATAAAGAAACACTTTACATTTTGTTACTTTTTCTATACTTTATTATTGTAATATATATTTTTATTTCTTAAAATGTTCATAAATTTTGCTAATATTTGGATTTAAATTTATGTTGAATTCTTAAAAAAAGGGGGATTCGGTCCCATTCTAACAAAAAATAAAGGTTCAGGTCAATCACAGGACTCTCTAAACAAGTAAAATAAAATTGTTTCACATTTCACTATCAAAGCTTTGAAACTCAAATGCGAAGTTTGTATTAAACAAATAAAAGATTAATTGATTTGTGTTACTCCATTTATACAATTATTCTATTGTTTTAAAAAGCGGTAGTAGGGTCGCGAGAAAATGTCAGTGTTTTTGCAGGGTTTCTTAAGCTAGAAAAACACTTTTTGGTCAAAATAAATTAATTATTTTACACAGAGCTTAATTTTATTCCCCTGGTGATATCAATAGTTTTGAATATCTGTCAAGGATGTCGTGGAATTTAATTACATCTTTTTCTCTTCATTTAAAAAGTTTGTCATCTCATGCCAAAATGCTCATGACAAATATTAAAGAACTGTGTATGTTAATAGGTGAAGAAAATTAAATTCTTTTGTTTTTACTGAAGAGATATTTGGTTTATTTTGACCAAACAAATGTTTTGCTATAAAAACTGCAAAAAACATTTATCTTGTCTCACATTCCCTAGATTACCACCTTAACCATGATGGTCTACATTTGAAATTGGTATACTGAATGTAAGCAATGATCTGGACTTGGCTAACAAGACATCTAACTAATAAAAAAAATACACCTAACAGATGAACTCATCTACTGTCAAGTTTTCGCTATTAAATTCGGGCTCATATCTTTCTCGAACAACCTGTCTTAAAAATGTGTTGTGTACTTAAAATAATATGTTTTATTCTTATTTATTTTTTGTTTTAATTTAATATTTTGTGCAAGAACATTATTTATACTAATTTATGTTGGTTGAAGACGTCAAATTTTAATGATATTTGGGAAATGTTTAACAGATAATTGGAGTGTATATATTTTCAAATAATCGACTATGCCTGGGGCAGAAAAAATATATTGTAAATTATTTGCATGGCTAGGCTCTTCGAGGGGGTACAGACATTTAGGAATGGACGGAAGTGGGCATACATGAAGTTGTTCTTTTTCTATTCAATTAGATATTGTGATACAAACACACCAACAAATAGGTCTATTTTCACGGAAATATATCAGTTCATTCGAATAGTTGGCGATAGGTTGGTTTGGTGCTTTTGAAACATACATAGTAGTCAGAAGTTATAACCTGGGATTTTTGGGTTAGTGCACCATTCTTCTAAGAGTTTGTAATAGTTTCTGAATTTGGATTGTTGAGACGAATTTATATCCTACAAATATAAATTAGTCAGATCTCACCAGGAAAAAGAATAATGTCCATGATGATTCATTCAGAGATGTTGGTTAAAGATTAGTTTCTTCTTTACAGACAAAATATGTAATTTCCCTTAGTAAAAAAACACAGGTTGAATATTAAGTTTCTAGCTCATTTTGGATATATTTTAAATTCACTTTACTATATAAATAAATAGTACGAAACTCCTCATGGGTTTACTCATTCTATTGTTTAAAAATGGAGATATTTACTCAAAATTCGTAGTATAATATACGCTAGCGAGCCCGAGACCAAATCGCAACATTTTTTTTTACTCACGGCTTTACATTTTATAATTTTATTTTTAAAAACTAAGGTCTTCATTTTTATATTTGGACCAATAAAAAATATCGATATCGGGTCCCCAAGGGTCAACACTTCCTATTAAAGTTGTAACGGGCAAACCTGGGTTAGCCCCGTTAAAACGTGCAAGAGAACGTATGTGCGGCTAGTTCCTGCAAATCATCAAAGTTAAACATAACATACTAATGTAAATGATTCGCTAATAATATATCTCTTTATTTACATACCACTTCGCCGACTCGTCCTGTAAGCCTGATGCCCAATTCGATGACACACCATAGAAGATAAGTGACCGATCACCACTGCTGGGAATAACTCCACTTTCGGCCACAAGCACCAACCAACTGACCGCTCCAAGAAAACCGTTGGCCTGCGTGGGTCGTCCTTCTAGAAGAGTGGGGAGGTTCCCCCTTCGCTTCGTACGGGCCTATCCACTATATATTCGCCTGACTGCTGGGAACTAGGACAGAACGCGCCAGCAGACGATCGCTTAAACATCGTCTACGCAGTCCGAATCAGCGCGCACTTCTAGTCAGAATCTATCATCTAGTCGACGGTGGTCTTACTATCCTAGGGGAATGGATATTCTATACCGGGGGAAGTCGAAGGACTTTACAACTACGAAGATGAGATATGACGAGTAGACTCCAGATTAATATGTTATTGTTAGGGTTAGTCTACGTCCTGCGAGGATAGATAGAAGTATCATTTAGTAGGGACTAATAATAGGAAACTATCCGTGTCTATTGTGAGACACTGTTGTTATATTACAATTAGGCTAGTTATATAATATTTAATGTAGAGTCTCCTGGGCCAGGAGAACGGACTGCAATCAACAATTGCGGTATAGCGCGCTTCTCGCGCCCGGGATGGTGAATCCCGCGACACACATGATGTGTCCATTGTTGTATATTTAGGATAGCTTGCCTAGGCAGGAGATAGTTTAGGCTATATGGAGGCCGATGATTTGTACCTAATTAGGTTCACTGGCCTATCCCAATGTTGTATTTGGGTAGTTAAACTGTGGGCCGCTCATACCTTTCATGATTGGCCCGTGGTATAGGGTTGTTATTATTTTGCTGCTCTCACTTTGCAAGTACACTGCTAGTGGGCCGTCTTGCCCCTCAGGCTCGGCTGCAGTGTCACTTGTTCATTGTTTGATTTTTGCGGTGCTGCTCACCCTGCGGGAGCTCAACCAGTGGGGCGCGTCTCGTCCTCGGTTGGCCCGTGGATCTAGATATTTCCGAGTAACTGTTTTTGCACACTGATTAGGATGGTATCTAAGTATCGAGGGCTCTCTAATATAGCTAAACTAGAACTTGCCTGGGGTACGCACTTGGTCTGCTTGCCAGGCCGACTTGACATGTAAATAGTAAAATGAGTAACACCGCGTTTTGGCGTGTGTTATTGTCTTGGCGCTTCTCGCCCCCTTGAGGCTATTACTTAAGCAAGTTTGCCACACTTCATTACTTTATTGTTATTTAACTTAGTACTTACTGAGATATAAGTGCAATATGTTCAAATATCTGTTCTATGAAGTATACAGTATCATTAAAATTCATTGATCATAATCTCCTCTAGTTCTCATTACTTGTATTAACCTGTATGATCATGCACCGTGTCAGACGGTGCAAAATTATGAATTCTGGTTAAAATTTTCAAGAATTTTATTATGAGATGCTACTCTTATGGTTATCGCATTGCTAATTTATTTCTCTTTTATACATTTTAATCAATAAAATAGGTAATTATTGACTATTGAGTCTAAAATGAGAGAGATAGATCATTGATCTATCATGGGCAGATCCAGGAAGTGGGTATGGAGGTGCGCACCACTCTTCAAGAAATTAAACCAATTAAATATATGTTAAAGTCCCTACTAGATATATTGTCACGTAATACTATCTCAATAACCAGATTTAATTTTTTAAATTGTTATTGGTAATATTAAGATTTAAGGCAGTCACATTAAGTATTAAAGTGGTGAAACTACCCAAATTTAAGTTGCCCGCCTATCACCTTGTTGCACAATCTTGTTTAGGTCTAAGTTTATTAAATCATGTTTACTATTATTATTTCAATGATTAATAATAAATAAAGATCTTTAAAATAAACTTATTTTCAAATAACGTGGCTTAAACAAAATCTTTGAATAATACCACACACATAACGTTTTAGTATGGCTTAATGGAAAGATTTAGATTTAGAATGGGAAATAAATAGCTTTACTATGAAGTGAAATTAAGGTTCGATTGTTCAAAATCTGAATAATTACAACTATTTTGTCTAATTGATTATATAGCTAAAAAAAATATTTATATAATAATTGTTATAATACTTAAACTTATTTTCCTTTTGATAACCACTATTTGTTGATGATCTTATTATTTGCTTGAATTTCAATACTAATCTCAAATTTCGAGTTATACCCTTAATAAGAGGGTTATTTTAAAGTTTAGCGCTGCACTGAAAATTTACTTAAGGATTTACTCTCAAATTTTGAAGAACTTTTATGTCAACATTTCTTGAGGTGCTTCCCACTCCCCCTCCCTGACCCGAACCCGATGATAGCTTCCACGTCCACGTCCACTCCCTCATTTTCACTAAAATCCTGGATTCGCCCCTGTACTGTACAAACATTTCCCCTGAGAGGTTAAAGGAAAAACATCAACTTCTTGAAAGACTTACTTATTTGCTTATTCTCTGGCATTAGAGAATTACTGCGTTTAAACTTAAATAGTATCTCTTTACAACTGGAGTTCACAACATTGTATTAATATATTTGCCATTATCTCCAAAACTATTGGTTTTATAAAGATATTTTAAAATAAAAGTTTTATTTTATTTTTAATAGTACTCAAATGTTATGATGATAAGCTATTTAGTATCTCAAATAGTTGCGAAGATATAAAAATGTTTGCTTCTGTAAGGACCTTAAAATTATTTTTCATGGGAAAATGAAAGAAACCATTTTGTTTATAATCCTAATCAACGCCTAGATACCAATTTTAATCAAAATCGTTATAGCTGATTTAGAGAAAATGGAATTTTTCTCTTTTCTTCTTTTAGTAAACTGCTTTTAATTTTAGTTTTAGACAGACACACAGACAGACGGCGTTGCAAACACCTCTTTTTAGGGTTTGGGGGTTCAGGAGACGTCTACATCCATTACAATATTGAGTTAAATTATTTTTGACGATCACAATACTTGCTCTACATTTAAGGAAGCGAGAAAGTAAAAATATTGATATTGGGTCCCCGTGGGTCAATACTTCGTATTAAAATGTCAACTTCCTGTTTAAAATTTTCAACATTTTATCAGGGATTGCACATCTTATGGTTATCGCATTGCTATTAAATTCCTCATTTATAAATTTTGACCAATAAAATAGGTAAATATTGACTATTGAATATAGAATGATAGAGATATATGATTGCTGTACATTGCTGTGGATACGAATTTTAATCAAAATCGTTATAGCCGATTTTGAGAAAATCTATTTTTGCTCCTTTCGCTTTATATTGAACTACTGTTAAATTGGGGTTAAAAAGAAACACAGACAGGCGGCATTGCAAAGATCACATTTTAGGTTTCGGGGGGTTACGAGACAGCCACATCCCTCAACATTTAAGGTTCAATTTTTGTATACGGTTGCAATACGTTACATTTAGTGTTCGAAAAGTTAAAGAATATATATATATATATATATTTTTTTCATTTAGCTTGAAAGTTATTGGTTTTATTAAAATATGTTTCAAATAAAATATTTGTATTATAAATATATACACATATTTTCAATAAGTAACTTAATATTACAAAGAGTGTCAGAGATGTGATAAAAAATGATAATTTACGCATCATACTGGAGCCCTTAAAGTCATTTTGCCAAAATATTGAGAGTAGCCATTTTGTTTAGAATATTTATAAATGTTTTGAAACGAAATTTAATCAAAATCGTTATAGCCGATTCTGAGAAAATCGACTTTTTATATTTTTCCCCTTCAGTAAAATACCCTTAATTTTAGGGTTAGATATCCAATTCTAAAAACCCTTCGGGGGAGGACGAACCCATATTTCATCCTGAAAGTTTTCAGATCCCAAGAAGAATACCCTAGTTTTATTCGAACAACAAGTAGAGTAAATATAAGTTTAAGAAATTGGATAAAATGTAATTTGATGAAATTAAAATTATTTCAGATGATATTAAACTACAATCTATTCTATATTTGTTTGTTAAATGTTCTAAGCACCAAAAATAATTCACCATCGATAAATAGCTTATATGTAACCTCCAAACAGACATGTAAAATCAGCTAAGATTTCCAAAAATACTATAGCAGTGGGGTTGGAATTTAGGAGATACCGGAGGGATGAGGGAGGGGGAAAGTCCCTCCCTTGGAATAAATCTGCCTTCTTACACATTCATTTCAATCCCTCTGATATTTACTAATATGAAGCTGAAAGTTGGTCTTGAATAAATATTAATTTAAAAAAAAAACAAGTTTATGTAATTTCCTCAACTATAATATAATTTAATATTAAGCTTTAAAAAGAGGCGTGGACTATGTTCGCTACCAAATTTTGTTATTTTGACCAAAAGCCAACAAGCTGTCGATTGAATCAGGAATAAAAATCAAATTCTGTTTTATATACATTTATATTCAATTAAAGCATATCTCAACACATCTTATTAGTTGGTATTTAGCAACCTCCAATTATTATTTTTTGCCCTTAAAATGGTTTAAGCTTCGGATAGCCCAATTTATCTGTAAAACTAATGTCACACACACAAATGTAAGAAATAATTATTTCTTTGTTTGTGGGAGAAGGACGGATTAATTCAATTAACTATTAAAAACAAATTCCAATTAACTTCTAGATATAGTTTTTTTATGTCTGAGAAGGTCATTTCTAGTAACTTTGAAAGGAACCCAAATTTAGAAAAATTCAAGGGGTGTGGGGAAAACTCTAAATAACTTCTAGATACATAAAATTTTCAAAAAAATTTCTTGGGAGAGGACCACTTCCAATATTGTCTACATATATAATATTTTCAAAAGTTTTCCGAAGAAATGCACTTTCGAATAGAATATAGGGGTATTTAACTTTGTCACATTTAAATGTGGACCATTCAAACAGCTTCTAGAAACATCCTGCTTTCAAAATACTTCCAGGGAAGAAACCAGTAGCCTTATATTGTTGAGGGAGTTATAAGAGTGTCGTTTGCTGCACCCACTCACCTTCCGGCACAAAATTTTCACCGCCAATTCATTATAAGCCCAAGCTTAAAATATTTACTATGGGTCAAACGAATATATTGGAGACCAAGTACTACCCATTACAAAATAAATACCAAAACATAACTAAAACATTTTTTTTTAATTTCAGGCATTGTAAAATAATTATTGATAAAATTATCCTTTCAAGAAATATTAAAAATACACTAACATTTTAAAACAATGATAGAAAGAATAACTTATTGCTTACCTTCAACTTAAAAGCTTTATCTTATCTCACTAGAAAGTACTCTTTGATTCACCTTAAGTAGTCATAACACTAAAGAAAATTAATTAAAAACCCAAAGTGGGATCACTATACAATGCAACACTGTTCGTTTTCAATAGATTGCAAAGAAAATCCGACCATAGAAAATTTTGAATTAGTCAAATAACCTTGTAGCATGCTTTAAATTTGTAAACCACTAATCAAACTAATCACAAACAAAAACTAATATACCTGCTTCGGTGGTAGCATGGTCGAAGGCGTCAAGCTCATGTTAAAAATAGAGACGATGACAGGAAGGTCAAGATTATTATCCCGGTTGGGTGTACTGAGGGTGGTTTTTCCTGAATGGTTTTTCATTGTAACTCTATGAAAATGCTGGTAGACGTCATCTAAATTCAGCCTTCCTCATTCCTAACTCACTAACGTAATTAGTGCATTATATAAGTATTACATAAACAGGTATTAAAAAGCTAAAAAAAAAACCCAACCAATTCGCACCTAATATTTTGAGATATTTTCGCAAGATGTAGCTTTTTCCTAGATGATTTCGCGCTCTTTCTAGTATCGGTTTAAGAAATATTGTTCTGAGAACCCTTCGGGGGAGGACGAACCCTTCGTATATGTTTCAATAGTGAACTGGAACACAATGCTATGACGTGATGTTGAATTCTCATGGCATTGTGTTCCAGTTCACTATTGAAACATATACGAACGAAACAAATATCAATATTTATACATTAACTTTTATCACATTGCTTAGCCTAAAAGATAAAAGTAAAATATGACTTGGCACAGTATTGGGCAAGATAAAAGTGAAAATTTACAATATAATGGCGTATAATATTATATTAATATAAAAGAGAAAATGGAGATATCACACTTATGAACAATAAAGATATTCATGTGGTTGTTTATGTGTTGCATAAACTTAAGTTCATTTTTTTCCTGCTGGTTTTGACAGAGTAGCGCCTATAATTTGTTACAATTAACAATTATATTCTCCAAGAAATATTCTTTCTAAACGAGTAAAAACCGGTTAAATAAACTACTAGCTAATACTAATGTCACTATTGTAAATTATTAGTAAAAAGTATTAGTAAAAAGTCTTATAATAAAAGAATAGGAGGCCTATTAGAATCACAATTTTAAAAGAAACACAATTAAAGCAAACGAGCATAAAATAAAACGACACTAGTCGGTAATAAAAAAAAATCTCATATAAACAAATGAATAACGTATAGGTCATAGCTCGTAGGTAAAAACAGTAATAAATAGTTTCAAGTATTTCTTTATTATTACTACAGTTACTAGTATTATTTTTCGTACCTACACCAAAAACTAATTAACGTCTCAATTTGTTTAATCAAGTTTAGTGGTCCTTAATGGGGACCTTTGTGTCTCACCATGCCGAATGGGTGCAGTAATCACCGCAGTGCAATAATTACTTTTTAATAAGTTGATGTAGATTAATTTCTCTCCGAGTAAACAGTTCAAGTTGCCGCCCCGGGAGTCTGGTTACGGGGCAGGGTGGGGGGTGAAGCCTAGACGGTTAGAGAACCATAGATTGCCACGCCAGGAGAAAATTGAGAGTGACTCTTTGAAACGCTTTTTTTAGAGATGTATAAAGAATTTACGTGTTCTAAGTCAACAAAGAAGACCAGTGGCTTCCAAACTATGGTCCACGGGCCACCATTAAATATTATCTCACTTGCGTTTTATTACTTTAGTTAAAATCTTAGAAATTAAATAAATGGTGTATTTATGTGCTAACTCTGAAGCCTAACTACAGAATTTAAAAAACAAAACTAATTTTACGCGCTTATAGAAATATGATGGCGTGTACCTCAGTTGAGCCGCGTCCAGACTAGAACAGAACAACGAACACGAACATTTCCACGAACATGTTCGTTGTGCGGTTCGCTGTGGCGAAGTGTCCAGACTTGTACAGAACATGTTCACGAATATGTTCGTAGCGTGTTCCCATGGTCGGTTGGTTTTTAAATTATTTTTACTAACGAATAAAACAGATATTAATTTAAACAACTGGAGAACAAAAATCCTCGTGTATGTGTGTTTATTGTACTTAAGTAAAGATCGTAACAAATAAACTAAACAAACTATTTTAAGTATTAACTTTATTTACCTTAATATCACAAACAACGTATCTTAATTGTTAAGAAAAAAAATTAATGTTTCTGGAAATAAAAGTTTGGGAAAAATCAGTCTATTAAGTCGTTTTAGTAAAACGAGGCATGTCAACAGTGAAATTAGCAACAGGTAAAAAAGGTGCAGGATCAATAACAGAAAATCAGGATAAAAAGGATGCCTTTAACCCTCCCTCTACCCGCCCCGGTGCTTTCACGGTCTAAGGCGTAACTCTAGTGTTACTCTAGACTGCTTAGGATGGGGAGATCAAAGTTCGATTCCAGTCGGGTGCAGTGAAGGGCCTTTTCCTAAATGGATTACATATGCTCTCCACGCAAATTTTAGTGCACTTACTCTAAATTAAAATCATCTCATCCCTAGCCGTTATTGTAATTAGTATATAGGCATATAACCTGAATGTATAGTATGACGCACTGCCAAAAAAAAATCATCCCCTAGTTGTCCCTAATTACCCTACTTAGGGCTCACTGGGGTCAAGCAAATATTTAATCTACAAAAAATGTTTTATATATATATATATATATATATATATATATATATAATTGTTTGTATTTTATAATTTTTTAACTTTTACTGTACCGATGGTATATTATTTTATTTTTTTACTTTCTAAGGGTGGCTAACAAACTTTACATTTTTTAACTGCACCCTTTACCATCCCTGTCCATCACAGTCCCAATCTTCTCCAAGCGCAAAGCGTACTTTTACTATTATTATTATTATTATTATTATTATTATTATAGTGATTTGAATCTTCAGAATTTAAGCTTACCTAGTGTGGCCTTTAGAGCTCTATGAGCTTCATTTCCTCTTTTTTTGACCACTCCATTTTTATATATTATTATTATTAATTCAGCACATTCATATTTAAATACACTCGCTAAAATATCTATGTAGATTTACGTACACAAATTAAAACACAAATGTGACTCCGCTGCTGTCCGGCCAATGATTGTGTGTTCGGGGAAATGTTCGCGGAGGCGTCCAGACTAGAACAAGACCGAACACGAACATCCTTTGATGCGACACGACGGGCGAAAGCCGACAACTCGTTGATTGGTCCCGAACAGAACAACAAGCACATTTTGTTACGATGTTCTGTTCGGAAAACCATCCACACTTGTCACGAACGTGTTTGTGTCCGATGTTATGTTCGTTATGTGTTTCTATTTCTTACATATATCGTGAACCAACGTCTTATGTCATGTACCACCACTTTTTGTTGCAAAAAAAAATATTATTCTAATTATTTTCCAAAATTAGTTCATATAAATGAAAAGGGGATCTAATTGTTTAATTTCTAGCTATTGACAAAAAAAATCTCAATCTCAATATATATATACTAGAAAACCTGGAAGAGATCTTAACCTTAAATCTAAGGGTCAATAATTCTACACTTCTAGCTTCACACGGGATTCGCACAAAATATAAATACAAGCTATATTTTGTTTTATCATTTTATAAACAAAAATTGGAGCGATATGGTGGGTCAACGTTTAGAACTACACTATAATAATCTTCAGGATTGGTGTTGATGGTTTGAATTTCTGATTTAGATAGGCTAGATTGAGATTCAATCCCAATTGAGTACAGTGAAGACATTTCTTCAAATCATCCCAAGCTAATATTTTTATAAATTACGGTTATAAACACGTATAAATATAATATTGCTTAAATAATTTTATTATTGCTAGCATAAAGCCACCCTAAGTCAAAGGTAGCTGTTATCTGATAGCTCGTGACATGAATTTATCGCTCATATGTAGCTGATGATTTCCACTCGTCCATCACACACTCTGCCTTAAAATATAAGTAATGGGCTATATTGGTTACGGGACGACTTCTGGATAGCTAATTGGTTAGAGCATTGGCGTAGTAAGCCATATGTCCCGGATTCAATTTCCGTGCCCAGGTGTCTTTTCAATTTAAAAAATATGATCTTCACGTTATGTTTGTCATCGTCTCCAGCCGAATGATCGTAGATCTCAATAACGTTTACCTTATTTATAAAAGCATTTATTGCAAGGCATATTATTATCTACCTTACTCCTCATATGTGTTTTCAAATTGTTTAGTGCCGGGTTTGGCAACCCTGTCGCCAATCATCCCAAATGGCAAATTGGCGATAAAAGTGTGGTAAACCTGAGTTTGCCAGTTTTCGTAGTAAAATAAACCTTTTCCTGACGTTGTGTTCTGGTTATAACTAGATATTTTCCGGCTTATCATTGGAAGCATTCTGCTTTTTGAATGGGTCTGTGATGCAATATTGGATGCTATCCAATACTACCCCCACCCCCTGCTCTTGATAACCCCCCCACCCCCATTCATTCCATCTCTGTCTTGAAACTAAAGTATTGTCAAATGCGATGGTCCTACACTCTTTGTTAAAACAATTTGCATCATTTGCGTCTGAGTAAGTGAATACTCAAAGATGACATGTGTTGAATAAAAAACGTTTACAAACAGTGTGTGTTGTTTTAGATGTTTCATTGAACAATCTAAATTCTCAATTTTTACATGGTGTGGTGAATTTCACTTCTCATTTGCCACATCTGTGGCTACATTGAGAGATAAGTTGCCCACTTCTGGTTTAGTGTAACTAGCAGGTATTAATTGTCTACATTTGTGTTCTTATTTTAGTTAGAGTAAACAAAGGATACATACATAATCCTGTTTTGACCGCCTCTGTAGTATAGTGGTCCAAGCTCCTAGCAACAGATCCAGAGGTCCGGGTGTTCTATCCCCTGTTCTACCAGAATGTTTCTGAGAAGAAGTGGATCTGGAATGAGGTCAAACTCATCCTCGTGAGGACAAATGAGTTGCTACATTTAATGAAAAATTTGCAAATCAGGTCTATAAAACTGAGATTAACGTCGAAGGGGTTTGTTGTGCTGACGCCATGACACCATTTAACCACACATGTTGACACTATTTTCACCAACATATGGTGACTACTCGGTCGGTATGGCTCGAATGCGGTCTGACGCCGTGGAATTATTTTTATCCTGTGTTTTTATATTAGTTAATGTAAGCTATTGATATTCCCCTTTCATCATCCTGTTTTATTAGACATAATGTGTTTTAAGATGATTTAATGTAAGTTGTGAATCTCCACCTTCTTCTTCCTGCGTTCTTAAATTAGTAAGTGTAAGTTGTAGCCAGACCAACTAAGCAATAAAACCCATAACACTAATAAAGGTCCGGTAAAATCTCGAAAATGTTCCATCTCCAGCCAAGACATTAATCTTGCTCTGATGCCCAGCTCTGTGTTTCAATATCTGGCAAGGTCATATGGCGCTCCAGGGGACTCTGGTTTTCTCCCAAAAAGCTCATAAAAGAATAAACATACATTTTTATTCATTTCACGTATTTCAATTCGCTCAACTATGTTTTAAAAGTAATACAATAAAATTATAATTTTGTGCGTTGTTAACAAGCGAGATTTTGTTCACACGCTTTAATTATCAAACAGAGAAACAATTAATTTACTATGAGCCTACCTTTGAGAATGCTGACAAAGTACCTAGAGTGATGAGATGATATCTGGGGCGCCCCAATCTTGTTTCTTGAGCACTTAATAATTATTTCACACGAGAGAGTTTCATGGCTGTGTACCCCGAGACTAAGAGATGCTTGAACACAGTTTTCCCGTTGTACTAAGAAAAAGCGCGGGGTAGGCGAGCCCAGAGCCATTAAGAGAGAAGGGTCAATGCGGTGCTGACACCTAGTGCTAATGAATATAATTAATTACAAAAAAAAATAGAGCACAACTGGCTCAGTAGGTATATTCATACAAAGCCGATTTAAACCTTTTATTTAAAATATTAATGTTATTATAAGTAATCGTAATCATTAAGTCATAAATCTTGTGACTGGTTTATTGTAGCTCACCACTTTTACCTATCCTGGATCAGATTTTTCAAATATTTGTGTTTTCTTCTGCCAAAAAATAATTAAATTAAATGGTACATTTCAGCTTTTATGATACGAATATGATTTAGCATCCTTGGGCAATAGTAATGAAAGTGTGGCAAAAAATGCAGAAATTTTACTAGAAGAAATAGGTTTAAAGGTGAACGCTTAAAAGACTAAAACAGTCTTTTTAGCTTTCACTTAGTATATAATTACACAGATAACATGGTTTGGGGATAATAATTTAGAAATCACTTCAAGCAGCATATAATTTTACAGTATTAATGATTTTAAATATTTAGGAACAATTTTAACTAGCAGTGTAAATAAAATTAAAGAAAGAATACAGTCGTGAAATGCATGCTATTACTCGGTCAGTAAGCTGTTGACATATCGTCTGTCTTTCAGGAATGTAAAACTAAGAATATACAAAACAATAATTTTACCAGTTTTTCTCTATGGGTGTGAAGCATGGTCTCTTACCTGACAAAAAAATAATAATAGGATATTCGAAGACATGGTGCTCAAGAATATTATTTGGTCCAAAAAGGGATGAGGTGATTGGGGAGTCTAGGAGGTTACATAATGATGAGTTGCATACACTGTACTCATCACAAGACATTGTTACGATAGTCAAGTCTATTAGATTACGATTACAGCGCGAATGGGAGAATCTAGAACTATGTTCAGCGCACTTGCTGACCTGTAAACCCAATGGAAAGAGACTATTGGTAAGACCTAGACGAAGATGGGAGGATACCAATAGAATGGACTTGAAAGAGATAGGGTGTAATGAGGTGGACTAGATAAAGCTAGCTCATGATAAGAATAGGTGGCGTAATTTTGTAAGTGTGGCAATGAACTTTCGAGTTCTTAATGCCATAGAGTGAGTAAATGATTTATAGCTAAAAGCATATTAGTACTGTCGATAAGGTGACCTGGTGGTCTAGGGGTAAGGTGTCAGACTTCTGTGCTGGCGGCCGGGTTTCAATCCTCGGTCCCGGCACAGATTTATCTGATTACCAAACCTTCCTTCACCTCTGACAAGACATCTTGTGAATGTGGGGAATAACAGGCCTCCACCGTGGTTCGTATTCCACGTTAAACTGTAGGTCCTTCATTTCATCTCACAATCACCCTACCATTACACATTAGCGTAAGTGCGTATAACCCAAACGGGTAGTAAGACGCGGTGCTAATAATAATAACACTATCAATATTTTAACACACACTTTATAATCTACAGAAATTAATGTACTGAGACTGTCCAGGTAACTCACAGTAAATGCATCTGAATGAGTGGGTAGAGTGGATGGAAAAACCACAGTGATAAATCACATGTAGAAAACCACCCAATGTGCACTCGGTTGAAATTTGAACTTTGACCTCCCCGTCACCAGCCTGTCTTAGTAGTATATACACATTACATAAATAATAATGCAGGAGAAATAACAAACTGGTTACCAGCATCAGTGGGCACTCGGATTATATAGCAGGCTCATATAGCTAGACTTTCTGGTAAAAATGAGGGTTGGGTTTAGAATCCTAGCTATGCGTGTGATGAGGGTGGTTTTCTTTAATATTTTACACTTCCCTTTCCACGCAAATTTGTATACATTTACTCTCAATTTTACTTTTCGTATTCCCTGCTTAATTAAGAATAATTAAAATGCATTTAACAAGTAATGGGAAATAAATATTTTTTTAAAGATTGACACGAATATAGCTACCGAGTATTGCACACAAGACTAACAGTGATTTAAAAAATGTTTATATTTTATATGTAAGCTCTTAGTGACCTTTTTTGATTTCAGTCAACGTTGAAGATACCATAAACTTCCAATATGTTAAGATATTTAAGATTATTATTTTTAAAAAGTTTGTTTTTGCGTAGGATGTGTCACAATTTATTAAATACTCTATCGTTTATACGCTTGATATGTTGTCAAGTCTGCACTATAATGTAATGTAAGATAACAATACTAAAATCTATTGTTTGGGACATTTAAAAATACTTTAGCAGGCAGGAATGCAATCAGCCATAATTAAAGGTACGCAAGTGAAGAAGTTTTCATATTATTTAAGCTTAACTAATAAAGTTTTTGCAAGGTTTGGCTTCTAATTCTGATCCGGAAGGCTTGGGCTCAGTCCCAGTCTAATGCATTGACGGTGATTTTTATTAATTGGGGAGTATGTATTCATTTAATCAAAGTTCACTTTTTTCATACTGTGTTCTTAGATGAACTGATTTACGTTGGAGAGTAGCTAAAATAGTTCAGTGGAAATAATTTTCAAAATAAAATTTCACTTAGTCCACACTGGCTTATTTTTTTAAAACCACGCTGATTTTTTATATTTTTCTTGATATGTACAGCGTCTAACTACCCGTCTGGGAAATACACATACTTGCTCTTGGTGGGGTAGATATAGGTAAGGTAGAATTTATAGGGAAGATATTTGAATTTGTGAAGTGGTACAATGAAAAATAGTTTAGCAATTTAGGGAAAAAATACCATTGTACACCCGATCAAGGATAATTTAATCCAGACCATTATTGCCAAGTCCGAGTAGACGAGACTGGCGCCTTTGCCCGTTTTACGCAAGGTTATCATTTTATAATTAAAAAACATATTAAATTTCTGGCAATTATAGCCCTTTGGTGCTTTTTATATTAGAACTGGCTTATGTAGGTTACCCTAAGTTACCCGAGAGAAGTGTTTTTAGAGGTAGATATCACGAAAATTTCACGACATACCAAAAATAACCTGCATTCTATTTAAAAAAAGATAAAACAACTCATTATATATATGTATATCAAATACAACTGTTTATCATCAAGTAATGTGTTTGAGTGAATGATTGAAATGTATTTAGTTCATTTCAGATCATACCTAAGTGGTTAAACCTATCGCGAAAGGCCTATACATGTTCATTTAAAACCATAATAGATTTTAAGCTACTCGCAATCTATCTACATCCAAATTAAAATGTCCAACATAGAATCGAACTAAAACTCGGCAGATGTAAGAATCAGAATTTTAGGCCCTCGTGGCTACAGCTAGACCTCATCGCTTCTCATCAAAATATGAACTAAAAAAATAATATATGTTGTTAAGATATCCAATATCTCTTTTTAAATCACCAAACAAAGACTGGAATGTATTTACAAAACACTGGGGCCCCGCCTTCATTCTGAATCAATCATATCATCACGTGATTCATTAGAAACTTGTGGCCTACATGACGTCACCATTTAGTTCTCCATCCCGCCACAGGTTCAACAGAAGCGCTGCGGGTGATCAAAACTCTGTGGCCAAACGCATCATCAATAATGGGATATGACGTATTGTAACAATATTCGGACTTGAAATGAATGTTTATGCAACGTATAGACATGTCAATTAAATATTGAGCCCTCCTACGGGAGTAGGGTTTATAACTTATCAAGTGTAATATAAATACTTTATATTATTACCATAGGACAAATACGTTGTCTAAAGCAAAAGTGGTTAAAAAACAACAACCAAGGGGTGCAACTTTTACTTTATGTATATATATATATATATATAAAGTCACACCCCTCGATATATATATATATATATAAAGTCGCACCCCTCGATATATATATACATATATAAAGTCGCACCCCTCGATATATATAATCATACATTATGCCTGAGATAATAGTGTAATACAATAATTTAGACACGAAACTCCCAACGGACACTTAACAAATCACGTACGATATAGTATTAATATTTTATTTTTCACTGCGTCTTAATATTAATAATATTTATAGTAATAATAATAATACTTAGCACCGCGTCTTACTACTCGTTCGGATAGTACGTTTATGTACTAATTACGCCAATGGGTTAGGAATTTGGGAGATTGAATATGGATTAAGTGAACCCGCATTTGCGTGGAGACAGAGTTGAAAACCATTTAGGAACACTTCCACCCAGTTCACCCAAGCTAGATTTGAACCTCGATCTCCCCGTCCTCGGCGGTCTATCTCAACCCGAAACTAGCGCGTTATCTAATTATGCCACCAAGGCGGGTCACTACGTCTTACTTGCCTTTCGGGTTATGCACATACAATAACTCGGCTAATAATAAAATACAGTAGAGATAATTAAGATAGAATTTTTATTAAATGTACTAAAATTCAAGTGGATATAGATTGAGAAATCACCTGGAAAATAAAAAATTAAGTACACCTGGCCGAGATCTGACTACTGATGCGAGTGGGCCGAAGGTAACCGAAACCACAATAGCTAGCATTGTAAACACAGTGTTGTATGAACAGAGTTAATGTCGAGAAAAGTCCCATAGATATCGTTGGTGTGCTAAGGATATGGTAAAACTGAATGCGATTGAGTGCCGTTGGCAACCAAAAATCTCGCGTCCGGGCAAGGATTGTCAGAGCGGTGGAATCGCATGAAAGGCTGGAGGTGGGGGGTGGAGACTGGATGGAGACTTGAAGAAATTTGACTGGGACTACATGTAGCGATTTGAAAAAAGTATCACTACTTTACAAATATCAATAATATTAGCACCGCGTCTTACTAACCGTTCGGGTTATACGCTTTTAAGTACTAATTACGCTAATGGATTAGGAATTGGGAAGGTTGAATTAGAGGAGGTGAAGCCGCATTTGCGTGGAGTGAGAGTGGAAAACCATTTAGGAAAAACCACCCTCAGTTCACCCGACTGAGATTTGAACCTTGATCTCCCCGTCCTCAGCAGTCGAGCTCAACACGACTAGCGCGTTAGTCAACTACGCCACCGAGGCGGGTTTTTCAAATATCGATATTTTCCTTTCAATATTAGTATTTTTTACTCTATACTTTTTTCCGATAATATTACTGATTTGTGAATGTGGGGAATGCCAGGCCTCCACCGGGGTTCGGATTCCACGTTAAACTGTAGGTCCTCCATACTTACGTTTATCGATACTTTTCATTCTATACTATTACGGTATCGCTACTTCTCTTCCGATAATTTTTATGAGTACAGTATCGATACTTTTATTTTGACACCATATCCCTAGTTACCTGATTGTATAAATGACCCAAAGCCCACAGCAGTGGTCTCTTAAGGCACGTGTTTTATTAATATTATTATTATTTTCAATACCACGTTTTATATCCTGTTTAGGCTATGCACATAGCTGGACATGTACTAATTTCACTAATAAATTAGTAATTATGAAGGTTGTATATATATAAAATGTACCCACATTCACGTGGAAAAGAATGAAAAGCCATTGTGAAAAAGAAACTTTCAAAGCACCCGACCGGGATTCAAACTCCGATCTCCCTATTATCAATGGTCTAGTATATTGCGAGAGTAATGCTTTAGACCATGCAGCAACCAAAGCATGTTGAGGGAGGAGGGGTCATGTCACAGGCCATAGCCGAGATAAATATATATATTTTTTGCACCACATCTAATTAACCGCTCTCACTACACACATTTTAATCACGCTGGTGCGTAAGAGATGAGTAAGATAGGATTTAGAGAAAATATACCCATATTTGCATGAAGAGAGGCTGTTAAACAATTTAGGAAAACCTCCCTCAGTAGATATAGATGAAATTCGATTCCCAACCTTCCCATCTACAAAAAATAAGACAAAACTAGCCTGACATTTAGTCCGTGTTCCCATTGATGTGGTGCTATACCAATATATTTGATGCTATATATTTAAAATAATTAAATACAGAACTTGTATTTTCTCAGATGTTTATCTGGACAAGCCAAATCCTTGAAGCATTATTATTTAAATTATAAAAATAAAGATTCATACAATTAAATATGCACTATATTACATTCTTCCTATATTAAAAATAAATATAGACAAGGACTACTCCGAAAAGCTTATAGAATCATCAAAATTTTCAAAGAAAAGACTCTTCTGAATAGTTTCTAGGTGGATCAACTTTTCTTGCAACATTTTCCTGGAAAGTATCCTTGGATTACCCATTGGGTTGGAGGACAACATTCTTTATTTTTCAACAACTGCCTCCTCCCCCTACACAAATGGGGTTCCACCAGCACTAATCCTTCTCTTCGAATAAAATCCTAGAAGTATCCTGGTTTGTGTGGATAATATTATGTTAAGCATTCTATTACACACGTAAAAAAAAAGTACCAAACGTAAAATTGTCCCAAAAGATACAAATTGGAAAAAGTATATGAAAAACAGTTTTGATACATTGTATCTAAACTAAGGCAACTTACTTTATTGAAATCGCTGCTCTAAGTTAATTGAATTGAAATAGCATCTAGAGGCATCTGGTTATCATATATTATCATTGTCTATAGTGGTTATGGAGCTGTGTTCCCTAAAACCAACCCCCCTCTCAACCGAAATTTAACTATGTACTGTTCCACCCCTCTCCCCCCACCAAATAACATTTCTGGGTGTGTCACTGTAGCACACAGCTAAACAGTAAAGGGGGAGCATATAACCCAAACGGGTAGTAAGTCACGGTGCTAAAAAAAATATATATAAAAAAAAAGAAGTAAGTAGTAGAAAGTAAAAAGTATAAGTTAAACTCTTGCTTTGAAACTTAAAGAAATAAACTGGAAACTATTATTTTGTGAGCTCATATGACAATGATATAATTCGACGTCCAGGTATCACATCTCGTAAGACGGAAGAAATGGGTTCAGGTTTGACAATAAGTGCAGGAAAATTTCCTTAACAGAGTCTAACCCCCCCTTTATTCCAAATACTGGTCATTAGAAGCGTCTCCCTCATTTTTGGGGGAATGTTACATTTCATGAAGGAAGATATCCTTTCTAGCATGAAAGAAATATTACAATGTTTTCTGTTTTGATGTGACTTAAGTGTTTTCACAGTGTCAAATTCCAGGTGGAGGCATCAAGGCATGGATCCCCGTAATTTTTGGGAGAATATGTACCAATGGTTCAAATTCTCTTCCGCTACAGACCAATATATTTTTTATAGCTTACATAGCATTTAGCTTTATTTATATTTATTCTTAAAATTGAAAAGTTACACCTGGACACGGGAATCAAACCCGGGACTTTTGGCTTAGTACGCCAATGCTCTGACTACTGAGTTATCCAGGAATCACCCGTGTCCAAGGTCATTATTCACTCAAACTTAAGGCAGATTTGCCAACAATTATTAACGGAAATTTCAAACTGAGTTTCTGTAAACTTGTTATCGACTCTCATCTTAAA
Source organism: Timema californicum (assembly GCA_902141385.1). Lineage (NCBI taxonomy): Eukaryota > Metazoa > Arthropoda > Insecta > Phasmatodea > Timematidae > Timema > Timema californicum. The sequence goes on from CABFOW010000050.1 coordinate 51,439, forward strand.
GAAATGAATATTATGTTTGGTAATAACATTTAGTAAAACAAAAGTTGTGACTGACACTCATAAAATTGTTGAATGTGAACATAAAAAGTAAATAATCGTGTTTATTATAATCTATATTAAGGTAATTAATTAATAGTAGACTTACAAACGTTTTTATTTAACCTGATTTTATAAATAATTTCTAAAATTCGTTTTTGAAAATGGTCCATATATTGATTTTAATATTTTTAAAAGTTTGCACGATGGCAATATTTGAATCATGGTGCCCTTCTTGTCAACTTTTTGTTCTGGATCCGCCACTGTATGTACACAATTTATTGCTAAGCTACTTTAGACAACAATTTTTTCCCCCACTCGCTTCGGTGGACTATATAGTGACAAAATTAAAATCTAGGGCGTCACTATTAGAGTAGCGACTTTAATTTAAATACATTATTTTTATTGCAATCTGATTCGGTGACCGCACGGCTTAAAGCTTCACTTTCGTGTTGGACTATACTACTGATGACAGGGAGGTAAGGGTTATAATCTCAGACGTGTGAAGTGAGGCTTTTCCTCCAAGATGTTTTTCCACACTCACTTCACGCAAATGTGAGTATATTTCCTTTTAAATTCAACCTTCCTCATCTCTAACTAAATAATATAATTAGTACATAATTTATGCGTATAACCTGAACAGGTAGTAAGATGAAGTATTAAATAAACAAAAAAACATGGTTTTTATTTATTTTGTATTTTTAAAATGTGGTCTCCTTTACAAAATCTGCGAAATATTATAGCTAGTTTTCATATACTTTTTGAATAGCTTATGACACATCTCGTTAAGAATACCATTTTTTTTAAATAAAAGTGGTTCAGTAATTTTAATTTCAACTGTAATACAACCATAAAAATAATTATATTTTTAATAATTTAATCTGGTATAAATCCTGTTTAGAGAATTTGTTTTAATGTAAAAAATATATCAATTGGTATAATCCCTTTCACACATTGAGTACAAATAGAGATCTATGTATTCTTCGTTTACCTTGAACGGTAGCAAGCATTTTCTTACATTCTTCCAATATTTTTTATTTAGTACAGTGTCTTACTACCCGTTTGGGCAGTACGCTTATGTACTTATTACGTTAGTGGTTTTAAGAACCAGGAAGATTATATCAAGATGAAGTGTACCCGCATTTGTTTGGAGGGGGAGTGGAATACATTTTTGAAAAAAACCACTCACATTTTACCCGACCGAGATTCGAATCTAGATCACCCCGTCATCGGCAGTATAGTTTACTGTGAGAGTAGCGCCTAAGACCATGTGGCCACCGATGTGGGTGAGATAGTATTACAGCAGTATTCTGGTAGGAAAATACTTTAAGGAAAACAAATTTTATTGCGGTCAACATTGATAACATTTTAACATATTATTATAGATTAAACCCCTTCAGTGCTAGAATGGTATAAGACAGTGTTTCTTAAACTTTTAAAACTCGTGGTCCCCTAATAATACTAAAAATATGTTCGCGTCTCCTTAGTTTTTACTAACATATTAAGCTTTAAGATTAATTCTAAAATAGTGGCTTTATTTACTGATTATAATAACAAACCAATAAAAAACAGAAATCAACTTACCTAAATGTATTTAATGGGACCTATCTCTGCTGTTGTACACTTTCTACTAATTGGTTTCTTTTTATTTCAATTGTATTACTTAATTCTATTCGAATGCAGGAGTCAATTTGTAGTCGATTTCTCTGCTTCGTTTTAATATTTACTAATGTGGAAAATCCCATTTCATATAAATAAGTATAAACAAAGGGGAGAAAATTTTGAATTATGATGGCAAAAAGAGAGGGATTATATGTACTATCTGTGATTTATATTATCCGTGCTTCCCCTCCCCTTCATAATCCCATAAAATTGAGAGATTACTGTACTTACATGCTTACGATTATCGAATTATTTCTTCCAAAACGACTGTACTGTCTATGAAAGGGATATAGAGGTCATAGTCCTGGCCAGATGTATTGAGGGGGGCTTATATTAAATAATTTCAACTATCTCTCCCTCTCCTCATGCAAATGCTGGCACATTTGCTCTATATTAAGCCTTATTCATCTCTAAAACACTACAATAATGAGTTAGGGATTAAGTTAGGTTATATTTGTAGGAAATGTACATGCACTTACATCGAAGAAGAGTGCAAAATTATTAAGGATAAAGATCACCTTTGATAGACCCATCTGGCATTCGAACCCCAACCTCCTCTCCACTGGAAGTCTAGTATATTGTGAAGAATGATGCTTTAGACTACGTTGCCATTTAAATAGGCTACATAGAAGTCACGTTGCTGGCCATTTCATGATAGCTGGCATTATTATCTTTCTATAGGTTTCCATAAAGAATTAATTACTGAAACATCACCCGTGTGAATAGGGCATTATGACTTATTTCGAAACATCAATACACAATTGAAATTAAAAAAATGTATGTACACAAATAATGGCTGTAAACCGGTTACAGTATCAAAAGATTATTTCCGTTCAAGACATTCTAAATGACTTTCAAAATAACTTTACCCCCTCCAAAAAACGTTCCATCCAACAAATTCATAGCCCCTAGATATAAGAGGTCCATTTCCTATGATGCAATACTACTAAAAAAAATTAAAATATCATAACGACTATAAGGGGTACATATAACGCTCGGATATGAAAAGAAGAACGAGAGGGGATCGCCGCGGGAGATTCGCTTTTATAGGGGAGGCTGGGGTAATGTGGGGACCCCCATACGGGAAATAACCCTCCTGGGGCGGTCAAAACGCTAGACTCCATTACTTCGCGATCAAAACCCAATTCCCTCCAACCCCACTCTTCCTACGGTCGCAACGCATGGACACCTAATATCCTATTTTGTCGCCATAAATATTGAGAGTTAATATCTGCGTCGTTGATAGAAAACTGAAGGCATATGTTTGTAGGGGAAGCAAGAAGGGTGGTTTAAAGGAAGGAGGATGAGGAAGGGAGGGTTATACCACTGAGCTCTTGGATATCTTGCGTGGCCCATTATACTGCAGAATACGTCATAGTTAATAACACAGCAATGAAACATGCCCTCATATCGTAGTTCACTTAGGGGTGTAGTTTTTTGATTAGGTTTTGGAGATTATCCTTAACAATAATAAGCCTCCTATTTTGAATAATAACGACTATAAAGCTTGTCCCCAAGACTCAGTGGTAAGGGTGGATTACCATAGGGTTAGAGGGGACTGGTTCGATGCCAGATTGGTGCTGAAGAATATTTCAAATATTTGTAAACAGATTCGTCTTGCTATATAATTAAGAAATGACTTGTAGAGGATGGAATAGTATTAAATACACTTTCCTAGATTAAACTAATTTGTAGGCCATGTGTTAATATAATATCCTACATCAGTAATCTCACGCGTTAAAGTAACTATCTAGTCTGGTCTTGTTTGCCCGTGATGAGGAGGTCAGGGTTTGATTCTCTATCGTATTTACTGAAGTGGCTTTCCAAAATTGTTTCTCACTTTCTCTCCACGTCAATGTGGGTACATTCAGGCCCACCAGGTGCTCAAACCAAGCCCGGTGCCAGGGGATAAGTGGGGGTCCTCCTTTCTTTGTTATACTTGACTTTAGTGGCTGTGGACTGTGGAACTTTATTAGCTAGAGGAAAATTAACAAAATATAAAAAGGAGGCCTTAGAACTATCCTTCGGCAAATGTTTAGAAATTGGATACCATTTGAAAATATTTGGAGTGGTTCTCCTCAATAGACTAAACTTTTTGAAATTGGGTTAATACTTATAGAATCCATTTAGAGTAGTATCCCTCTAGACATCCTTGGGAAATTAGATACATATCATAAAAGCCATTTTAATGGGGTTTTCCTCCCAAATTTTATAAAATTATATTCCTATAAAAGCTATTTGGAGTGGTCCTCATCTAGAATAATTTTGAAATATTGATGCATTCAGCTATTTAGAGTTAGCCTCTTTCATCAAATAAAAAAAAATGGAAATTGAAAATTGAAAAATGTAATTTTAATGATTGGATGCTTCTATAAGATGTTTTAAGTGGTATTAGCCTGGAATTTACCTTAGTTTTATGTTTCTAAAAGCAATTTGGAATTACCTTTGCCAGGTATTGTTGGTTATTGGTTGCCTCTAGATGTTATTTAGAGCTGCTTCACATAAATTTTTTTTAAATGCCTCTTATCACTCTTTGAAATGAAACTTTTCTATCATTTTTTGAAAATTAGATACTTCTAGAAACTATTTAGAATTTAATAAGGGTCCATTTTTCAGCTTAATATTATAGAATATCAGAAGGGAGTCAAGTAAAAATATGGAGGGGTCAGTTTATCCCAGTCGGGAGAAGGGAGGTACAAATTATTTACAAGGGTGAAAATAGCCCCCTGCTATGACACCCATGATTGATTTAGGTTTGAACATTTTTCAAAACTTTTTTGTCACGTTTACAAAACGTAGTCATAGTACGAAAATTAAAACTTAACTGTACAATGAAATGTTACGTGTACATGATAAAATACTTTAACTTAATTGTACTTGAATTACCGCCAGACTCTATTCACGTTACAAATTTAATTTCTGTACAAAAATAATAGACTCTATAAGACTTTAAAACATTTAGAAACTAAAGACAAGAGTGGACTGGTCCAATGATTTAATTGTGACAAATACCAGTAAGTACCTCCGGAGAAAATGCCAACTGGTGTATTTGGCATGCTAATTTCCATACTTCGGACAGGCATGTCATTGCTTAACATTCATCTACTACAACTTGTTAATATGTATCTTAGGCCAGGGCCCTTGGAAGTCACGGGTCTGCTACCATGGTACCAATAGTCCCCCTCTCGTAGCGGGCCTGCGTACACTTCCTTTAAATTTTACCTCCATAATCCCAATCGCATTTTTGTAAGTTGGTGCGAATATATATACGCAGGATGCGAATAAATAATACGTCAAATAAAAAACTATTTATGAGTTGGGAGACTTGATAATAATGGATTTTGATATAAATAATAGTTCGTCATCGCTTTTTATTCTGAGAAGATTTAAAATTGGGGAGATATTTGACCAAAACTAAAACTGAACTTACAAAACTATACTATATATGATTTATTATTGGTTGTTTCACGTTCACTCTTTCAATACGCAGATGACCAGCATATGACTCAAAAACTAACTTTGTCTAAGAAGAGGCACCACCCTAGTACCCAGAACATTAATTAAATTCAGCAACGTGAAAGAATAATCCCAAATTTAAACAATAAAACATGTTCCAGTGTTCCAGGATTTGGACCCATTTCCTTTAGTTCAGTAGGCTGACTAACTTTACACAGTTAAAAAATGAAATACAAAATTAAACAAAAGTAATAATATTTTATGTTTGAAGGAGAACATACAAAAAATAGGTTTTTATATGTAACTCGCTTTTCTCGCTGGGGACTCCACCCCGAAACCCCCAGTGAGTTTTCTTTGCAAGTGGATGTAAACTAATGTAATTCCAGAGCCGTTTTTTGGTAGGTCTTAGCATTTAGCCACAAGAGACCTCCAAACAAAGGTCCGCACCGATTTTAAAGTTGCTCCACCATTATTATTTTTTTAATAATTCTGGGATTAATTTTTTTTTTTTTACTTTTTGGAATTTTCCCGTCGGTTACAGGCTAGAAATTTCAAATTTATAACTCATCTGTAAGGGGGTAAACATTAATGTCAGTGAGTGAGTCAGCCATGTGACTTTATAGTAATATAATATAATAATTTAAGCTAATCTTTGAATGTATGTCTACGCTGTTATGACAGGGTGGCAAATGTAAAAAAAAGTAGCTTATGTCTCTAAAAAAAATATCTTTAGCAGTACTTAGTATATGAACCAAAACGACAAAACATTTTAACCGTCGCTAAGATTTACTACAAAATCTGGGATTTACAATCAAAAAAGTTGACTGAAGGCTCCCTCAGACCAGCGCTGATTATTCGCAGCGTTTGTGTTAAAATGAATTATGATTCATCGGATGAAGAGGAATCACTTTTGTTACTTACCTTAGAAGCGGAAGAAAATGTCGGGCTGGTATTTTATTCATAGCACGGATAGTGTTTTTTATTTATTATCTAGTTCACAAATTATTTTCGATAAATATAAACTTACTATTTTTTTTTAAATATCCTGGTTTTTCTCAACTCCTAAATTAGTATATATCAAATTCAAAATACTGAATAAATAAATACATTTTGCTTATAACAAAATTAGATACCTATAACGAAACATTGCCATATCACTCAACACTTTCATTTAATTATTTTCCGATTTCAAGCCATATTTTGTCTTTCTTCCTTATATTTTTGTAATCTTCTTGTGATAAATCATATAAAACAGAATAACTTCAAACCATTTCTATTTTATTCTGAAAGTTAAAAGTGACATCTGGACATGGGAATCCTACTCGAGACCTTTGGCCCGGGTTCGATTCCCGTATCTAGGTGTCATTTTTCAACTTTCAGAATATGATATCTTGATGGAGAATTCCTCAATAAAAAACATAAATAATAGCTGCAGCTATTTGATTCATTTCTATTTTGTTCTATCTTCACCATTGTTTTTAACTTTCGGTAAAGACGTGGCAGCGATAAAAACTCGGTGAACAGCGAATAAAAACGTTGCATGATCGTAGCCGCAACTTTACACTACTGCGCCGGCTTGAAAACGTGTATAAGCCGCTGCGAGTTTAGCAACGTGAATTATACGCAACGGCAGCGAGTAATTCGCGCCGGTCTGGGGGAGACTTTAAGTTATTTTTAGCCTAGGAACGACGAATTTTTTTTAAAAAATATACAAATCTACCTATAGTCCGATTTTCCTAATTAAAACGATGTGGAAGGCCTTTTTCCTACCAGTATTCTACAATGTAGTAGGGCTATGGTAGTAAAAAGGCCTTTCGTGTTATATTGTTAATAAAAGTGGGTTATACAACTGTCAATTATTTAAGTGAACAAAAATAAGATAATTTTAAGAAACACTCTAAATGCATAAGCAAGAGGAAGAAAATTATATAATTCTGTATATTTGATTTATTAAATTATTTCGGCAAAAATTTACGTTCATGGATTGTGTATTAAAATTTGATTCAAAACAATGTACTCTTTGTCCACCTCGTAAAAGTTTGAAGCTTGTCACTTAAGAAGGTTTAAAAACTGGGCAACTCTTCTGAAAATATGGGACGTATAAACACACGTTGGTTCAGGAAATCACCACCATAGCTGGACACTGATGTATTTTTGTCCACAGGGTATGTTGGTTGGGTGGGATAGATTAAATCCCCCCACCCCTCCCCCCCCACCCTCTACCCCGTCGCCCAATCCACCATATAGCTATTTCCTTTTGGAAAAATAACTGATTCACACAGTGAAAACCATGTTTTGACAAACATTGTATTTATTACTAGTAAGGAATGATACTAAAGCGCAAAATGTTCTTAATGTATATTTATTTATCCTCTTTTTTAAAATTCAATACGAAATTCAAATATGTCGGTCTCATATATTCTGGTTTTTTGATTATGGATGTATCAGGGTGCGAATGAAGGCTGGATGAGCTAAGGTTGTTTTTACAGTATTGTGGCATTGTTTTTGCTAAAAGAATTTCTTATAATATAAATTTAATAGTGAGTTGACTCAGTCTTTAAAATACGTAATTACGTTGACAACTTTACTCTTCTTTTTTTTCAATCCCAGCTCCTAAAATTTTGAATGTTAATTATTTATATACAATTTAAAATATATATTATATTATATATATAATGTATATAGGTATATATATAATGTATATAATATACTTACCTTTATTTCAATATATTAAATTTTCTTTCTTTATTTTTATTCATAAACTGCCAATCCACCTTGCATTTTTTTTTGTGATTTAAACGCTATCTGCTTTAGAGAATGGCTTATTTCGGAACTGTTATGATCTTAATTTATTTTATTTTCTTGAATGGTTATAATATCTGACTGTCATTTGAAGAACTAATTGACCCGAGTGGAAGAGATTATTAGTCTAGTTTGGATTTTTGTGCGAAATTTAAATAATTTTAAAGATGATTTATGTTTATTTGTCAAATTATAATATTAAGTTATTTCTAAAATAATACTTTCACTGTCTAAAGACTTGAAATATTTTTTAAAATAAATCTCGGCAACTAATATTCTCATATGCCAGAAGTTATTTAAAAAAAAAAGAAAAAACATGTTTGTAGATTGTTAAGGTTATTTGTTTTGTCAAAAAAATTGTTTAAAAAAGATAAAGAAGGACCCGATTTGGGAATCCTTAAAGTTTTTTGGTTGTTATAAGTATTAGTAGCTTACGTCCGAAAACTTTATCAAAAATAAGTATTAACCTCTTTGTAAGGCCAAGTGCAAGTCTTCAGGGAAGATTCTGTAAAAATTTAAGGCCTGGAGTATATTTGCTACCAAAGCCTCGGATCACCATTCTACATGGACATTATTGGGTGAAACCAAATTCATAATTTATCATCATCCTGTTGCTAGGAGTTTAAATTACATTTCTTAAGAACTCGTTATTTTAACATGCTATACAAATATTTCAAACCTTATTTCATCCAAAAGACTATTTATGCATCATAATTAATAACTATTATTTTGTCATCACAATTCAAGTAAGAATCTTACATTTTTTAAGTACTGCCCCACTAATACTTTTATTGATTTTATAACATAGGAAGCATGCCTTCTTAGGTAGGGTTAATTTAGAGGTATTATTTTTTTCTCTTCAACAATAATTACAAACACACTATAAATTTCATTGTGTAATTTATTTATTTATTTATAATATTAATGTACATTCTATTTTTAACATTTCATTCCATTTATAGATAGTTTCAGTAGGATGATGTCCATGTCAATAATAATCTGCTCAAGGAAAATATGCAGTTCATTATTGTAAGTGTCAAAAAATAAAAAAATAAAATAAAAACTTTATGTAAAGTCCAGTGGTCGTGAGAGAAGGGGTCTTCGAATCACCGCTGAGCAGTTTCTGAGGATTTACATATTGAATGAAAAATCTACCTAACTCACAAAATAAAAGGGGTTGGTATTTGGCGCCCAATACTATATCAATTAAATAAAATTAATTTATTCATACTCAATCTTAATCTATATCACAAACAAATGAATAAATAAATAAATATAATATCTTTAAATACATATTTTTAACAACAGTATGATTTTTCCCTCACTCTCCACGCACATGTGAATATATTTCCTTTAAATTATACCTGACTGTTCCAAAAAAGTAACTGGTAAATGAAAAATAACACATAAACCAAAACTGGGTTCGATTGTTCGATTTCCGTGTACATCTGTTATTTATAAATATAAGAGATTTAAAAAATATTATTTTTGATAACGTTAACATCCAATTTACTTTGGCTATGATTGAATTAAGTTGCTCAACTCCATCCGATAACGTCCACCGCAATAACTTTATTCTCAATACAAAAAACCCCACAGACTCTCACGCTTTGTGATTTGTTTAGTAAGTACACACACACACACACACACACACACACACATAAACACACACACATACACAAAGAGTGAGCGGTAGTAATATCCTCTATTTGGAGGTAGTATTCACAGCCATACACTCCTGAACACATTACTGTAATGCATTCTCGCTTCAAGAGTATGTCTGAAAAAAAAAACACATACAGAATAAAAACCATGATTTAAAAGGTTGTATTACGTCACTGTTTCAGAAATGAAGTTGATGAGGACGTCAAGTTTATATTCACAAAAAAAATTATCAAAATGTGAGTTCAAAAAGGCTTAATAAATAACAGCTTCGTTCGTATTTCAAGAATTATCGACGATTCCTACGTCTGTTTTAGTAGGTTTCTACTAAAAAGCAGTTGTAATAAAATACAAATATATTTTTTTACTTTTAAAATTGAAACATTATACTTTATTATTGATATCATTTCATAGAGATTGAGATTAACTTATAAATTAAAAGTGACTTCTGAATTCCAAATAAAATGACATTTGAATATATTTTGTTTTAGCATATTTTATAACTGTCCAAAAGTTTCTTCCTTTCTTAGTCAAACTGTACGTAAAAAACTTTTATTAATTCATAGCGAGATTTTAATAGCACCATGTCTTACTACTCATTCGGAATATACGCTTATGTACTAATTAAACTAATGAGTTATGGATGAGGAAGGTTGAATTTAAAGGTAGAGTACCCGCATATGCATGGCGAGAGAGATTTGCCAACCATTTAGGAAAACCACCTTCAGTAGGCTTACACCTTACCGGGATTCGAACCACGCTCTACCCGTCATTGGCAGTCTAGTCTATTGCAAGAGTAGTGCCTTAGACCATGTGGCCACTGAAGTGACCTATAGCTAACTTATTTTGTAAATTATTACGTTCAACAACAGAGTTACCAGCATCGGTGGCCACGTGGGTGAAGTTGTTAAACTCATCTGGTATGATATCCTTGTGATGGGGAGTACATTTATTCTAAGTTATACCTAACTTCATCATTCCTACCCCAATTAGTGTAGGCCTAAGCAAGTAGTTAGCATGGTCAAGTGCAAAATGAAAAGATTAGGCTAATTAACGGCTAAATGAGTAGGATAGCTTAGAATAGCTGAACTCCCATATGCGTGGAGAGAGAATGAGAAGATATACAACTATAAATCTCATGTAAAAATCATCCTGAGACACACACCAGTGGGCACATAGTCTAAATGTCATACTCATTTATTATAGTTTGTCTGTTGCAAGGAGGTAGGGGTATGAATTCCGGCTGGTAATCCTAAATTTAATTTGATATGCATGCCTTCCTTATCTCGCCAAGCAAATTTGTGTACATTTGCTTATTCTTACCCCTTTATTATAGTTAATACATGGCCAAACGAATACTAAGCCATGGCGGAAGGAAACAACCAAATAATTACAATTTTTATCTATTCCTTTAAATCACTCGGCTATAATTTCGGATTGTTGGCGACGAAAATATTTTTTAAATTATAATTAGTTGATACTCATGTTGCGACTTTGCATTCCAGTAAGATTTTAAAATGACTGATCGCATTTTGGATGAAAATCTCTGGTCTATCCGTATTGATTTACCTACTAATGAGTTATGTATGTTGAAGGTGTAAATGTTGTCTCATTTGCACAGAGGGAAAGTGGGAAACCATTTAGTAAAAACATCATATGCAGGCCTACATTTGATCATGATTTGAACCCCGACCCTCCTGTTATCGGCAAATTAGACCTTATGTAAATGATGTATTTGTACACGTGTTCACCGATTTATGTAAGAAGAAACTTAAAATAGTAAAAAATAAAGGTTATTTACAATAAGGTTTGATTTTCGTTTTCTTAACTGGACAACCTTAGTGCATTTTGATATTTTTTTGTCAAAACCTTAGAAATTTGCAACAAAAATAAATATAAAATAAATGAAGATAAAATCTGTTTGCATCGACATGATTAATCAGCGATGTCAAATCCCATAGCAACACAAAAAAGTTATCGAAATAAACCCTAAAAGCCTTTCCTTTCTTGTTGCATTTTTTATTCATACTTTGGAATAAAATATAAAGATGCAAGCGAATCAATTTAAACGCTGCTACATATTAGTTCTTATAAGTTAAATAAATATTTGATGTGCTTATAAAAACTCGTATTGTTAGCTAAAGACGATTCATATTTACTGGGTATAGTATCACACCACGCCTAGTGTACACATGTAGTGTCGTAGATAGGATATATTTGGACAAAGTGTTATACTTGTGAATTAAAAAAAAAATTATTTCGAAATATAATTCTGGTAAAAATGTAACATTTTTTAAAGTAATTATAAATAAAGTATGAATACTAGCAATCGTATTAAATATTAAGTTATAACTGTTGACCGAACAAAGCGACGTCCTGTCTTAACTCGACCATTTGGAATGTTGTTTGTCTTTCTGTCAGTCTAATTTATTTCGCTATCAGTGCCAAATTCATAAACACATTTTAAGAGCGCTATGTAGCAAGCCTCTTACTTCACAGTGAAGTATTGGAAGCGAAAATGTCATGCTAGGGGGCTGGACTAGCCAGCAGGACAGTAGACAGTGATTAGTGGCTTGAGTGCATTAGTTAAATAGTGGGGGAGTGCTTTACTTCCCCTTCTTTCAGTCTACCCTCAATACTACTGACCAAGAATAGAACCTCAATCCTCCTATCATCGGCAGTCTATTATAGACCATGTGACCATGTACACCAAGGTGACCCGCAGATTATATAGGAGCTAATTATATATTTATAAACAAATTCGGCTAATTATGTAAATGAGTTTAAATATCTAGTAAAAATTATTTGAACAAACAATAACAATATTAGATTGAAAATTAAGAGAAGTATAAATTTGGGAAATGCATCCTATTACTTGGTCAGTAAGTTGTTGATAATCTCGTCTGTTGTCAAGGAATGTGTAACTCAGAATAAGTCAAAAATTATATTACCGGTTGTTCTCTATGGTTGTTAAACGTGGTCTCTTACCTTACTTTACCGTGTTTGAAAACAAGGTGCTTAGGAAAATATTAGGTGTAAAAACGGATGAGTCTACTAGGAAGTGAAGGAGGTTACATAATTATGAGTTACATGTCTTATACTCATCACAAGACATTGCTAAGATATTAAAAGTTCCGTAGATTAAGGGGTGCAGGACACGTAGCGTGAATGGAGTAATCTAGAAACTTGTTCAGGGTAGTGACTGGCAAACCTAATGGGAAGAGGTCATTGGGAAGACCTTGTGCATATGGGATGATAACATTAGAAAGGACCTGAAAGAGATGAGGTGGACGGGTTAGTGCTAGCTCAATATAGAGATAGGGTGTAATGAGGTGGGCTGGATATAACTAGATAAAGATAGGGATAGGGTATAATGAGGTGGACTGGATAGAACTAGCTCAAGATAGGTATAGGGTGTAATGAGATAGACTGGATATAACTATCTCAAGATAAGGTTAGCGGTAGGGAGATTGACTGAATATATCTAGCTTAATATATATAGAGAGAGCTTGTAATGAGGTGGACTAGATAGTGATAGCTCAAGATAAAGATAGGGTGCAATGAGATGGACTGGATATACCTATATCAAGATAGGGATAGTGTGTAATGAAGGTTACTGGATAGCGCTAGCTCAAGATATGGATAGTGTGTAATGAGATGGACTGGATAGAACTGGCTCAAGATATAGATAGGGTGTAATGAGGTGAACTTGATATAACTAGCTCAGGATAGGTATAAGCTATAACGAGATTGACTGGATATAACTAGCTCAAGGTAGTGATAGGTGGTGTACTTTTGTAAGTGCGGCAATGATCTTTCGAGTTTCTAATGCCATAGAGTAAGTAATTAATAATGTAAACAGCAAGCAATACACTGTAAATAATCTAGCACATAATCCAGATGCCCGAACGAAGTAATTTATCTGTTCTTTAAGGGAGTTAGTTTATGAATTAATTCTTCACCTTTACCCCTGCCAAAACTGTGAAACCAAGAAACTAGCTTTTTGTAGACATGTCATATGTAGTTTTAGAAACCCATACATGGTAGAGGAAAATTCATGAGAGTAAAATTATTGACATCCGGTGAAGCACTACGGATTAATTCATTATATAATAATGCTGTGATGATATTTAGGTTGTCTATAGCTCCGTGGTCGAGCACCTATCATCACTGTACAGAATAGATACCGTTTAACCAGATGTAAATTGCTCCGTGGTCGAGCACTAATTAAATTGATATAATTAATAAATGTAAGAAAGCGAACTATTGATAGCTGTTGATTCACACACGGTTTATTCAAATGACATCTGTTAATTACTTATACATACTCCAATTAAATTATGTATATCAATGCACACTTGTGATATTAACGTAAATTATAGTATTCTGTGTTAGACTGCGAGAGCCAGTGCTGGTGCACTTGTGAGCCCCTACCTGCGTTGCTTGGGCCTGACTGACTTGTTTGACGTTGCTTGTGCGACTTGTGCGTGTAGCTACCCTTAATCGAATCGAAATCGAAATACGCACAAACGGTTTATATATGACACACCCCTTGCCTCTTGCTCTCTTCGTCAACAGTGTAGAAACTAACTAATAGAAAGAGTCCTGGCGACAGGTGTTGTGAGGGCTAGCTTCTTATTGGTATAGGGAATTGGCGTACTTTACCAAATACTGCGGAGTTGTTCTTTTAACAGGAAAAATGGTATAAAAATATATATTTTAATGGTGTAATCCTTTTCACATTATTTCTGGAAAGCGCGTGTTTCTTCATGAATGAATCATAAAAGGATATTATACATATATTAATTTAAAGAAAAATTACCTTCATTCATGACGTTTTATATATTTTAGAGTGATCTAAATCAATATCATTACACCGGGCACAGAGACTTGTATAATAGTGGTGTCACTGTAACTAATTCAATACCTTTACATGAATGTACACACACAAATAAACGACTTTACGGGAAGTGTAAAATTTGTGGATCACGAGTGTAGAAGTAGCAACAATCAAAGAAATAAGTTTAATCTTAAAAACATGTTATAAAAAGGATGTTGCTTTGTCAGAGGGAAGGGATTATTGACTTTTTATGGATCTAACTTAATGGTGTTTGCTACACGAAATGGCCAATGAATAGTAATTTTAGTTAAGACTACTTGCTGTAATAAAAACATTCTAGTATTTATATTGTTTTTTATTTAGTTTTTGGCAAATGTAAGTATCATTAATTTAACACTTGTAGGCCTACATTCATAATGTGTGTTAGCCTTTCCTTAATTCACAAATTACTTCTGTCACAGCCTGAAGGCTATTCAAGTGCTCAAAAAAAGTATATTTTTGAATGTTATTTCATATTTTTACTTTTCCACGTTGAATTATTTCTTGACGAAAGTTTAAAAACAAAGGCCAGTTTTTTTCAATATTTTTCTGGCTAGGATATGATGGCCTTAGCTTTGAATCTTTGAGACTATTACACTCTAAAAGTGTAAATATTCCAGTGTTATATTTCAGCCCAAAATTATTTATCCAACACAGGTATGTAATAAGGACATTTCTTTTAAATCAAATGTGTGATTCATCTACAACTGAGCTAGGCAACATATCTTGCAATGGAGCCACATATGTGGTGAATCAGAAGTGTAATTAACCACTCCATGTAGAAATAAATTGAGAAATTAGGTTGCTCAATTTAACATCCAAAACAACACAAATTGTTTGAACAAATTTATTTAAAATATGTACACTTTGACTTCTCAGTTGCAACCATCTCTGACATAAATAATGAACATTGTTCCAATGGAAAAATGTTAAACATTTTTACGCGAATCTTACAATACTTTTGTCTGACAAGTTACATAAGCATTGGTTGAATATTTGAACTCAATGCATATGACTTTTGAGTAATGCTCCGATGATATGCAGGAAATATCAAGTTACTACAAACAGACGCTGTCAGGAAAAGGTTTATTCTACCTTGAGAATTTGCAAACTAAAATTCACCACACTTTTATAACAGATTCGTCATTTGTTGCGATTGGTGACAGAGTTTCCCACCCCAGATTTACAATGAGCTGGGGCTTCGTAACAGGGGTGTAAGAGAGGCTTGAACCTACCGTGTTCTATCTTGGGGGGCTGGGACTATCTTAAGGGCCCTCCCCCCCCCAGTATTTCTCAAGTAAATTCAAAACCTATGTATCAAACATACATCTTTTACCATAAGTTTGATAATTTTAAGTAATAGAGACATCAATTTATAATATTACCAAACCCTTCCTTCACCTCTGACAAGACATCTTGTGAATGTGGGGAATGCCAGGCCTCCACCGTGGTTCGGATTCCACGTTAAACTGTAGGTCCTCCATTTCATCTCACAATCACCTTACCATTACACATTAGCGTAAGTGCGTATAACCCGAACGGGTAGTAAGACGTGGTGCTAATAATAATAATAATAATAATAATAATTTATAATACATTTGATAGAAAACTGAAATGCCTTAATTATTCAGTTTATTTTTTTCACGCAAGAAAAATCTCTTTCACAAAAAAATAGTAGCTAATATTAGGCCTAGTTGTGATTTACTTAAATGTAAACACTACCAGAATATTAAACGCAAAGGCTAATACTTATTTACATTTTCACCACAGTAAAAACAAAAATTGAAAAAATATTCATATTTGAATTGTAAGTTTAATTTTAACATGAGGTGGATTTTCAACCTTAGTTCAAACTTTATTTTTGTCATATTTTTATCAACCCTAAAAAATTAAAAAGCTGGACATCAATCAAATTAATACGCTTTCTTGTTTGGGTTTGAATAAACTATTATATAAATTTTAAATCTACGTTAAATATTGCTGTGATAATATATTTGATTGTGTACACATGGTTTGTAAGAGAAATACCAAATATTTAATCAACCCTAGCTTGAAGGTCCATTAAGCTGCCTTCTCACGATATGTATTTCCAGGGTTGCTACGAACACCTAGTTTAACTTGAACGGTAGCAGTCTTACCTTGCATGTTTCAACGATGACCTAGCTTATACGATAAAAATATAGCATGGACGTAACGAGATAATAATAATGGGGTTCAAACACCCCATATCTCCACAACAATTTCTGAAGTTTTTATTTTTGATCGGAAAATAATGTTTGTGAAACTATTTATCTTAATTTGAATCTGAAATCCAATCTTCAGAGAGAGTAGTTTATCATCTAAAAGCATCCATTTTTCAAAAATTTGTGGAGGAAGACAACTTCATATAGCTTCTAGAGGAATTTAACTTTGAAAGTAAAAAAAAAAAAGTGAGGAGCCCTCTAAATAGATTTATTTGGCCATCAAAATTTCTGGAGTAGGACAACTATATAATTATTTCTATAGGATTTAATTTACGAACAATTTGGTTTAGAATTTCTTAAAATAAATTTTAATGGCATCCAATTTTCACAAATTTGCTGGAAGAGGATTAATCCAAACAGCCTTTAAGGTTGTACTGATTTAAAAAAATCGGGGAAGATCTACTCTAAATTTCTCTTTAATTAGTATTATTTTCAAAAACTCTCCACTTTTAAGGACCACTTCAAATACGTTATTGGGCATCCAATTTTCAGACATTACCTGGGAGGAAGAAAAATTCATAAAATAAATAAATCTTGATACCTCCCCATCCCCCCATCACACAAATAAGGTTCCACCACCACTTTTTAAAATAATTTCCATATTTCTCAGAAATCTTAACATCATGTCATATACTTATAATTTGAAATTAACTCAAAATTAAATTTTCCCTTCGCCCATGAGACTAATACCGCTACCTTTCAGGGCAAATGGAGAAAATCTGTAAATGTGAATTTATTGGGTGTAACATGATACGTCAAGGAGAAGTCAGATAAATTATAAAATGTCATTGAATTTTAAAAAAATTGCAATAATTTGTGAAATATGAAGTAAAGAGCAAGTCTAAACTATTAGTTGTATCCTCAATTAGTGTTAGTTCTTGATGATCTTTGTGCCAATAATTTAATAGAAGGCAATGAAAACTATGAGATTTTAAATGTAGGCCAATAGCTTTTATTATAAATACTGGTAAACTAAATATCCTTTGATCTGGAAAACCTGGGTGGGTAAAAGAATTTTAAAGTATAGTTCTTATCAGCGCTGTTTGAATGTGTGTAAGATAAATACATTTTATCAACAGAAGTCAGCTATGCTTAAAATTGTAATCAGCATTTACCCTGGATAATATATTACAAAATGAAAGAACACCAGAATTTAGGACCCATGTTTAATCTCCCAAGTATTTTAGACACTCCACTTACAGTATCCTTATTGTAAGTTGTGAATAACCGTGTCATTCTGTAAGATCCATAGCACCTACATAAATGTAAGAAATATGTATTTGGTTGTGTGCACTGAGCACAATTTAAAAAATACTCTAAACATCCTCTAGAGGCATCAAATTTTAAAACAAGTTGCCACTAAATAACAATTCTAAAAAGTTAATAGAGGCCTCACATTTTTAAGGATTTGTTAGAGGAAGATAACCTTAAATAGAAAGCATATACAGGTAATAAATTTGCAAAACAAACCTACTTCAAATAGCTTCAAAATACATCCACGGTCTAAAATTTTACCCTGCTAAGACCTCTGTTGAGCCCCTCCACTTTCAAATATCTTCCAAAGCCCCTGGCAATGAGAGTTTTAAGTTTTGTAAATTTTCAAGATAAAATTGCCTAAAATACATACTTTAAATTGAAGCGAATGACAAATTCATTTCAAACTAATTTTTTGACTACATTCCTGTGTTGAAAAAGATAATTTTAGACCGAAATGAAACCTTTGGCTATAAATACTTGTTGAGTGTTATAGTTTGCAAGATTATAATTAAAATCATATTCCAGCAACAAAATTTTTTATATTTGTTTTGGAATTTCATCAGGAAAACATTCAATGTGTTATAGTAAATATACAAAATAACATTCAACTATATAATTTTTTTTTTGACCAATTGAACAATCTTAAACGAAATTCCCGGGCTTATTATCTTTCTAGTTATCTATCTATCCAATGGATAAAATAGCATTTTAACCAGCTTCAATTTAAGAGAACCATGATCTAGTACTGCACGAGGTAAAATTTAAATTCAAATAAAATAGTGTAAAACAGTTAGCAGTCAACTTCTCTAATTTATGTACTCTTGATGCATTGACGCTATGTCGTAAGTTAGTAAATGTAATATTCACATAGTTCTCGCCGTCACCGACAAGGTCTGAGTGTGTTTGAATGATACCAGCGTGTAAACAAATAAGTACGGTTAACCTCTAAGCTGCATTTATGAGAGTTGAGGTTTGGCACCAGCGTCACGGCCTATGGAGATTCGCATCCCTCCCTATATTTCAACAAATGGGGAACCGAGAAATAGGGTTCAAAACACGATCCCGTCTACGATATCTTTTACAAATCAATTAAAACATTGAGAATTTCTTATTACTGTACTGAATACAGTAGGCCTACCGGAATTGAATTCTACAAACATATTCTTGCGCCAGAAAATAGACAAGCTTCAAGGAAGGAAGAGAAACGTTTTTGGACGAGTTTGTAATTTAATGAAAACTATAGACTTATTGTGACCTTGCTTTAAAATCAAGGTTGGATAGAACAAAAATTAATTACATAAAATAATCCTACACATTAATTACCATTAAAGCTATGGACAAAAATGTACTTTCAATGAATAAATACATTGAAAATACTCGCTTTTCAGAGTTCAATGTGATAATTTTACTCCTAATTTCAATACAGCTGACATAAATTCTGGTGATTACAAAATCTTAAAGTATCTAAAAGTTGATACATTGATAGTGTGGGGGAAGGGGAAATTCTTTAGTAAAAATAATACTTCACTTTATGATGAGAAGAACAAGAGATTTAATCACTTGGGTGGCCACGTGGTCTAACCCGCTAATCTAGTGTTAGATTAGACTGCCGAAGAAGGGGAAATTGTGATTTGATCCAAGTCAGGTGCACTGATGGTGGTTTTTCCTAAATGGTTTTCAAATCTCCCTCTACACAAATGAAGGGGAATTTACTCCTAATTAAACCTTCCTAATACCTAACCCATTAGTGCAATTAGTACATAGACGTATAACCCGAATGGTTAGTAAAATGTGGTGCTAAAAAAAAAGAGGAAGGTAAGGGAGGATATATCTTTATCCCTCTAATAAGGTGACTCCAAGGTGGCAACGTGAGTGGCTGAGAGATGAAATGAGATTGGAGTTGTGCCGGAATGAAGATGTGGGACTAAACCAAAGAACTCTGTAAAGACCGATTCTTAAACCACCACTCATTGTCTGATAATAATATTCGTGTCAGTTATCAAATACCAATTCTAACGGTGCCCGGATCCAAACCATAAATCTAAGACATTTCTTTAATTTATGCGTGCAAATAGAATCTTAGTCACAAATAGTAAATTGTTGGCAAATCGTAAAAATCTGTTCATATATTTTGTATGATGATATTTTTGAGAGGAAATAACCAATGAATGTTGTGTTATCTGGAAGAAAAAACATCCAGAAAAATCACAGGTAAAATTAAAAATAATGGGAACTGGCACAACCTGCCAGCCGCTTCGAGACCACGGTATCCAGCAAGACCTTTGTTTCCCATCACTCACCTTACCTGCTCTTACTGGGTCTCTTTCCCCCACTCAAAGCTCTACGTGGTCGGTTAGGAATCAAAGCTGCAAGAGTGCGTCACCAGATGGATTCAAAATTACAAGAAAATGAATTTAGTTTTAGGTAAATCTAAGCAGGTTTTCATAAATGGATATGAAATATTCATACACCACATTGTTCATAATTTGGTAATCTATGTTTTTTATGTATCTACATCTATGTTTCCAGTTATACCTTTTGTTGGAAAATAATGTTGAAAACACCCCATATGACGATTTTTTAAGGAAAAAATAATTAATAAATTATATTTTTTAACACATAGAATCACTTAATGGTCCATTATTTTACTGAAGAAAAAATATTAAATTTATATCTCATATTTACAACTAGGTATAACCCTAGAACAATGCCTTTAAATACATCACTTTATGACCCTATATAGGACACTTAACGAAATTTTGCAGGCATATTCTTTGAACCTAGGCCACCGAACAACGTAAGTTATGTGTAACCTATTGCAAGTCTGACGTCATGAGCCACGTGAACAACGGTTATTCTTTTTCAAAGTAATATTTAACGTACTATTCATTGGTTTTCAGTTTAACTTTACCAACAAAGAAAAATATAAATTTCCAATCCAAAGGGAAATAACAAAAGATATTTCAACTTGAGATTGGAAGAGAAATATAAAGTCCCTTGGCCTTGTCGATTTCAAGTCTAAAACCTATTTTGTGGGATGGTGGGTGGGTAAAAGGCGTGGCATGGTTTCCCAACCAACCAAAGTATCCTTCCGCGCTAACGAGAACAGACTGATCATGGGAACTGTAGATGGCGCTAGCTATCGGACAGGTTTTGCAGAAAACTCATACGTTTGAAAATATCAGTTTTCTCGAGAACGAGTGAAATTTTGTTTTTAATATTTTTAACAACCACTTCTAAGATAATGTATCGATGTTTATTAATTGTTAAATTTTCTTATTTTTTGTGATGAATCCGACAGTTTTCCATTGAAAAGGGCTAATTTTGTAGATATTTGATTAATGTTAAAATCATAGTGTAGGTGTGTATATAAAAAGTATAACTTAATCAACATGCTTCTATTCTTGAAAAAACCATTTCCAAAAAGAAAATTGTAAAATAATATAGATTATTGAAAATAATTGTTTCCACGCCAAATTGAAATGGCCATTCACATTAAGACGGTAGAAACGATAATGACATAGTATATTTCTTTACATGATGTACTTAGTAGTTTTTGAATGGATGACTTTTCTTTACTTTTCACAGATTTAGAGGTTATTAACATGAGTTGAGGTTTTATGAATGCCCACTATCCTGGGTCAACTTCAGAATTATGGAAGGATATCGTAAAATACGAAGGAATGACAACCGTTGTATGTATGCTGTAAATGTGCTGAATGTGAGGAGTTTGTACAGTCATCTATGATTCTACAAAGCCACTGATTCCCTCGGGGAATGTAAAAAATTTATTCACAATTTCACATATTCACCGATCATTTTACAAAACCACTGGTTAGTTTACAAAATTACCTCAACCACAAGTGAATATTAATACGTCACGTAAATACTAGGTTTGGTTAGGTTAGTTTAGGCAAGCTAGGTTAGTTTAGACAAACTTAGACTTGTTTATTTTAGCTTAGGTTAGGTTAAACTAGGTTAGTTTAGGTTTGTTTGGTTAGGTTTGTTCTATATTTTTATTCCCATACACTAGATATTTTATTAAATAATTAGTAAATGTAGCTAATACAGTTCATGTTTCATACTTTCACCAAACTGCATTGGGAATATTATAAAATCCCTGGTAAATTTAGATAAATCCTATTATTTGTTAAATACACCGTTTTTTTCTGTGATTCTAGACATTCACTGATTATTTACAGAGATCAGAACACTCACAGTAGCATACATTGTTTTTCTTGGAGACGGAAATTTGAAGAACCTTTTATAAAACTCAAAATTAATTTTGTGATCAACATTTATAAAATGTTACTATATTGTTAGTGTTATTTTATAGGTAGGCTATTGGTAATGTATATTAAACTCAATTGCTGCAGATAACATGATTTGACGTATAATGTTAAAGTAGATCTAGCAGCAAGATAAGTTTCTTCTTGTGGAAATTATACTGCACCAAGGACACTAAGCTTCCTCTTCACCTGGTTCAAACAAGACAAAGAATTTTCATGATATAGATATTGTAAATAAAACATTTTACTGATCAATTAATGGTCATTAATAAGAAAAAAATTAAGGTGAGATTTAAAAAAAAATGATTCAGAATAATGATATTATAATCACAATGAGATTTTAAAAAAATTGATTCAGAATAATGATATTATAATCACAAAATGAAATAAAATATAACTTACCAAGAGTTAAAATAAATGTAACCTATAATTAAAACGAATATATTTGATCACTCTACTTAGAAATTAAACACTTTTCTCTTTCATCTGTTATAAATGTCTGATATGCATGTATTAAATTTCAGCACCTTACAAACATTGCTTTTATTTAATATCTTATTGCTTAATCCGTTCTTTGCAAGGGTGAGACATATCAACATTTTTTGAATAAGGACGTTCACCATTCGTTGTCCACCGTTTTTATAGTTTATCCATGTACAATCTTGATCTAGCTATCTCAATCACAAACCAATTATAGCAATAAATTAATTTTAATTTACAAATCGTGGAAAGAAAATATTACTTAGTCCACAAACTAAGTGCACAAACGAACGCAGTCCATTAACTCAATCTTTATCTAAGCAAGGTTTTAATATTATTATTATTATTATTATTATTATTATTATTAAGTGGAATCCGAACCACGGTGGAGACCTGGCATTCCTCACATTCACAAGATGTCTTGTCAGAGGTGAAAGAAGGGTTTGGTAAAGTTTTTAATAAAAGTGAAACAAAGTAATATACATTGTTACAGAAACATATTGGAAAAAATAGCTCCAAATTTCACCAAAGAGCATAAATAAAGCAATAGACTGTCACAGGAATAATTATACTAATATAAGATGGATGGATGTGTGTATGTGTATTTATGTATGTATGTATGTATGTATGTATGTATGTATGTATGTATGTATGTATGTATGTATGTATGTATGTATGTAATATATGTATGTATATATGTTTGTATATATGTATGTCTTTCAAACTGATAAAAAATACAATATTTAATTTATACTAGGCATTTTTAAAACAACGGTAGAAATTACGACAGTGATGAAACTACTCGTCTTCAATACTATAAGTGAGTGAGTAAATATTTGTATAAATACTTTTCTGTTATTTTTTTTCTTTCAGTTTGACAATTTGGCGAAGTGTCCAAAATGAAATTATTAATAATCTATTAAATTAAATAAATACACTTTTACTATCACTTTATTTTTATAAAACTAAAGAGAGAATGAATTATTTAACTTAATAATTAGTTTATAAACGCAATAATTGTTATTTGTGATATTTCAAAAGACAGTTTGCTATAACATAGGTTCGGGAGATGCTTGAAGTAAGTATACTAGAAATAAACTAGGCTGTGTATACTTTCTTACTAAAACTAATGGCAAAATATAAAACTATGTATTAGCCCGCAATGGCTTTTACGTGATATACAACTCAACAATAAAATGGATTTCCGGTGACCACGAGGTTGAGATTAGAATCTCAGTTAATTTTATCTGGGGTGGCTTACCTGTTCCCTCTACTCATATACGGTTTAAGTTTCTATAATTACCCTGCTCATCTATTCCACTTAAATTAAGTCATTAGTAAAGGCGTTAAGTTTCTATAACTACCCTGCTCATCTATTCCACTTAGATTAAGTCATTAGTAAAGGCGTTAAAAATACTAAATACATAATGGCTAAGAAACCCTTTGAGGTGAAGAGGTATTAGTAACCTGCAGAGCAGAAACATCAAAACTTTGCCGACACTATGTAACAAAAGCGTCCAATGTAATTCAATTTCCAAACAACAATGCTCATCTTTGAGAAGGTCGATAGGTTTATCACACTCAGAGAAAACCATTGGACCACGAAATAAAAAAGTATAAGACTCACATACATATTTAGAAAAAAGAAAAGAAAAAGATAAACATCTTGAGCTCTCAACACTAAAGACATCTCTATTCATCACATCCCCCTCCACATATCATGAATTTATCATACCCCTCTCCATAGCTTTCCCGCTGCATTCAGAGACGCACACGAAGTCTGTACCTGATGCAAACAGATTCTAGGAACTCTTAGATGTATATCTTATTTCCTTCCCTCTCCTCCTCAACAAAGATAGACCCACCTCGAAATACAAGGAGACACACAAGAGCCGATTAATACAATGTTTCCCAAACTGTGATATGCGTGACAGTTCCTTATAGTGAGCTTATAACCAGCGAACAAACGAGACAGACCTGGAACCTTTACCCATTAGTGCGAGCGTTGCTTTAGTTGTCTTTGCCACCCACACCGACAGGCACGAGGACTAAATGTCAGGCTCATCTAGTATTTTTCTCTGGTGATGGCAGGTCAGGATTCGAGTCCTGTTTGGGCATACTGTGTTTTGTTCATATGTTTTTACAATCTCCCTCCACACAAAAGTGAGTAAATATCCTCTGAATGCTAGCTTACTCAATTCTAACTCAATTGCTAGATTCAAATGGAATTTTATATTATTATTACTCTAAAGTTTTTTATTTATTATTTTCATCGTCTATAGTTAATAATCTTGTCCAATTTTTTGTAATTATTCATCAATATGTATCAATATTTAGCTATTATTATTTGTTATTATACGTGCTTGTATGGTAATTGTGTACTTTTCAATGCTAGCCTGTCATAGGTCTCACGAATGTTGGCCAGCACTATAATAACTATAATAATAATAATTATTATTATTATGTGTTCTGTCTTACAAATTCCCTTTGTTAGTGAACTTAGACCACCAATGCGCTCTGTCTTGTGCCTACTCCTTCAGCTCCCAGAATTATTTTCTTTCCTTCAAGTAATCCAATAATTGACTCCTCCTTCTTCCCAATCTCCCCTTTTCCACAACCTTTCCTTCAATGACGTCATTCAGAAGACAGTTCCTCCTAAGGATGTGTCCGATCCAGTTTGCTTTGTACCGAAGAATCACATCCAAAATTGTTCTCTTCTCTCCCGCTCTTCTTAG
>CABFOW010000050.1:77038-160927 GCA_902141385.1 Timema californicum
CCCCCCCCCCCCCATGTTCCCAAGAGTCTAAATTTCTGCTCTATAAAGCGCGTTTCTCCAAATGTAGTATTTCATCAGTTTCTTCCTCAATTCAAAACTCAACGTTCTGAGCAGTAACCTCTTATTGTTGAAAGCTTCCTTGGCCGTGGGGATCCTCGACCTAATTTCCTTGGTGCAGTAGGCAACATTTATCAGCAGACTAAGTAGGTACTTAACTGCTATATGCTTTCCTCTTCATTTTTTGAAATCCCCATCACTTTTGACTTCTCAGTGTTGATATTCATGTCATATTATCTTCTCCCTGTCTCCACTCACTGGTTCATCATTTCTTGCAACTGTTCTTCACTTTTGTCCACAAATGGTAAATCATCATAATCAAGAGTATATATATGTATATATTATGCTTCTCTCTTTCAATGTTGACGAAATGCCCCTCTTCTTGTATGTGCTCCACTCCAGTAGTAAAACTTCTCATTTCATGGATTGAGAAAATTTCTGCGCACTTAGTGAACTGGGGATTCTTCGCTTGGCTATTTCACTAACAAGGCAACAATCGGCCTGTTGGTGATGGGGATATTGGGTTCAAATTCCGGTTGGGTGTTCTAACGATGGTTTTTCCTAAATGGTTTTCCACTCTACCTTCCCGCAAGTGCAGGTATACATCCTCTAAATTTAACCTTCCTCATCCCTAACACACTCGTATATTTAGTACATATGCGTATAGTCCGAGTGGGTATTAAGACGCGGTGCTAGAAAATAAAACAAAAGGTTAAAATGAGAGGAAGAGTGAGTTCGAGGTAATTTTGATAGATTTTATGACTAAAATATAACTTGGCTAGACTGAATAGATATTAACTCAACAGTTTAAATTTAGTTTAATTTTCTACATACTGTAACCTAAACAGTAATTATTGGTCATGGGCATTGCATATAATTGGACCAGTATTGTCTCTCTTATTTTAAAACACCCCATAAAATTTAACCAAAATAAGAAATTAATTTCTACGTTTTAGGATCTGTAGAGTTAGGTGGCAGGGAAAGAAAATCACCAATCACCTGACATATTTTAGAAACCAAGCAAAACATTTTGCCTGCTTCGGTGGCCACATGGTCTAAGCCGTTACTCTTGCAGTAGACTAGACTGCCGACGAGGGTGAGATAAAGATTTAAATTGTTTTTTCAAAATGGTTTTCTACTCGCCCTCCACAAAAATTCGGGTAAACATACCATAAATATAGCTATCCTCATCCATAAAACTACTAGCGTAATTAGTGCATAAGCGTTTAACCCAAATGGATAGAAACATACTGTGCTTGAAAAAAAAGAAATTTTATCATGATTAAATAAAAAGAAATAATTTTTAACGACTAAATCTGAGGAGCAGATATGAGAGGAATTCCTTAAATGATTTGCACTTGCATTAGCCTGTAGAGAAGATGGGGAGAACCTCAGCAGAAATATTTTAAAATCTACTTCTAGTCCATCCGACCGAGAATTGAAGTACGACCTACCTGTCAACGGTGAAGAATGTTAGTCAAACGCCTTAGGCCAACAATTCCATCGTGATGGTTCCGAGCAAGAGTTTTAAGAAAAAGGTGCCATTCTCGTTCTATAACGTCTATCAGAAATACCGTAATTACGACTCATGCTCATCCTTTAGCGATGTCGTAATGCACAATGTAGGTTCCTACTTAGAAAATAATTAATATGAGTATTGGTTTGTGTTTCGATTATTTCTAGTTTAAAATCAATATAAACATTATACATGTATACAAGTAGAGTATGAATGAACACAGGACTTTAAAACATTTCATTAATAATAATTTTTACTTTTTTATATAAAAAAGAGTAAAATGGAATTTTGTATATGTAGAAAACTCAGTGCGGCTGAACGTAGAGTAAAATTCAAACTCGTCTCATTGAAATGATTAATGGCGGGAGGCTGAATTCAAATTCCTGTTGGGTGTATTTGATGAATGTTGTCTTTCTAAATATATTTTTATCCCTCCCTCCATGTAAATGTGAACACATTTCCTTTTAATGAAACTACTGCAGTACTGTTATTAAATGTGAATAGCTGAACACGAAATAAGACATGGTGGAAAAAACAAATATAACATTTTATTAAAAAATATATAGCATTTAGTAATGGACCGAAATGAGAATGATAAGTCTACTGCTGACATCTAGAGGTTGAATTGTACTACACTACTGGATATAAACTAAGAGGTACAATATCTGCTCTAGAGAGGGCAGCTCATGTTGATATAGGTTGCAGCGCTTGACGGCGAACGCTACAACTTGTTGGTCTCGGTAGCTCAATTAATTATTTTCCTATGTTCTCACTCCAAACGTGAAATAACATTTTATAACATGTCTAAATCCAATTTATTTATCTAAAGTGCTATTTCAGCTTTAATCCGATAGTAATATAATCATTATGTCTATTAAATTTATCAGATTTTTGTGGAAATCGACATATACATTTTTGTCTCGTATACATCCTAGCGTTTTGCCTTGGATAATAATTAAGTCTATATAATCAAATTCCATTTCAACTGAAGTGAAACGTGAACAAGGTTGGAATTATTTTGAAAGAAAGACCATGCAATTGAACTATCAATTTAGAAAACAGTCTAAGCTGCCAAGATAAGTTTTTTTATAGTTTGATTGCCAAAATGCACATTGCATATAAAATAGTGTTTAAGCTAAATGATCTGTCTTCATGTCATATTTTAGTTTCCTCAAGTTAAGTGTATGAGATAGTAGTACCTAAACATTAGGTTAACTTTATAATATATATATATATAATATACATATAATATATACTTTATAATATATATATATATAATATACATATAATATATACAATATACATATAATATATACTTTATAATATATATATATAATATACATATAATATATACTTTATAATATATATATACTTTTTAATATATATATATATATATATATTACAACTTTCACCATGTTTTTCAAAATATTAACTATATAAGATAACGCCAGATTATCATGTGGACAATAAAAATTATATCTTATCATCAAGCGATTTTTATTTCAGATAATATCTTATCATCAAGTGAACTATAAAATATATCACCGATTCAATAAGTTGATTGCAAAAAATAATACCTAATCATCAAGTAAACCATGAAAAACTTCAACTGATCAAGTTTATTGTACAAGATACCACCTGATTATTAAATGAAATGGATAAGATAAGATCGGAACATCTAAATTATTTCTCCATGCCAAGTTTTCATATTATATTTATGTTATAAATTGCAAAAAAATTGTTATAAATTGAAAATATTGAATGAAAATATTAGCTGGTATACTCACCCCACCCTAGGGCCTTGTTATTTATTGGCTATCAAAACGATCACTTATTAAAGTCTTCGTTAGGTTAACATCACCATAATAAGCCTCCCATCCGTATCATGATTTGGTATTCATTAGTGCAACATCGCACCAATGAGCGTCTCAGTTGTATCATGATGTGGTATTCACTAGTGCAATATCGCACCAATGAACCTCTCAGTCGTATCATGATGTGGTATTTATTAGTGCAACATCGAACCAATCAAACTCTCAGTCGTATCATGATTTGATATTCATTAGTGCAATATCACACCAATCAACTTCTCAGTCGTATCATGATGTGGTATTTATTAGTACAATATCGCACTAATGAACTTCTCAGTATTATCCAGATGTGATATTCATTAGTGCTATATCACACCAATGAACCTCTCAGTCGTATCATGATGTGGTATTTATTAGTGCAACATCGAACCAATCAACCTCTCAGTCGTATCATGATTTGATATTCATTAGTGCAATATCAAACCAATCAACCTCTCAGTCGTATCATGATGTGGTATTTACTAGTACAATATCGCACTAATGAACTTCTCAGTATTATCCAGATCTGATATTCATTAGTACATTATCGCACTAATGAACCTCCCAGTCGTATCATGATGTGGTATTTATTAGTACAATATCGCACCAATCAACCTCTCAGTCGTATCATGATGTGGTATTTACTAGTACAATATCGCACTAATGAACTTCTCAGTATTATCCAGATGTGATATTCATTAGTGCAATATCGCACTATTGAACCTCCCAGTCGTATCATGATGTGGTATTTATTAGTACAATATCGCACTAATGAACCTCCCAGTCGTATCCTATGAAGATCTGCCTCGAAGCCTCATGTTGACAGACAAACGGTGTATAATAGCTCAACGATCACAGCTGCCAAATCTCCCGCGGTCCAAGTTTGCTCTAACTAAACAGATCAACAGCTCATTTATTTTATGGTTCCATTATCATGTGGGCAATATGGAAGGCGAGTAGGGGGGAAGTGGGTAGGAGGGAAGAGTTCTCCTAATATTGACTCTGGGTTAAAAGCCTGCCACGGGTCACATACACTTCCCTCCCCCTCTTTCCATTCTCCTCTCGTCATAGCAGGGGGTGTTCATGATTTACTAGGCCTACTTCTTCTCCGGTGACGTGTTAGACCATGGAAATACACGTCATATTTCAATTTTACTAGTCTTCTGTGGGGGATGGATGAAGGAGGAACACGCATTGGTGGGTACGCCAGCTAAGGCGTTGACATCTTTTGGACTGGTTTGTAGTTGATTATATGTCGGAACATGAATCCCGGATGTGTGTACGCCTATCTGCTTTATTAAATCAAATTAACTAAAATAAAACTTTTTTTTTCACATTTATTTGACGTTGTTTTACTCTTTTTAGTTGAGTTTTAACGCCAATTTTAGAATAACTGTCAATACAACTGTTTCTGATACTATATAAAATGACTCGCCTCAGTGGCGTAGTAAGCTAATGCGTTAGTTTTGTATTAAGCTAGACTGCCGAGGACGGAGAGATCTAGGTTAAAATATCACTCCGGTGAACTGGTGGTGGGTGGTGGGTGGGAGGGGGCGGGGGTCCAAATTTGTTTCCACACTCCCTCCATGCATATACGGGTTCACTTTCTCTATATTCAACCTTTCCAATTCCTAACACATTAGCGGAAATAATACGTATAACTGCAAAGAGTAGAGACTATACTATTTAACCAATCGGGATAAAACTTGATATCTAGGGTTTTCATAGGGTTACCCCAAAACGTTTTTGGAATTGGATATCTAATCTTAAAATTAAGTTTAGTTTACTGAAGGGCAAAAAGAGAAAAAAATCGATTTTCTCAAAATCGGCTCTAACTATTATGATTAAATTTCATTTCAAAACATTTATAAATATACCAAACAAAATGGCTACTCTCAATATTTAAGCAAAATTATTTTAAGGTTTACGGTTTGATGCGTAAATTCCTTTTTTTTATATAATATCTCTGACATTATTTGAAATATGAAATTACTTCTCATCGCATATATATATATATATATATATATATATATAAAAACTTATAAGATAATGTATATATATATACATATATGTGTATATATATATATATATATACATATATGTATATATATTAACTTATCGAACACTAAATCTATTGCGACAGTAAACAAAAATACAACCCAAAATGTTGATGTGTGTCGACGTCTCATGATCCCCCGAACCATAAAAAGTGTTTTTTTAATGCCGTCTGTCTGTGTGTCTGTTTAACCCTAAAATTAAGAGTTGTTTAGTAAAAAGCAAAAAGTAAAAAGATCGATTTTTTCAAGATCAGCTTTAATGATTTTGATTAAAATTCGTACCTAGGCGATAATTAAGATTTTGAATATAATGGATAATTTCTTTTTCCCATGAAAATGACTTTTAGGAAACTTTAGAGAAGCGGAAATTTCCGTGTATCCACAACTATTTAAAATACTAAATACCTTATCATTGCAAAATTATAGTACTATTAAAGAATAAAACACATTTATATGAACTATATATTTATAAAATCAATAGATTCTGAGATGTTGGCAAACATATAAATACAATTTTGTGAGCTTTGATTGTCAAGAGATACTACTTAAATTTTAACGCAATGATTCTCTAACGCCATAGAGTAAGCAAATAAATAAGTCTTTCAAGAAGTTGATGTTCTTCCTTTAACCTCTTAGGGGAAATGTTTATACCGCACAGGGGTGAATCCAGGATTTTGGTGAGGGAGAGAGTGAAGTTGGTGCTTCAATTGGGTCCGGGAGGGGGCGGGGGGCAACTTAAAAATGTTTGCATAAAAATACTTTAAAATTTGAGAGTAAATCTTAAGTAATTTTTCAGTGTAAAGCTAAACTTGAGAATAATCATCTGATGAAGGGTATGACTCGAAATTTGCTATTAGTGTTGAAATTCAAGCAAATAATAAGAACAATAACAAATTGTGATTATTAAGAGGGAAATTAGTTTAAAAACATTATAAAAATTACTATAGAAAATTTTTTTTTAGCTATTCATTAATTTAGACAAATCATACAGAATTACTAAGATTTTGAGCAATTGAACATCAACTCCACTCTATTGTATAGCTAATTATCTCTCATTCTAAATCGAAATTTTACCACTATGCCATAGTGATACTTTATGTATGTGGTATTATTCAAAGATTTTGTTTCAAGCCCGATATTAAAAATGCCTTATTTTAAAGATCTTTATTTATTATTAATCATTAAAATAGTAATACTAAATATAATAAAATAAATTTAAACCTAAACAATTTTTGTGCAGCAAGGTGAGAGGCACCCAACTTAAATTTGGGTAGTTTCATTAATGCTTATTTTCCATTTTAATACGTAATGTAATTGTTTTAAGTATTTTTAAATAATTACCGTATATTAATCTTTTAATAATATTACCAATAACAATTTAAAAATGAAATCTGGTTTGTGAGAGAGTAAGTTATTACGTGATAATAAAACTAGTAGTGACTTTAACATTTATTTAATTGGTTTAATTTCTTGAAGGGGTGTGCGCGCTCCCCACGCGCTGTCCTGGATTGGCCTCTGGTACAGCAATGAGTTACCTTTATAATTTTAGATTCAATAAATTACCTATTTAAAGTTCAAAAATTATAATAATAATAATAATAATATTTATCACCGCGTCTTACTACCCGTTCGTGTTATACGCTTTGAGTACTAATTACTCTAATGGATTAGGACTTGGTAAGGTTGAATTAGAGGAAGTGAACCCGCATTTGCGTGGAGGGAGAGTGGAAAACCATTTAGGAGAACCTACCCTTAGTTCACCCGACCGAGATTCGAACCTCGAGCTCCCCGTCCTCAGCAGTCGAGCTTCAACATGACAAGCGCGTTAGCCAACTACGCCACAGAGGCGGGTTTCAAAATTTATAAAAGACAAATTTAATAGCAATGTAATAACCATAAATTGGGCATCCCCTAATAAAATGTAGAAAATTTTACCCGGAATTCAAAATATTAATACTAAGTGTTGAGCCTTGGGGACCCAATATCGATATTTTATATTGGTCCAAATATACAAATGAAGACGTTAATTCTTTAAAAATAGAACTATAAAATTTAAAACCGCGAATCAAAAAATTATTTACGTATATATAGCGCAATTTGTTCCCGAGTTGGCTAGTTTATATTATATTACGAATTTTGAGTAAATATATCAATTTTTAACAGTAGAGCGAGAAAGTTCGTATCGAGTTCCGTGCCATTTATTTTTCATACCTCCCTTCAAATGTGTCCTTATCTAGTTACTATAGGCTACATTTGATTAAATAGTCGACTTAAATATCTAATAATAACTATGATAATGGATTAGGACTTGGTAAGGTTGAATTAGAGGAAGTGAACCCGCATTTGCGTGGAGGGAGAGTGGAAAACCATTTAGGAGAACCTACCCTTAGTTCACCCGACCGAGATTCGAACCTCGAGCTCCCCGTCCTCAGCAGTCGAGCTTCAACATGACAAGCGCGTTAGCCAACTACGCCACAGAGGCGGGTTTCAAAATTTATAAAAGACAAATTTAATAGCAATGTAATAACCATAAATTGGGCATCCCCTAATAAAATGTAGAAAATTTTACCCGGAATTCAAAATATTAATACTAAGTGTTGAGCCTTGGGGACCCAATATCGATATTTTATATTGGTCCAAATATACAAATGAAGACGTTAATTCTTTAAAAATAGAACTATAAAATTTAAAACCGCGAATCAAAAAATTATTTACGTATATATAGCGCAATTTGTTCCCGAGTTGGCTAGTTTATATTATATTACGAATTTTGAGTAAATATATCAATTTTTAACAGTAGAGCGAGAAAGTTCGTATCGAGTTCCGTGCCATTTATTTTTCATACCTCCCTTCAAATGTGTCCTTATCTAGTTACTATAGGCTACATTTGATTAAATAGTCGACTTAAATATCTAATAATAACTATGCTTTTTTTTTACAAGACGTGGAAATAGACTTTGGGTACAGTCGTGTGATGGAATCACAATTAAATTAAATTAATAAGTTATAAAATGATCTCTAGACACGGGTATCAAAACCGGAACCTTTGGCTTAGCAACTCCAAGTCCAAAATTCAACTACAGTTAATTTTATTTCTGGTAAAAATAAAACATGTAATACTAACATCGCAAATAGTGATACCATATAAACAACTGGGTTGGTGAGGTGGTTCACATTTCTGACTTTGATGCCAGATGCCTGGTTTCAAACCCATTACAGTGCTCTGGATATATTTTTATTTAATAAATGGTTGGATCCCATTTATGATTTCCCATACTGTCTGCAGGAAAAAGCTTGTAGATTTACATCCTTTCTCGTTCCGTCCATCCTCTTTACTAAGATTAATCAGTCAGTTTTGCGAATAGTGCAAGTTGAAAGTAAGATGCAAAATGGCTGTTTTGAGGAAATGCACTCACACTAACGTGAAATGTGGATGGATAAACAAAGTTATAGATCACATTTCCAAAACCATACCCAGTGAACTATGCCAATATACAAACCTCGTTCTTTTTGTCACCAGAACTGCAGTTTTATGCCTTATACAGCATGACCACAGACATGTGCTGTAAAATCTGGTATAGTTAATAGTGTCAAATTATGTTCACTAAGAAATATCAGCTTCTTCATTGAAGTATATTCAATATACACTTTTTTTTTCACACAAGTGTTTAGTAAAGGTTACGCTTGAGTTCGAAAAGAAATCATCAAAGCGCAAATATTTTCTAGAATTTCGTAACTACCGTTTATACTAGCTTAATAAAGGACAAACACAGCCACCAAACTTAATACCAGCTAACTAGTACCTCTATGTGCTGTGTTCCACTTCTCACTACAGTCAAATTTTCACAAGAAGGGTATTTTAGAAAATAAACACTGCTAAAACTGACATTTTAGTTTATTAGTAGTGTTACTTTCTATGTATTGATAATATCTATACTCCAACACCTTAGTTCAGTCAGTAGCGTGACTGTCTACTGAACTAAGGGTTCTGGACTCGATTCCTGACATGGTCGAAGTATTAATCATTGGTGAAGTGTGAGTTTCCCCTTTCGTATTGTTGAATTAACGTTAGGGGGCTGGATGTTGTGTTTGCTCCAAATTTAAGTTATTTTATAAGTTGTATGTTGATATAATCAGCCCGCTCAGAAAGTGCACATTAAATACCTCAAATTAATAAAAAATAATTATAAATAACAAACGTGAGAGCTGCAGATCGCATAACTTAACGTAAAGATACGTGAAAGTAGATCTAATCAATTTTTAAGGGTCAAATAAGGCTTTTTCTATGAAAATTGAACTTTAACCATCAAGACAATATGTATAATTACCATTTACAGGATAAAGGGTAATGAAAGTAGAATTTAAATTAAGTGTATCCCTATCTTTGCGAGAGAAATGTGGGGAACTATATATGAAAAGAAACAAATCCCATTTCACCCTGACGAAGCTCGAAACCAGACCTACTCGTCTCCAGACGAGACCACCATCTTAGTCCTTACGCCTATTTTAAACGGATTAATTTTTGGACTCGCTGAGATTAAAACTTGGGACCATTATATCAGTAAGCAAATATGTTTCCAACTAAGCCAAGGGGTTTGAAATTGTGTGTTTTACTTTGACTTAAAAGGGTGGGGCTCAATCCCTAAGGGATGTTTTTAGTTGGAAGTTGTGAGTTTTCATCCATTTTCTAGGCAGCTTTCAGAATACATACTCCTACTTATTTGAGCTAATAATAACCCAGTAAATTATTTAAACAATTTTAAATTGAAATACCAACTCGCCGCTCTATTAATGCACTCCCTTTACTCAGTCCAGCTTTCTTTTTTTTCCCACGACCTCATTTTTTGAAAACCTGACGACGTCAGAACGACTACAGAGACTAGACAAACAAGAGCTGAACCAGAGTCCAGCAGACCACGGATGATGTCGGTAGGAAGAGCGCCTGCGCATTGCTTTAGTTCTCAGGCGCGCCGCTAGATGGCTCGGGCGCCCGACCGACTGACGTCATCAGGGAGTTCACGTCGCGTGCACGCGAAGCTGCACAAGTATTTGATCAGGCTCTCACGTTCAGTGTTACCAGTTTGATGAACCTGATACGTCTTACTATACCAATACAATAAGTCATCGACTTACACAGATTCGAGTTACGCGAATTTAAAGTTACGTGGTTGTGGAAAATCGACTTAAGAATAGCAATGCTATTTATCAAGTGGCCAAATACAATAGACGTCACGTGTTTTAGTACCATTAGATTTACGTGGTTTTCCATTTTGCGTATAGATATTTATTTTTAAAAAAACACGTAGGTTGAGGAGTTATTTTGGGATGTTACGCTTGCATATGTATCCTTTAGTTCTAGATTAAAGGATCAATTAAATAAACTATATCTATATTAATTTATAAATAAAGATTACCTAAATGACCAATGCTGTCGAGGATTAATGCTATAGAATTTTTATTTTAGATGGTTAAACCTTCTCTCCCCTCCACCCTCTTCCTCCCCAACCCCTGTAACTAGAATCTTTGTTTTGGAGCCCGGTGTGTACTAATTTAATAAATATGTGTTACGATTGTTATTTAATCAAATATAGTTGCGGACCTATGCCACCTGTTTTCACGTGTATATTAATCTAATTTTTTTCACATATTCTATAAACCCAACTAATATCTTGCTGGGAAAAATACCATCCATTTCAAGAAGTCCGTGTACTATCGCTCGGGACTAT
Organism: Timema californicum; assembly: GCA_902141385.1. Lineage (NCBI taxonomy): Eukaryota > Metazoa > Arthropoda > Insecta > Phasmatodea > Timematidae > Timema > Timema californicum. Next base: position 88,245 of record CABFOW010000050.1, read on the forward strand.
AGAATTTGCAGACCTTGTTCCGGAACTAAAATCATGTAGGGCGGTATTTATATGGTGAACAACGTAATTCCACCTTTCTTGTTTTCGCACCACTTCATGACTATACTGCAAATTAAACTGCATTGGGATCCGCGTGGTGGGTAGGCTGGGGAGCATAGCTGCCACATAGCAGGAGTTCACGCGTTACTACTATGCAAGCATACTCAGTGACTGTCAAGAAATCTGGCAAAGCGCATGGGCTGCTATGACAACTAACCTTCATGGATTGGTCGAGCATGTGACGAGCCTCCAATCCCCACTCTGGCTGTACTGACCTAAATCCTAAAGTAGTTTAAAACGCAGTATGATCTCGGGATCCGAACCTACATATTCTCCATGCATAACACCTAAATAATCTGACCTTCAACACGCTAGAGTATTCAGGGACCTTACGACCAACGACAAGACATATCTCTTGTTTAAAAAGTATGTTAATTTATTAACATTCATATTAGTAGTTATCATTAAATAAAAGACAAAGACAATAACAATGTGACAAATTTTTTCATCCCATGCTATTTGCATCTCACTGACAGCTGTCCACATATTTAAACTAAAGGGGTAACGACGAGGAAGGTATAATTTAGAAGAAATGCACCTTAATTTTCGTTGAGGGCAAATGAGAAACCCTTTATAAAAATAAACTTATGGACACCCCTCCGGTATCTGAGCCAAAATTTCCTTATCACTTGTAAACGAGACTATTCTAGACTGTAGCCTCTGCGGTGTGGTGAAAACTATGCATTTATTGCATGTTAATAAAGTTATAATATTAGCTATAAGATACTTGATACATTGATGATCTTAAATAAAATGATAAGAGTAAACAAACACTTAAAGTTTAATTGGTAGCGTGTCTATCTTATAAAATAAATGCCCTGAGTTACACTATCGACAAAGAAAAAATAAAATAAATTCTTGAAATCGTGAACTCCTCTTATACAGTAAAAATTAACGGCAGGGAGTCTGGGTGTTTTGTTTGTTCTTGCACTAAGTTAGTCGTATTCTGATATAGTCAGCTGTCTCAGAAAGAGCAACATTTTTTTAGCACCGCATCTTACTACCCATTTGGGTAGTACGCCTAAGTACTAATAATTACCATAATGTGTTAGGGATGAGTAACATTTTAATATAAAGGAAGTGTACCTGCATTTGCGTGGAGGGTGAGAAAATATTTTGTTTTTAGGAAAAAAAACCTCAGTACAGGTACTGAACACCGGTCTCACCCCCTTGGGCAGTCTAGATTACTGCAAGAGTAGCGCCTTAGACCATGCGGCCACCGAAGTACGTAATAGCAAGCTAAAATCAATACTGATAACAACGATATGTAGAATAGCAACGTAGATTCCCTCAGTCATTCGAACAGATAAAACATACCCGTAAAGGAATCTCATTCGATCAAATTGTAGGCTAAACAAACCTTACATTTGGTCAGCCACGCCTCTCATTAAAACTTGGTGTTGCTACCGTACACTGCTAAGACACTGTCCAGAACTCACGCTCGATCTCAGGAAATCTCCCACACTGAGGTTTTAAGCCACGCGAGAGTTGGTGGCCTCCAGTTTCATAAATCCTTCCTTCACTTTGTTCTCTGATTTTTGACTGTTGGCCTTCCTAGGGTTTAAATGGCCTCTCCGTAAGAAAAGTAATATAATTCATCGTTGTGTCCGTTCGGTATAAACTATTACGCACGCGAGATAATCCCTTCACGGCAGAGATGAACTTAACTTGTTTTTACTGTATCAATATCTTTAATAATTTCAACAATTGAATAGGTAGCCTGGTGATCTAGGGGTAAGTTGTCGGACTTATGTGCAGGGGTCCGGGGTTCTATCCTAGGTCCCGGCACAAATTTATATCATTACCAAACCCTTCCTTCAAATCTGTAAAGACGTGTATTAATCACAAATTGCGAATGAGTGGAATGCCAGGCCTTTACCATGGTTCGGATTCCACGTTAAACTGTAGGTCCTCCATTTCATCTCACAATCACCCTACCATTAACACATTAGCGTAAGTGCGTATAGCCCGAACGGGTAGTAAGAGGCGGTGCTAATAATAATAAACAATTGAATAAAGAAGACATAAAGATAGATTCGGAATAAAACATAATTTCTGGGGTGATTGTTTAAATTATTTCGATAGTTGGATCTTCTGATACAATTTAATTAATTTGTTTGCCAATAATTAATATTATTTTTAATATTTATATTAAATGCCTAACCAAAACAAAAACTCTTGCTAGAGTTGAAATGGAAAAAAGGTTGTCCTCGGTGGTCTTGGGGTAGAATGGACCCGATGTCCGTGGGTTTAAATCCAGCCGGGGTCGATGGATTTTTCTTTGGTGATAAAAATACGTAGCACAACATACTTCAGAGGGGAAGTAAAGCTGTCCTATGTGGATTGTGGTGTATAAAATAACTCTGGAAGCTATGTGAAAATACCATTACTGGCAAAATTGGCAAGTCCTTTCGCTCTCGCTCATTGAAATTTTATTGTTCTGATATAATCAATTGTTTCAGAAGGTGCGCATTAATTACCTCAAATAAATAAAGAGAATCGAAAGAAAATTGGCTATTTTTTTAGCTCCTCAACTTACTACAATATAATTGCTGAGGGAACTGTAAGTTTTATAGAGAAAAGCTTTATCTTCTCTCTCCTTCAATCAACTGTTGCCAAATCTCCTCTCTCTCAGTTATGTTTGAATGGGGTGTGCTGCGGTTAAAAGGAGCTACAAGCAAACCTGACTAACTGGCGTTGCGAGATTTGTTTTATATTTGAAGGGATATTGACCACACAAAAAGTAATGATAACGCTGTTTCTCAATAGTAACCACGCAGTTCCCTCAACGATGATATCCAGTCTACTCATTTGGGTTATAAGCATATGTCCTAAGTACACTAATGTGTTAGGATTATTATTATTATTATTAGCACCACGTCTTACAAACCGTTCGGGTTATACGCACAATGTGTTAGGAAATGGGGGGTAAGTTTAGAGAATGTGTAGCGTCTTTGAGTGGGGCGAGGAGGTAGGGGGTGGAACGAGGGGAAAACACCCTTAGGATATCTGACTATTAATTCTATTACTATTATTTTTTTCTCACCACGTGGACCCTGGTTGTAGCCTAATCCTTTTACTTACGCTATTAAGGAAGTTATAATTTATAGGAAATTTAGACCTATCCAAGTTTGCGTGAAAGGATAGTGGAAAACCTAAAACCATTTAGAGAAAAATCCCTCTTGTTACAACCAGACGCGATTCCAACCCCGACCTCTCCATCACCAGCCAAACAGATTATAGTAGCCTGATATATAATCCACGTGGCCACTGTTACAGGTTATTATTAGTATAAAAAAATTACTTGTCTCGGCAGCCATATGGTCTTAGGCGGAAATCTTCAACCTTTTTATGTCTTAAAGTCCAAAGCTTATGTATATTGTTGCCCGTGGACAGCAATACTGTACCGACAATTTTCGGATTGAATACCTATTGAAATATTCGTAATAGCTCATTCTTATACACTTACACTCACACTAGGGATTAGGGTGTATCATAAAGTATGTTCTTTTTGAGTTTTTCATATTTTTATATTTTTCATAGCAGAAGGTAACGCATTATTTGTCTTGTCTACTAGAGCTGTGATTTGTCGGTTCAAATTATATTTTTATAAAAACCTTCTTACTTACCTTGGTGGCGTAGTTGGCTAACGCGCTAGTTTTGTGTTGAGTCAGACTGCCAAGGATTGGGAGATCGAGGTTTGAATATTTGGTATGTGAACTGGGGATGGTTTTTCCTAAATGGTTTTCCACTCTTTCTCTACGAAAATGCGGGTTCACTTAATCTAAATTAAACCTTCCAATTTCTAATCCATTAGTGTAATTAATACTTGAGCGTTTGACCCAAACGGGTAGTAAGATGCATTGCTAAAAAAAACTCCTTCACGTAACAAGCAAAAAAAAAAAAATTGAAATAACGTAAACATAGTACGTAAATTGAAAACATATTTATTTTTTATTAATTGATTATATACCATATAATTCTGTGCTTGTCATTTTTTCCTCTTGAAGAATTAATTTTATAACTTTTATCGGCCAGCGGACCGCAAAAAAAAAGTTACCGTGGACCGTGGGTTGACGACTCCTGGTCTAAGCCATTGCTTACAGTAGACCAGACTGCCGATTAAAGAGAGATCAAGGCTCGGATATCGGTTGGGTGGACTGAAGATGCTCCTTCCAAAATGGTTGCCCACTCTCCCTCCACGCAGATGCTGGTAAATTTCCTCTAAATATAACCTTCCTAATCCCTAAAACTAATAGCGTATATAGAACATAAGCGTATAGCCTGGAAAAGCACTAAGTAGCGGGGCTAATATATATATCCTTACATTCCGAAAGGTTAGTGAGACACGGTGAAAAACAAGGTTTATAGACATAATGGGTGTGTACATAAAATATGTATATTTTAGAAAGAACACGTAAAATACTCCAATGGTATATATATATTGTGAGTTTGTAAAAAAAAAAGTAATCGCATCGGTTGGCACGCGAACTAAATGTTAGGCTTGTCTAGTTTGGTTTAACATCAACGGGGAGTTCAGAGTTCTAATTTTGCCCAGGTGTTCCGGGGGTGACTCTTCCTACATATTTTACACACTCTCCCTTCATGCAAATGCAAGTATAATTCCTTTAAATCACACCTTCCTCTTCCCCACCATATTAGTGAATAAGAAACTTGTTTATCGCGGATGGGTAGTAAGGTACAGTATAAATAAATAATATTTGCAGCTCTCTTGTCATTTTTTTAAAAAGGCTGGGTGTTTTCAAAAAGGGGCGGGGGACGTACGTATGTTAACAACCCCAGAGTGTGTGCAGACTGTCTTGGAGGACTAAAGGAATGACGCCAAGAGACGCCGGCCGAAAGAGTCCCACGGCCTGGCCTGGAGCCGAGGCTGTTAGTTAGCCACATCATAGTCTACGGTTCCACCGGTTCCATTAGGAGCTACGTCCCGCGTGGGGGACGGAAGGGGGAGAGGGGTTCTGGTTGCTTCCTGCATACTGCATTTTATAAAACATACGTTCCTTGCGAAAATAGAAGGCACAACACCGATGAAATTATTATTATTATCATCATCATCCCCACAAGGTCATGTAAGTTTATATACATACGCTTGTTGCTATGTGAAATATTTTTTTTTAGCACCGTGTCTTACTACCTGTCAGGTTATAAGCCTATGCACTAATTACACTAACGGGTTAGGGATTATAAAGTCTTAATTTAGAGGAAGTACACCCACATTTGCGTGAAGGGGGAGTGGAAAACCATTTAGGGAAAAACCACCCTCAGTGAACTCGACTGGGATCGAACCCCCAATCTCCCTGTCTTCAATATTCTAGGGCAACACGATAGTAGCACATTAGACCACGTGGTCACCTGAGTGAGTTATATATAATCTGTTGAAGTTGCTCAAGATTTCTTGATAAACGCGTACTAGGAGATCTACGTGAAGCTTCCAACATCATCATCCTAGCTACGTTTATGTGGGGATGTAGGGAACGTGGAAAAAGGTAAGGGTTTTTACTATTTTTATATAAAATATTTATTTGGTGTAAACATAGAGCTACATATTCTTAATTTGGTGACTATAACATTTCTTGATTATACGTCAAGGGCATCCTGGAATTTAATAACACATATTTCTCTTCATTTAAAAAGTTTGTCATTTAATACCATTATGATGATGATAAATATTCAAGAAATGTTAATATCACCGTATTTTTTTTAATTTTGGCAAAAAAAAGTTTTTCTACAAGAACTGCAAAAACATTGGCTTTTTTTTCACGGTCCTTAGATCCCCACCTTAATCCTAGCCCAGACAAACCACCAATCCCTAAGCCATTAATTTATCTGTGAAAGAGGAAACTCACATCACTTCAATAATTATATATTTTTGGTCATGCCGGGAACCGAATACGGTACTCATATGTCATGGCATGGAAAGCTATCTATTGAGCTAATGCGACTGGCATAAAGGTTAGATAAAGTGTTTTTTTAGCACCGCGTCTTACTAACTATTCAGGTTATACGCCTATGTACTAATTACACTAATGGTTAAGGGATTATAAAGGCTTAATTTAAAGGAAATACAACTGTATATACGTTATGATGTTATTTGCCACCCTACCTTATATTTCCATATTTTTTCCTACTTTTGTGAACAATTTCTAATTTAATTTCGTGTGAAATCTTCGAATTTCACCAGCTGGTTGCTGGCCTGACTAATGATGATGTTTACATAATATTAAATAAAGTAAAAGGGCGGAAGGAACAACGTAAAACATTGTTTTAAATAATTTAAATAAGGAATTTTGATTTAAGGAAGAACACTTACCTTTTATTAAGCATATTAATTATCCTTTTAAGAAGTGTGATTGACTCTGTGTTTATTTTGAAGGTCGGCCATGTTTGTTTTAACGCATGCGCAGTGCTATCAAACAAATGAGTAGAGCTCGTGATTTGGAAAGGAAGAAGTAAGGAAGAAAAAACGAGCGCGATTTTTAATTTTGACAGAAGGAAATATACATTTAATTCTTTATTAAAAACATTATTCATATTCAATTGGCTATATTTAAATACTTATATTGAACCTACATTTCATTTTTATTCTCTCCCTAGTCTATAGCCAACAATTCATTTTCGTTTTTATTTATATATAGTTTGTTTTCTCTTTGGACTTGGAATAGAACATTTTTAAATTTGAAAAGAGATTAGAAGGTTTTGAATAGTAGTGGGGAGTTCTTCCTGGGTTGGTGGTGCAAGATGGAGCCAAATGGATGTGGGCTCCCAATTTAAATTATTTTATATTGATTCAAAAGTGGAAGATTAAAGTGAAAATAGTAAAAAGGGGAAGCTAAGAGAGTGTGTAAGAGCTACAATGTTTATGCTTATTTAAATTGTGGAAGAATTTCAAGTGAAACAAATTTATGAAGATGGTGTTTCAGTATGGACTAATTATACATGGGTGAGGTCAAACCAACTCTTCAACTTTTGATTATTGTAATCATTTCTTTTCTTTTTCCTAAATAAACCAGAACTCTTTTATTTCCAGAAGGACAAACTAATACAAAGAATTATTTAACATGTTATTTTATGTCTAATTATTAATTTTATTGATTGTATATATATATTTTTTCTCTTCTTTTGGTCTCAACAATACTGTACTATACTTTATTAAATTAGAATTATAATTAACCGGAATTCCATAGGTAGGATTTGGATGTGGACAAAAAGGAAACCACAATAAATTCACAAAAGTGCCAACAATTGTTTTTTTTATACATTTATTTTTATTGGTAGTCTAAATTACATTTTATTCAACAATCCATTTTTTTTAAATCTAAATTGTTCATGTTTTTTTAGTTTTAAGTTTACCCAGTGGTCTCGAGGTTGAGAGTCGTTGTGCCACTGAGTTTATAGCCGAGGTAAATGTATTGTTCCTTTTGATTATTATTTTTCCCCTAGATACCAGGGGTGGCGCCCAACAAAAACACAAATCATATAGATAAAGAAAATATATTTTTTCTTTTAAAACTTTTATATTATATATTATTATATATATTTTTTTATTACAACGTGGAGTGGAAAGCAGTTTAGGAAAACAACCCTCATGCACCTGGCCAGGATCGAACCCCGATATCTCCATATTCAGCAGTCTAGTCCAACATGAGATTAGCGCGTTAGAGCACGCGGCCACCGAAGCGGGTCGAGAATGTGTATTGAGGTCGTGTCATTGCATTCACATATTTTTTACTCAGTTTGGGTAAAGATACTCTGACTATTCATCACGGTTTTTGGAACATTGTCCACTTTCAGTAAATGTACTGGTTTTAAAAACCATCCCATTTTCAATATTCAAGTGGTTTTGTTTTTGAAATTATCGCTCAGTATAAGTCGGCTACGTGAGCAATGGTTATAACAAATTACACTTTTGTTCATTTCTGTGAATATTATTTTAAAGAAAATTTAATTTAAAGAAGAATTTATGAAAAATTAATTATTCAGTTTATGAAAATGATTAAACATGTGTATTATAGGCCTAAATATATGTGTTAATATTTGAACTCCAAATTATATTTAAATACAATTAAGTTTTTTGTATTTGAAACATTATATCATGTAAAATAAACAGAGTTTAATTATTTATTTATGATTATAAATTGAAATGTTGGAAACAAAACATAATAAATTTAGATCTGAAATCATTTCTGTATTTTCTAAAAGTTTAAATCCAACCAGAATACTTGTATTACTGAAATTGTGTTTTATATTAATTGTCTGGCTTTATTAAAACTTACACTTATGCCTCTGGCGGAAACGATGACTTGATGAATGAAGAGTGACGTCACAATACCACTTCCGACCACCATTCAATGTCACTGGCCAATAACAGACTCTCTACATTCCATTATAGTGTCCTCAAGGGTTTTTTACTTTTTTATTTTATACATCTGCACTAAAAGATGAAAACTCACAAAAAATAAATTGTACTACAAAATTTCACAAACTTTATCATGTATTATTATTATTATTAGCACCGCGTCTTACTACCCGTTCGGGTTATACATACTTACGCTAATGTTCAATGGAAGGATGATTGTGAGATGAAATGAAGGACCTACAGTTTAACGTGGAATCCGAACCATGGTGGAGGCCTGGCATTCCCCACATTACACAAGATGTCTTGTCAGAGGTGAAGGAAGGGTTTGATAATCAGATAAATCTTTGCCGGAACTTTATCATGTAGTGTGTCATGGCTTCGAAAAATATTTTCAAAAATAGGTTTTGAGTAAACCCCCTTTAATTACGTTTTCTACATAAAAACAAACACATCATCATATTAATTACAATAATCACTCATTATACATATATTTTAAACCACATATATGTTCATATATATATATATATATGTATATATTCAACAATAAAGCAAATTTTCAAAATAAAACTCTTTGTAAACCACCCTAAAGTTATTTGTTATTTGTAAAGATTAAAGCTTACTCTTATTTATCATGAAAAGATATTCCCACACTCCCAATCTTCAAGATAGATTTAAAAAAATTCAAATTTAATCAAATTTGACGTGAGTATACAATCCTTAAATTATTTAATTCTGGTAAATAAAGATACGTTTTTAATGATTATGTAAAATAATCTCCCGTTACCAATTCTGAACCAAACCGTAGGAATTTTTTTTTAAATCAGATTTTTCAAAAATCAGCATTTTATTAACTAGTATTAAATAATTATTTTTATGAAAAATTCTGTATGACTCTTTATATTACAAGCAACTTAACATATACTGATTTTGAACAAAATCACTAAAGCAATTCTTTTTAATATTCAAATTAAAAAAAAACTTCATCGGGTAGCTATCCACAACTGAGTTCCCAATCCCTTCCCACCTAAAACGATTATACATATTTATTTGCCATGTAAATGTCAAACACTTCCCAGTTATACATTTTAAGCAAAATTATTAGAGCCATTTTCATAATAATTTGAAATTTAAAAATTACTCATCAGTAAACAGCCTCTTATCAATTTTCCCCACTGTATTAAGTATATAAGTTATTTTTTATTTTAAAAATACCAATATACCCATTTGGATCCCAATCATTAGAGCCATTTGTAAAATATTTCCAGTTTTTGAAAAAACAATCATTAAGCTACCCATAAATGAGTTTTTATCCACAAAACAAGTACACACTGTTATTTGTCATGTCAAATCGTCCCAAGATACCAATTTACGATCAAATCGATTGAGCCATTTGTAAAATAATTAAATTTTTTGAAAATCAGTCATCAGTAAACTACCCATTAACGATTTCTACCTCAAAAACAAGTATGTGCTGTTACTTGTCATGGCAAACACTCGCAAGATACTGATTTGGAGCTAAATTGTTTGAACCATTTGTAAAACATTTCAGGTACGATCACAACACTTTCTCTTGACATGATAGTTAAAAAGTATTTAATTTCACAAATCATTAGATAAAACCGTCTACATGTGTATTGTTTGATTTGTAATCACGCTCACAACTGTTTGTTTTCTCCCGTCTTCCACGTCTTACTACCTGTACGGGTAGTTTCGTGTCGTGAAAAGTTGCCAGAATAAACAATGAGGCTGAAACTGTACCTGTGGTATGCTCTCATCACTCACTAGAACCCAAATTAGCCAGGTAACAACGAACATATATTTCAAAGTGAGGCATGTAGTTCAAAGCCAATGTAAGTTTAGTCAAATGGCTAGCTTAGCCTAGTAACCCTCCACCACATGTCACTGGATATGGGCTATAGGTAATGGTTATGGTAATGGTAATGGTAATAGGTAGGCTAATGTGTTAAGGTGTAAGAAATTATTAAGTTAGAAAAAGTGTACTCACATATGCTTTCAGGGGAAGGGACTACCTTTTAGAGAAAAAAAAATCACTATACCTGACCAAGTTTTAATTTCTGAACTTCTCATCACTCAATAGTATAGCAGATAAGACAAGCATGACATCTTTATCCACATGCCCATCAATGTTGGTTAAGCTCACTGCTACTTTCATTGCTTTGTAAAATAAATTAAATATTTCCAGTATATTTTCCAACAAAAATACTAGGTGATGGAAAATCTCAACTTTATTAAAACTCAGATAAGATACATTTTAATTAATTTGAGTTGGTACTCTCATTAGATTCAGACGGAGATAAATTAGATCAAAAAATAATTTCTGGTTGTGTTTAGCGCCCATCGCCAACAGTAAACTATTTTTGGTATTGCAATGATTCAAAACATAATTAATTCCCTAAACATTAAGTCAAAATCTGTGACTACTTAAGATATTTAAGAGTAGATGACTTAGAAGCCAATTAATAATGGTATTTAGAAATTCGACGTTAATTTTCTACACATAGTATTTTCAAGATTATCTAAAAATTGGTCATAGTCATAAACTAATTTGAACAGGAATATTTCTCTTCATTTAAAAAGGTTTCTGGTTGAATGCCACGATATTCACGAAAAATATTCAAGACCTGTTGAAATTACTAGGTCTACATGCAGATAATCAATATAAATATCTCTACTGAACCCATTTTATTTATCTTTCTCAGAATTGTATTTGATAGTGGGTCGTCCAAAATTCAATTCTATATTAAAGCTTTTGAATGATTAAACTTTATCTAAACACTTTCCTCGATCCGTTATTAAAATATTATAAAAATTTATGTAATTTAGGTCGCCAGTATTTATATTTTATTTGGCTGTATCAGCGCTTAAACGCGTTTGTTTTATTGTATTAATTTTTTATTGGACACTAGTGGACCCCACAGACGTTGTCCTGCCAGAAAGTTGGCTTTTCGTTTGGGTGGCATAATCGATTTTGATAATAAAACAAATACTATGTGATCATCACAATTACAAATTCACAATTAACTCCAATTAGTGAGTTACACAAATATTAAAAATTCAGGGTTTGTCAAGACCACATAAAAAATAAAACATCTTCTATTTCCTCAAAATCAACTATATTGAGACAATAGTACATTACAAATACTTTGTTTCACAGTAATGGCAATGCTTTCCCATTCCGATCTGTCTGTTTCTGACACAAATAAATTTTACTTAGAATAGGAACTGCTAGACACTTATACATACATGGTATCCATTGTAAAAAATAATAATATATGGAATAGTGATCCCTAAAATTTTTGGAATTTCGCCCACAACTCCACAAATATCAGCTGTATCGAAAAAAATTGCGAAGCTTGCTTACAAATTTGTATGCCGGGTACAGATAGTTTTATTTTATTGACGTACCTTCAAATATGACAAATGTCAAATTACTTTTTAATTGTTTCTATTTTCATAGTGCAAAACATATAGTGTTTTGGGCCTATAACCTTTACGGGCTTAAGCAGAACAACTTACCTATATACGTACCATCGATATAGTATGCACTTGTTGTACGAAGTACATACTATTTCGATTATACGTACAGTCAGCTGCATAGAAACCTCACCCCTCTTATACCTAAGGTTGTAATGTTATAAAAAAACGGTCCAACAAAATCAATAAAGTTTGTTTTGTTTTTATCTTAATGCGAGTTGATGAACAATTTATTTCGTCAATCCCTGAGGTGTATAAATTAACAAACTTGATGGTTTTCCAACGCGAAAACACGCAACATATAATGGACCATGTGAGAAGCACTGATTTTCTAGATACAACGCACAAATGGACATGGTTTGGCCTTGTGACTTATTAATAGTCATTGCGAATGCCAAGTGAATTGGAAATTGCAAGCGTCTGAATGGAATGGGCGAGCCTGAAGGGATCATTGGGATCCGTGGCAGGAGAACAACCTCACCATTGAAACTTGCCGTTCAAAATGGTAGCTTCAAGAACATTATTCATAATTTTTTTTATGAAAAATCGCGTGTCATTGCATAGCTTAGGTGCATTTAAATTCCAAAGCAAAATGATTTGTGAACCAATTTTTAATCGAAAGCTATGTGGTGGCATTCCCGGTAAATCCATTTAATTCAAAAATTCAACAGCATAGTTGACTGCTTCGTCAGGATCGACAACAGTGTCAATCGATTTAAACGACATCTCATTACCAGGCAATGACTGTTGTATTTTGAAATTAATAGCGTCAACATCGATATTTTTTTCGGCTAAAATAGCTCGTTCACTTAGCCACGCATGATTAATGTAATTAGCGTGCAAATCTGGGAATATGCTTCCAATCAAAGCATATTTCGTGGCTACCATGTTACAAAAATTGTCTGGCAATTTTATTCATTGTGTATTTCCATGCAATAGAATTTTTCCATTGCCAATGTTAAGCAATTTTTCGGAGAATGACAGTGCCAATGGATCGTTTTGCGGTTGAACACGTATATTTATGTTAAGGCGTAATGAATTGACATTTCGCCATAGGTATGATTGTTTCAAATATGCGTTAACTTCTTCCACATGTGTAGCGCGTGGAATGACCGGCAATGTCTGTCTAAAATCACCGGACAGCAGTAGTAGAGCGCCACCAAAAAGTCTGGTATTATCGTTGAGAATCTTTCATCGTTCTATCGATAGCTTCAAGTGAATGCTTGTGGGCCATAGTGCATTCATCCCAGATAATAATTTTGCATTTTTGAAAAAACTTCTGCCATGCTGGAATGCTTCTTTATGTTGCACATTGCGTCTGGATTTGTGTGAACGTTAAATGGCAACTTTAGTGCTGAATGTGCAGTCCGTCCACCATCAAGCAAAGTCGCTGCAATGCCTGATGAAGCAATTGCCAACGCAATATGATTTTGTGATCGAATGTGCACTAGTATCAGTGATATGAGGTATGTTTTGCCAGTGCCGCCTGGTGCGTCCAAAAAAAAAGAATCCACCTTGTTGTGCTGCAATTGACAAATTAATTCGATCGTATATGTTCTTTTGTTCAGCAGTGAGCAGTTGCTCATTATTTGCAACGAAAGTAGTCAAAGAGGCCGCATCGAGATGTTGTTCACACTGAATATCGCTGTTAATTATGTCTGTTGCTGGGCGGTTATGCGATGGCATACCGAAATGAATGAGTGGCATATTAGAAATGCAATGCGAATATCCTCAATCTTTATTAACGACTCGTTATATATTTCCGGCGAAAAATCGATATTGGGATCTTGATCAGTGGTCCGAATGCGATGCAGAATGTCGTCGCTAATGGAATATTTATATTTATCCCAGAGAACAGAAGCTTGCGACGGAAAACATGTCGTCAATAATATTGCGAATAATTGGTGAATTTGATGAGGAGATGAACTCAGTACTGCATCAGCAAGTGTGAGATCCCAATGGTTGTTATCTTCCAGCAAATGCAATTCGCGACACGCATCGTGGTACGTGTCGTACAAAATACCATTGACTTTACGCAAGTATTGGAAGGACGTAGGTCCAGGACGTTAACCAACAACAAACGCAAGAATAAGCATTCGCGTTGCTTTGGATGGACTGTGTATAATCGGCCTAATGTATTTCCCATAAATATTCCGTCGTATCCTTGGACTGAAAGGCCTCGCTTTTTTGACTGTTTATTCCACGTGAAAAATCGGGGCACATCAGTATACATTAATGTATTTGCGAATCGACCGAAAATACCTGGTTGGTTGCATAGTTCTAAAAACTCAGTTAGTGGGGCTTTTGGGGTAGTTAATGCTCGTTGTGGAGCAGTCTCTTCTGTGAAATAAACACGCTGTCCATTTTCAAGGTGCACGGCCAAATGTATAACAGCAGGATCCTTTTCGTGTATGGGAAAAATCAAAATGTATCAAACTGCTTCATTGCTGCTAATGTATCGGCCCATTTGATAACGTGTTATTTCGTCGTTATCATTTACATTTTGAACAGAGAATACAGCCATATCGCTGCCTTTATGAACGTATTTGCAAATGTATTTTATGGACTTCACCGAACTGCAGAACTCAACGTTAATGTGAGCTTTGTAGATTTTTCACAGAAATGGCGAATACGGAACCACCCAGAAATTGTCAATGTCAACCGTTACACCGTTTGACATAAGCAATTGATATGATTGTCCACCATTATCTGTGTATCTACGACGATACAATGGATAACCGTCGATATTAGTGACAGTATCGTTTATACATGCTTTTTGGAAACGTTTCGTACATTTTCCATTGTCCATGCATGGCGCCGTAATGTTTAGAGCACCGCATGGACCATGGATCATGTTACCATGTAACCATGTCAAACAACTCTTTATCGATATTCCTATCAGGAATGTCTGCTGAAATAATTTTATCAATTTCTTTTGACCGTACTTTGTCGACGAACCAAATCAAATAATGTGCATGTGGCAAACTTCGTTTTTGCCATTCAACAGAATACAGCCAGCAACGTGTTTCACCGAATACAGAGTGATGTTTAATCAAGTTCATCAACGATTTTAATTTTTGTTTGAAGACACGTGCAGTGATAGCATGGTGATGCATTGCTGTTTGACCTGGAAATAGCAAAATTTTAATTTCATCCCAAGTAGGATTGCACGTAAATGTAATGAAAAAATCTGGTCGGCCGTACGCGCGCACGAAAGTCATGGCGTCTTAAATGTATTCTTGCATATGACGCGGATTACCAATATATGATGATGGAAGAATATATGTGGTACCGATGCCGTTGATATTAGTGGTTCCATCTACGTCCACATCCACCGACAATAGCATCACGCAAATGAATGTATTTCTCAGAACGCAGCTTAGCTTGATTAAACTTGATGTACCGTAATCGTTCGCTTTCAATTTTCGCATACATATCAACGGTGTATTGATGAAACAGCTGGCGGCATTGGAGAATGTTGTTGTCTTTATTGGCACGAATCATCAACCGATATGCGTAGAAGTTCATTGCGCTCACTTTCTTGTTGGTTTCTGTACCTGCAAAGTAAAAATATAAATAAGACAAAAATTAATTAATCTTACAGAAAAATAAAAAGTAAATAATATGTAGACTGTACCTGTCACTGGATTTATTTGTTTGATGTTAAAATGATATCCATCCTCTCCTTCCCAAAATATCCACGGATATTGCAAAGCGTCGTAAGAAAGATGAATGTCTTAAATTGTGTTAACCTTGTTATCTCTGTGTTGGATCCGTATATCTCGACGTTCATATGTGTCGCCAACCATAACAACTGCAACTTCATTAACGGTTGGTGAGCTGTATCAGCCCGCATGCTCTCCAAATGGTACTTTGTCTGCTTTAATGACGATCATGTAGTTGTCGTTTAGCAGTCTGTTAGAAACGGTATAAAACAACTGGACCAACTGGTTGTGATTTCGCAAAAACTGTTCCAAAGTCGCCACCAATTCTCGCTCCTCCATCTGATCGATGTGGTTGTACTGGCAGCATGCGTTTATTTGTTGCTCCTCATCGCCCATGAAGTATATTTGCAAGAATTTAGGATCGGCATCAGGCATTGATATAAAAGAACCTATTTGATGATATACTTGGCCCTGAATCTTAAACGTTGATTCAAAATTGCGACCATCCTCATTTTGAACGATTTTTGTTGCTCCAAATGATGTCATTTGGAAGCAAGAATTGAATTTTCGAATTTTACCCAAAAACAATTTTGATTGAGGTGTGGCTCCAGCCAATAGTGTTTTCAATGGTT
Source organism: Timema californicum (assembly GCA_902141385.1). Taxonomy (NCBI): domain Eukaryota; kingdom Metazoa; phylum Arthropoda; class Insecta; order Phasmatodea; family Timematidae; genus Timema; species Timema californicum. The sequence goes on from CABFOW010000050.1 coordinate 104,513, forward strand.
CTGGCGGCGAATTCAATGATGGAAGTACAACTTTTCCAGACGCGCAGCAGAAACCAGCCGATTCACCTTTGTATTTGAATGCATGGCAGAGTTGTCATTCTTTGTCCTTAGCCCCGATGACAATTTGTGAATGTGACTAATAGTCGATATCCGACTCATATTCGAACGCAAGACGGAGAAGTGATGCGCGTGTCAATGCGCGATGTACTTGCAGGCGCTGTTGTTCATGTGCTTTGTGTGCGTCAGTGGCTCGTTGACGCGACTGTCTTTGTCTCAATGCATTAGCTCGAAGGCGTTCGTTGCGTTTCTGTTAACTTTCATTTGCACGTGTGTTTGCAACCTGGACTCTTAAATTTGCATTGTCCGTCAATTGATCTTCTGCCGTTCGATTTAACCAAGAGGTGTGGACTATTTGTGAATTCTGTGTACGTCGACCAATATTTCCTCCTCGTCCACGAATATGTGGCATTGTTCTTTAATAAACACACAACACATAAATATAAGCAACTTATATTTGAATTTTATGGATAGCATGTTGTATTTTTTTCGCTGAGACGTTTAACACTCCATAAATTTTATAAAATCAGCGACACAAATAAGCACTTAAAATAAAAATTTGCAGGTTATATTGATTGTCATTGAATACGCATGTATATAATTTAAATTTATGGAAGATCATGTAAGATATTCACTTAAACACAGCACCTTACATATTTTCCCAGTGCATGTATTTGAGTACACTTGATGAAAAATACACTCAATATTCACGCGATTGTGATACATGGAATATCGAAACACATCGAATGTCGAAACGACGCCAAGCCACGACGCAAGAGACTTGCGCATGTATTGATGCGTACGTCAAATACGACCAAATTCGAAGTCAATGCCACCTATGATACACAAACATAACTATGAATTATTCTCAGAAGTTCAATTATGCGTACGTCAAATACCATAGAATTCGAAATCAATGCCATCTATGGTACACAAACATAACTATGAATTATTCTCAGAAGTTCAATTATTCACTATTCAGAAGGTTTTAACGGTCAATTATTCATATAATATTCATTATTATAAATATTGTGGGTGGTGGTGGTGGTGAGTGAAATTGTGAGGTTACTTGTTCTGATATGCAAAAAATATTTTTTTTAAAAATCCCCTCAAATAAATTCCCTAAAAAATAAAAATAAATCCTAGAAACTAATTACAGCGCCACCTACCGGGTTCAATTGTGAATCAAAACCATCCATGGACCCACTCAAACACACACAAAAAATTTCATCAAAATCGGTCCAGCCGTTTAGGAGTAGTTCAGTGACTTACACACGTACAGAAGAACTATATATATTAAGATAACTAAAAAATATAACCTAATATACGATTTGGATTCCATTCATAACATTTTAATTACACAATAATCTATTATAAATGCATGTATTCATGTTAGTGAGCTAATACTCGAATTCAATTCAAAACTGAGAAATTTGGGTCATCATAGGCTTATTTCCTCCACTTTTTCTATTCGAAAAGGAAGGCACACTTTCTCCATACTTTACTTTACACATCCTTTCCTAATTGGTGTGAATACTCGGATAGCCAGGATGGATAATAGGACTCGGTACACATTAAATTAAATATAGTCCTACTCGCACTGTTATGATATAGAAGCGCCACTATAGTCCACTCTTGCTGTGGAGGATCACATTTCTCTCAGCGCCCTTGTTCACTTATTACCTCCTCCTCCCTCCCAATCTTCTATTCCCTCTTTTAATGGTTCTCTTTACGTCCAAAGGCAGCGCACAGTCAGGAACAGTCCTTTAAAATGCTATTCGTGGGTACATAGCATGCCTCACCTCCAGTGTTGTGTTGTGGAGTGGTGCCAGAGTAGACAGAGTTATTTTAAACTCCACCTGAGGATTGTTCTACTCTATTATTTAGATAGGTATCAACTAAAATACATTCCCATAATTTGAGGTAATATGGAGTCCAGCCCCAATAAAATGATTGGTTAAGGTAGGTTGGAAGAGAACATGAGAATAGGTAATGGTTTTTGCAGTTTTTATATCAAGACTTTTTTTTTTCAAAATAAATCAAATATGGCTTCTATACAAGCATAGAGTTTAATTTTCTACACATATTGTTATTAAAATTTGTTAAATATCTGTTATGAGCATAGCGGCATTAGATGATTATTATCACTATTACTATTAGCATTTCGTCTTACTACCCATTCGGGTTGTACGCACTTACGTTAATGTGTAGTGGTAGGGTGTTTGTGAGATGAAATGAAGGAGCTACAGTTTAACGTGGGATCCGAACCACAGTGGAGGCCTGGCATGCCACACATTCACAAGTTGTGATTAATACAGGTCTTGTCAGAAGGGAAGGAAGGGTTTGGTAATCAGATAAATTTGTGCTGGGACCGAGGATTGAACCCGGACCGCCAACACAGAAGTTCTACACCTTATCCCTAGACCTTTAGGTCAACTTAAACGATTATCATTTTAAATGAAGGAAAAAAATTGTCATTAAATGTCAAGACACCCTTAACAAATATTCGAGTATGTTTTAGATTACAATGAGTAGAAAATTAAACTCTATGTTTATACTTGAGCAATATTTTATTTATTTTGGACAACAAATTGTTTTGCTATAAAAACTGCGTAGACACTGACCTTTTCTTGCGTCCCTTTCCATTTCATCTCAAATGGACTGAGGAGTATAGCATGTCACAGGTACAGTCTTATCAAGCTTTAATTACCGTGGCAACACACAACACGACATGACACTGCTGCCCTATTACATGGGCAAGATCATTAAGACATTGCTCTTTAAACAACAATAAACCCCATCAGAAGCCTTTGATTTGAATCTCAGTGATGCTAATATTTAGTTTTCACGTGGTGTAAGTTCACAATAAATATCACTTCCAAGACATATGCATTTTTATTGCGTGATTAGACCAGCTTCAATGGTCGAATGGCCTAAGGTGTCACTCTCGAAACAAACTGGACTACCAATGGCGGGTGGATAGGGGTTCATATCTCGGTAGGATGTACTAAGAGTTTTTCATAAGTATTTTTCTATTGTCTCTTTAGGAAAATGCGAGTACACTTTATCAAAATTCAAAACTACTAATTTCTGATAGACTAGCATAGATTATGTGTATGACTCTTACTGGTAAATAGAAGTGTTAAAAACTACTAATTTCTGACAGACTAGCATAGATTATGTGTATGACTCTTACTGGTAAATAGAAGTGTTGCTAAAAGAACACCATTAAGATTTAGCATCAGTAAAGTAGAATCTATAGGACATGTAGGTCTATACTAAACTTTCATTGAGAAAGTAAGAAACATTTGAGAAAAATCAACCAGCAACACACGAAGCCAAGTTTCGAACCTTTATCTCTCAGACATCGGCAAACAAAACTAAATGAGTCTAACATTTGGACCATCGTTGTAGTTTCCCTGTCTCTTGCTTGTGACATTTCAGATACTTTTCCTACATCCTCCGCTTCAGTGACCAACCAGTCTAAGGTGTCACTCTTGTGTTGAATTGCCTGCTGATGACCGGGAGATAAGGGTTTTAATCCTGATCGGGCTTACTGGGTTGGTTTTTCCTAAATTACTTCCCACTATTCCTCCATGCAAATACGTGTAGATTACTTCTAGAACAGTTAATAAGACACTGTGATTAAAAACATGCTTGGGTACTAACATCTGGGACCTCCTGATTATATCAAACAATCCTGTCTGCCCATAAATCCCCACTTGAATCAGAATGAAAGGCTGAGCAAATATCTTGGTTTCTTTTAGACAATCTTTATCAGTGCTTAAAATTTACACCATCACGATTTCAACCCTAATGCATGGCGATGCTGTCTAAGACGTCAAGCTCGTGCTGGATAAAAGTTCTAGTAATGTGAGGGTGGAGATTTGAATCTTGACCTATGTTCTGGAGCGGGAAGGGGGGAGTTATCCCATATGATTTACATTTTCCTATATCTTATCCATGAGGGTGCACTTACTCTTAAATATCCTTCTCATGTCTATCCCAATGCTTAAGCCATTAAATAACTCTTGGGTTAAAATGTACGCATGAGAAATAATAAAATATCGCACTCTCGACTGCTAACAGGGCCTGCCATTGATCGTAACAGAGATATTTGATGCAGCCATTCTTACTTTTACTTAATTGCATCCGTTTTAGTTCTCAGTTTGGGGGTTAGGTCAGTTTTTTTATTAAATCCATATATGTTTAAACTACCGACTTGCTAAGCCTGTAGTAGCTTCCTATGATTTATAATCTGACTCAAGACTAGGACAGGCACAACATATATTTAATTAATTTATCAATGGGAAAGGGTAAACTCATATTTTCATTAATGATACATTTTCAGCCATGCCGGGAATTGAACCCAACTGAGCTAATGTTTTGGTCAGCCAGCCATTTCTACTGTTGTAAAAAAAACGTACACTCATACAAAAACAAACAAACAAACGGTCAAGGATTCTTATACATTAGACTCGCATTCCACCCTACTTTCTGATGATAATGGGATCAGAACTCTAGTATCATCTGCAGATACTTAAGGCGGCTTTTAAATTATTTTTTCTACACGGTAATGAGGGTATATTTACTGTAAAATACCTACTCATTCCTACAATATTCCCTATCTCTCATAAAAGGGGTAAAAGGCTTACTAACTTTGTTTTATTATTATTAATATTATTATTTGTTTCTGATTGCTATGATAAATTATTTACTAACCAATTTTAGATAAATAGATAGAACTCTGAACATTTTAGGGCTCCAAACTCTCTTCTCACGCATATTCTATAATAATGCCCTTTTTGTTTTAATATGCTTTTTATAGCTTAATTTCTTGTTAATCAGCCATTGAACACGTGGACGTCCTTGTGCCCTCTCGTGCTTCTCGTAACACTAAAATATTTTCTATCAGTAACACTTATAAACTTAGCCCACTTGCTTGATGTGTTAGCATCACTAACTCTAAATTTACTGAATTTGATTTTTATCATAAAATCAAAACCAAACTTAGAGATTTATTCAAGGTATATTCTTATAGTTAATTCTATACTGTTTGTTTATTGTGGACTGTTCACTAACTGAACCCAAGTTAACATGTAAGGTGAGTTGTATGGTTACAAAAAAGATTAAGTATAAGATACAAAACAATTTATTAAATAAATAGCAGGTTACATATACATTTTATATCCCAATGTCAGTGTCGCGGTGCTTTATTAATCCATATAATCTAGCAATAAGGATAAATAAAGAAACCTGGCTAATATGTAAGTATTATAAATACAGCAGACTTGCTACATTTAGCCTTGATTTGGCGGCCACCCTGTGACCAAACTTTACGAGACAAAACATACATCAATGCCACATGCTATATCAAATATTTGAGGATAAAAAACCTTTTTATAAGAGGATATATAAAACTAGGCGGGACAACAGATAAACCTAGCAACATAGGCTCTACTAGCCCGACTAAAGGCAACTATATTCCATTCACGGTAGGAATTACTCGCTGAAAGGTTTTTTTCCCTACCAATATCCTACTATATAGTAGATTTATGGTAGGGAAAAATACCTTTCAGAAGTCAATTACTACCGTGAATGGATTTTATAGGGGAATCAGGTGATTGTAATTTTCTAATAAGTTAAATAATGATTTCATTGACACATAAGACACCTCATATAGCTCGGGGTGGCTTATTAATGAATAATAATAATAATAATAATAATTAATAATAATAATAATAATAATAAATAGCGTAGAACACTTCACTAGTGTTCGCAAAGTCCAAATGGTGAGATTATTTACACCGTAACAAACAGCGAACAAGGGAGAGCACTAATTTCCTTTGATGATTCGCTCAAAAGCCGAGAGCGGACGGATCATCAGCGAATTTGAACAGAACATGGGCGAACACTAACGAATGGTGTTCGCTCCAATTCGCTGATTGTTTACACCAAAGAGAATTCTCCATTTTCTTATGTTTGTTCATACGTGTTCGCTAATGTTCTCTCCGGTGTAAATGTACCTTTAGGTCTCGAAAACTGACTAGCACTTAAATGCATGAAAATGAAAAAGTTAAGCTTTTGTTTAACGTTTCGTTATACATCTGAGCTGTATGCTGTTAATTTGACTATTGGAGTGGGTAGGAACCAGAAAGTTGGAAATTAAAGGGTACTTTCGTTTTCGTGGATAAAGAGTGGGAAGGTATTTATAGAAACTACTCTCAGTAGTCCGACACCTTGGCTAAGTCGGTAGAATTTCAGTTTACTAAGTTAATTGTCCTAAGCTTGATTCCTAACATGGCTTAAATGTAGGTTTCCCCTTCCACAGTGATGAATTAACGGTTGGGGGCTGGATGTTGCGTCTTTTCTAGGCTAGTTCATAAGTCTTGCGTTGATATGATAAGTCACTTCAAAAAGTGCACCTAAATACCTCAAATATCTGAAAATTAAAATACTCCCTGTACATTGAGCTGGAATGGAACCTCAACCTTCCGATCACCACGACACTTGACTAGATGAACTTTACATTTAGACGGCATGTCCACTGATAAGGGTAAGTTTACTGTTTAACACATGAAGTAAAGCATTTAAAGGGCCTACCGTGCCACACAGAAAAAAACAATTAGGTCATTGTGTTTGTGTGCTCAACTTAGTACTTATAATTCCATTAAAAATTGTTTACATTTATGAAACTTATCTTAAAGGATTATTTTACAGAAATAATCTCCAAGCCCTCCCACATGCTTAATGTAAACACATTCCTTCCACGTCAGTAAATGTCTCAACCAATCCATAAAGATACGCGTGCGTGTGTGGTTGGTTCATTTTGGGAGAGGGAAACGAGAAAGGTGGGGATATTTTGGGATTTATTGCTTAAGTAAATGTAATACCACATCATCCCTATCATAAGACGATATTCTAAGCCTTTAATATACTTTACACATTCAACCCTCCAACCACAAGCTTCCATAGAAACCTTTTAACGGAGTTGTTACCTTCACTGAACCACATAATTTTTTCGTGTACGAACAAAATTCCCTAGGTCATGGTTTTATGTTTTAAGGGAAGCTAACAAAGTGATAAATATGATATGTGTGTAAGTGAATAAATAATTCTTTTGGCATTTTATTTGCACTTTCCACAGCACTGTTTTAATGACAGCGGTGCTCCCTTTACCTCACTAAAACTGTTCATAGTTAATTAATTAATTAATTCAGTGGTCTAGACAGTTTTCTACCATATTTGCTAACATATATAGCATAATCCCCTTTCTGATTTTACACACACAGATTTATATTCTTACACCACTACATTCTCACAGTATTGAGTCAAATTTTATAAAACAGTTCTCATTACTCAGTGTTGGATATATATGCATATATAAGAGAGAGAGAGAGAGAGAGAAAGAGAGAGGAACACACACATATACATACAGGTATATTTATATATGAATATGATTGATACATGGAAAGATAGGTAGATAAATAGATATATTCAACGGAATATTTAAAAATCTAGATAATCCCAGGATGATTTCTAAAACCAGTTTCATTGATATTCCAAATCTCTGTTATATGTATGTTGTAACTATATAAATGTGTGTTTTCATGTATTACCATCCGTTCGGATCCTTAAACTAATTTTATAATAGTTAGGTTAAGAGTAAACAAAGTTAATTGATAGTGCGTGAATGTTTAAGGGCGAGAAAGAATGAGTGCACAGTGGAATTGAGAGTGCAAATTATCTTTAGAGTCAAAAATCCCCCTCATCCTTTACAATTTATTGGTCAAGTCTCTCTAACGGAGAGGCACCTAGCTCCCCCCCCCCATTATTGGTCAAGTCTCTCTAACGGAGAGGCACCTAGCTCCCCCCCCCTCCCCTTTTGCCTTTATTTTTTCCCAAAGCAAGCTTAAGTCCATAAAAAAATGTTGAACTAATACAATTTATAAATAATGTTTGGCAATTTGTCCTTTACACGTGTTCATAAATTGCTTCCCTTGAAAAGTTCGACACACTGTTATTTTTTTCATCCAGCGGTGCAGGGGGTGTTATGGGAGTAGGTTGGTGGAAAGGGGGTGCATAGGCGTGTGAACCCTGGAATGGGTGGAGAGTGGTGACGAGGGGTCGGACCCCCCATATCGCTTAAAGCAATTTAGGAATAGGAGAGGGGGGTTTGTGTGTGTGTGTGTCTGGGACGCTAGTGTACCACGCACTAAGACATCTCGACGAAAAGGTAATCCCTTATCTGCTTGTCCAGACTGGCTGATAAGATTTATTTTACGAATTTAAGAAATGTATTTATTATTATTTAGGGTGAAATTTCTTTCAGAGTAATATCATTTGAGAATATAAATTTAAAAAAATTATAATTGATAATAAGGTTATAACTTCTGTTTATTATTTTATCTCCTTTTCGCCTTATTTTATATAAATTTTTGTTTTTCCTCTATGACAACGGCATGTTTCGGTGATTCTTCACCATCTTCATTTCTGAGTAAAAACAATGTTATTTCAAATAATTGTATAAAAAATTGTTATATAATTATGAATTCAAAAATTAAACATTAGAAATGGAAATATTTTCTCAGACTTAAATATGTTGAAAAGTCACCGAAATATGTCGTCGTTATAGAAGACAAGCTAAAACTTATATAACATAAGGAGAAGGGAATAAAAATAACTAACAATATGTTATAACATTACTATCAATTATTATTACTACTTACCAAATAAACATGAACATCTATAGAAATAAAAAATAATAATTTTCGTAGAAATATCAGTTTTTTTTAATATGTTAGAATTTGTAATATTTTTTTTGTCAACTCATTGTCACTCTTTTGGATTATACCCAATGGAACATTTAATGTTCAATCTCTGAACCGAGCACACATACGAGAGACGACTAACACATTTTATTTTATAAAAAGGCACAACATACAGTCATACGACCATTAATTAATAACCATGAAATTAGTCTTATTTTTTTTTGGACATGAGTGGTTAAAGCGTGTCCATAATGTATCTAATACGCCTATTCTCATTACTCGATAGGGCAGAAATTTTACCCTGTGATGAATGGTATATTTAATTTGGTGTATAACTAATAACATAACTTTCCCTTTGTTTATGTATTCAAAACTATGTTTGTCGATCCAGAAAAGTGCCCAGATCCCAAATATATATATATATAAATATCATTAATAATAAACATATTGACCTTAAGGGATAGGTGGTTTACTTTTATAATTGTGGCAATACAATTTTGAGTTCATGATGCCATAGAATAAGTAAGTATTATTGACATTGCGCGTGTATATCAATAATTTTCATCTAATATAGCTTTAAATATTGTATTATAACATCAGTTATAAACACAATTTCTGCACCGGAATTAAGATTTTGTTTAAAATTAAATACAAACAATTGATGAAGTTGCTTTTAATTACAGTATATTTAAAATATTTAACACTATAGTAACGTAAATGGGAATTAGAAAAAATAAAAAGTTATCTAGTACTACTTACAAAGGGATTTTCTTATTTCCATTTCTTAACATTACATCCAGCACGTTTTACGTAGTAAGCTTTACAGGCTAATGGCTAGACACAAAGACCAGTCCCGTTATTCGATCACTCTTTAGATTGTTTCGAAGAAAAAGTCTGTAATCATTTTTTTTAAGATGAAACAATTTTTTCGACATAAACAGTCGATATTGGCAATGTCTTTCCACTTTTTGACACCAGAGCACATGTTCAGATTTAAATACTAATAATGATGCCCCTTCATAATAAAATTTGCTTTTTAAGGACTAGCGTTTTTTGAAAGAAAAATATCAAGAGATTCCAAAATGTCCAAGATTTGGCCAAACCAATAGACTAGTCCTGAAATAAGTTAATTCAAGTAAGGAACGATCCTGGCTCTTCTGAAGTATTCTTCAGGGAAGTTGCCCAAACTTTTACACATTTCCAAAATAGTTTGGAGATATTTTCTGCTGTCAAGTCACATACCTGTGAAATCTGTAAAATCTTATTTCCATATAGGCTTAATATATTTTGAAACATAATGGATACACAAAGAAAACAGTTTTTTTTTTCATATAAATCTAATGGATTGTCTCCCAAAATAGCAATACATTCAACACTATCCATTGATTGTACACGATGATTTAATATTATATTTCCACAGATACCAATAATTTCATTCTGGATGTTGGAGCTGACATAAGTAGCATTACAGGTACTTTGTGTCATATGTTGTTCAAAATTATTAACAGTGTTGGCACAAAATCTGATAAGAGCTCTAAATCTCCTTTCTTGGAGGGTTTTTCAATGGCAGATGGACCACATTCATTACGCCCTCGCAGGGGCCGTTCATTCTTCCCACAAAAAAGGAAACGTTTCTATTAGAGGTTTTAATAAATTTCTATTTTTATAACGTTCTTTAATTATTTGTGAGTTTAGCAATATAACCATATCATCAATTTTACCATTACTAACTAAAAAAAAATTGTCTGAAGCAACTGTCAAAAACTCGTGGTAGCTTGTTCTTCTGCTTAACTCAAATCTCTCAACAATAATCTTAATTCTTTTTAATGGATACAACCCCCTGCACTCAATGAACTTAATTTTTTTTTGTGGAAACCTTTAATACATACTCAGAACCAAAATGCACACAAAATTTACAAAAAGTGCTATCTTTTTATCTTGAACATGCCAGTCAAAGCCAATTTTGTAACTAATTTCTTTGGATCTAAAGTTTTTTCTTGTTGAAGTCACCACAGCTAAAACAAATGTCTAATCAAGAGTGAACAAATTATTGTTTTAATATCTTGTATTTTAATTCTGAAGTATTAGACAGTGGTGAAGCTTCGCTTATACTAAAAAGTATTTTTATGATATTAAACCTACGTCTACACAAGCTAAATTTACTTAAGCCTTATTTTTTGGTTGATTGCATATGAAATTAGAACATTAGGGTAGACTTCAATAAGTGAGGTTTTAATTATAAATGACTTTTTTTCCTTGCTTGCTGATTCGCGTTCACAAACATTTGATTACGTTTTTACGGTGGCCGGCTTGAAAAAATTATTAACCATATTGAAACGCACAACTCAATTAAACTACTTGTATCAAAATGGTTGGCGAATGAATTAAGAACGAGCTTAAAAATGGCGGGTTATTTTATTGGTTACAATAATTCACATAACGCTATACTCAATCTGTTCTAGTCACGAGGCAATGGCAGTGGCTTGTGGATGGAGATTCTAGATCTAGTTTGGAGACTAGCCACCCTGAACCTAGCCGAGAAACACCGGTGCGAAACAATAATAATAATATTTAGCACCGCGTCTTACTACCGATTCGGGTTATACGCTTTAAGTACTAATTACGCTAATGGGTTAGGAATTGAGAAGGTTAAATTAGAGGAAGTGAACCCGCATTTGCGTGGAGGGAGAGTGTAAAAACATTTAGGAAAAACCACCCCCAGTTCACCCGACCGAGATTCGAACCTCGATCTTCCCGCACTCAGCAGTCGAGCTCAACACGACAAGCGCGTTAGCCAACTACGCCACCGAGGTGGGTCCGGTGCGAAACAAAACAACCCTGTCGCTACAACTAAAAGTCTTATGTATACACTGTAGTAAAAAATATTTATATAATATATAAAATGGTTTTAAGCTATATTGTCCCACGTTTTGAAAGGTGGGTTCACTGACCCTTTAGACAACCCTTGCTCCTTGGCTACGCCAATTAATGTAAGGGGAATCCCCAATCTTAGAACTATTACAGTTTTAGATCATGGTGAGAATAGAACTAGTGACAGACTTTCTACTAACTAAGTCATGCTGGGAATTTTTAATCCAAGACCTAGTTGGGAAACACACGCGATACATTCCTCTGATTTTTTCTGTACTTAGAAAAATGTTTGGTTTTTTATACATTTTGTCTGTGTTATTGTTACTATTAGATTTTCGAGAGTATGTCGTTCTTGTGCTTAAATAAACCTGTGGTTGGTTCGGTTGGTTCCCCCATAGAAGAACGTTGTTATATTTAATTTTGAAATTATACTACTACATCTAATTTAATTTATGAATTCATAAATATAGTCACATTCCATACAACAATTATTTTGGGAAGATTGTGTCAATTTTTGCTACTATAGAATATAGTAATATTTGTAAACGGATGGCTATATAAGATTTTTCTTCAAGCGATTGGACTGGACAGTTTTATTTACCAATTACAGCGTCTTACAGCGTCAGTATATGTACTAACAACTCTAATGGTTTTAGGTATGAGGAAGGTTATATTTAGATAAAGTGTACCCGAACTAGCGTGCAGGGAGATTAAAAAATTATTTTGTAAAAACCACCCTCAGTACACCCTGCCGAGATTCAAACCTTGATCTCCCCGTCATGTTCAGTGTAGTATACGTTAAGAGTAGCGCGTTAAACTATAAGGCAACCAAAGCAGGTTACAATTTTTACCAAAATTGTGCTAGTTTAATACTAGACATTCATTACCTAACATAATTAAACACATAAGCCACTTCCGTAAAGTAAACCTTACAAATACTAGCACAAATGATAGCCATCTTATGAAAACGAAAATATATTAATGATTTAGGTTCAAAATTTGTTTGTAAGAAAATAAAGTGCCACGAGGCTAGGCCAATTCACTAACTGCAGTGTAACACAAAGTGTATCCTTGAAGGCGTTATCTCGTGAATAAAGTTTTGGTACGAACGCGCTAGAAAGAAAAGTATCTGTCTGACATTTATGAAAGTTACCAAAACAACTTTATTAGATTATTGAACCAAGTCACGTAATTTCCTTTTTTACGTTTTATACATATATATAGTATTAATTCTTAAAAAATAATAATATAAAAAATGCTACCAATATTTACTGCTTACAATTCAAACGTCATCAAAATAAGACATTTTTTGCAAATGATGAGACAGTTGGGTCAACGGCTACAATTACATTATTAAATTACTACAAATTCAATCAATTTTTGATTTTGGAGCTATTAACAGGAATATAACTAAGTAAGGAAATGTATAGACCTATTTATCATTCCTAAGATTGTTTTATAAAAGAAAATAATTAATTTAAAATTACAAATTATTCCAATTTCCTGTTACTCTTAATTAATACAAGTGGTATAATAGTAATATTTTTAAATGCAGCTGCATTGTATTTCAACTCGTATATACCCATAATAACCTAGAACTAAATTATAAAAGCTATCATCAAATGATTTACATATTTACGTGATTGCGACTATATTAGATGGTAGAGTCAATGTGCCAAATTTATCATCTGTAAAAGCTATTTATAAAATTCCTATAAATTAAACATATGCCAACGAATATTTTATAAATCTACAATTTAAGACAATTATATTACAGTTATTCTTTTTACTAGTCAGAATGGTAAAGGATTAATATAATTGCCCTGTCTTTATACTAGAGTGTGTGTTCCTCTTATCTTTATAACTAATTTATGTATCTCGATAAAATTTAGAACAGAGATTCACTCTCCCTACCAGAAAACCTTTGGGCTTAACCATGAACCTGAATGAATTAGTTTTTAAGCTTTAACTTTAAAAAAACAAAAACTTACATCCTAAGCTATTTGAATATTTTAACACCCACGCTGTTGGAAATTTGATCTAAGGCCTTAGTCTAATTGCAATAGACTAGATAGCCAGTGAGGGGTAAGATCAAGTTTTGAATCTCAACCGAGTGTGTTGGTGGTATTTCTTGTATCACTATTGATTTTTATCCCTTCTCCAAGCTAATGCCTCTAAAAAAGTTTCTTATTAATACTAGTTAAATCAAGCCATTTGTAGATTGAGTGATAGACGTAATAGTTAATGTCCCTCATGCTATTGTTTTACCTATAATCTTCCCCACACTTCCTATCAAAGCTATTCTGGAAGTCAACTTCATGTCTAGATTCTTAAAGACCCAGTTTATAGCTCACTTTAAGTTTGTAATAATTGTATGAGTTTGCTTTTCCACTTAGGTAGGTTGTTCTTTGCTTGCTCTTTTAAGTTAAGTTTATTTTGTGAAATGAGGATTGATAGAACTCTAATTCTATAAAATTAGAATTAAATTGCGATTTTATTTTAAAATATCTTATATTAGACTTTTTAAATTTAATTACTAATTATTATCAGAAAAACTAAAACTCAATTAAAACTCATTAATATCAAAATAATCAAAACAGTGTTTCAAACACAAAACATCTTGTAGGAATTAAACGGTAGAATAAATAGCCGCTAAAGAAAATATATATCGAAATTGTGTAAGATAAAAAAGTGTGTATTTTAAAAATAATATAAAAATAATTTAAACTCCAATATTGTATGGGAGACCATAATCATTAATATTTTTTATGTTTAATCCGTTTTTAAAAACATAGGGTAGAAGTGAACGCGAGGTAAGTTATGTCATTATGTTTGAAGTTTTTATAGCAAAACAATTTTTGGACATAATAGGCCTAAATAATTTTTTGAACATATACGTGTATATGCGTGTTGATTAATCTTCTACACAAAGTAATATCCACATTTTTTTATATCAGTAACAAGCAAATTTGAATTTATGATAACGTTTTTAAATGAAAAGAAATAGTTTTCATCAAATTTTAGAATGCTATTGACTAAATATTCAAGCACTGTTGAGATGAACATGTGGAGAAAATTAAATTCTCTGTTTCTATTGAAGCAATATTTTGTTTTCAGCTTGTCAAAAAATTGTTATAAAAACTGAACAAAACACTGACCTTAAATCTTGCTTCCTTCCCCTAAGATTAAGTCTTAGATTTGGCTTTAGTCGATGGCTCCAGGGGAGGAGGTATCCTCTCTAAATTTCTCCGAAATAAGCCTGTCTCCCTCCCCCTTCAGCAATCAGTTTGTGGAAGGCGCCACCGCAGGGGGACGGCAATCCAGGTCTGTCTTACGTCACATCACAAACCTCCCCACGTGGTTTAAAACAAAAAATATCTCCGTGTCGCTTATCTGGACCCCACGGCGCACCATATTAACGCAAAAACGACTCATCTCTGTCATTTGTTTTACTTATGGGTCATTTAACACTATTCTATTATTATTCTTAAGTCAACAACCCGAAGGTTGGTTTGATTTTATCTATATTCAACCGGAGCTAGGCTCGAACTCAGCGCTTCAGCTGGTTAGTGCTTCCTACACAATCTGGTAGAAATCCCATGTGTTAGGGAAGTTCAGGAAGTGGGTTAGCTTCACATTGATTTCCACGTTGAATTTACACAAGCGAGCGTGTAAGGTCCTACCAATTTTGACGGGAGAGGTATTTTCACACACCTTCCAGGATTATTTTACATGCCACAATCTACATGAGATCAATGGCTTAACTTCCCCTCCGAATGAAGTTGTGATATGGATTCTTATTGCTCTTGAAAAATCGGTCGACCTTGGCTGGGTTTGATCCAATGTAGATCGGGTCCTGAGGCAAGCACTTTACCCAAAGACCATTGAGATTTACGTATTCTTCTATAAAGATATAAATAAATCATATGCTCTTTGATACAACATTCTAGAAGTGAAGTATACCCTATTTGTGTGGAAGGAGATTGGAAACAATTTTTGTAAAAACTCTCTCACTACCTGACCGAGATTCGAACCTCAATCTCTTAATCATAAGCAATCTTGTCTACTGTGAGCGTAACGCCTTAGACCATACGGCCACTGAATAGGGCTACAACAAACTGTTTTACAGTTTTTCTTCAGGCGAATTTTCATTAAGTTTTGTAAAATGTCACGCTCATGTTTCCTAAGGTTATTTTTTTTATCATATTTCTTAACACTGAGTCTTATTACCTGTTCGGTTTGTACGACTATGTACTAATCATAAGCTACTAATGCATTAAGGATTAAGAAGGTTGTATTTAGAGGAAGGGTATTGGTATTTGCGTGGAGGGATAGTGGAAAACAATTTAGGGAAAACCACCCTAAATACATCAGATCAGGATCAAACTAAGATTTCCCGTCTTCGGTGGTCTAGTAATCGGTGAGAGTAACGCCTTAGACCATGCGGTCACTGAAGTGGGTGTTAAATTATTGAGATTACTTATATTCCCGTCAGTGTACACGTAGTCTATTAGGCAACCAAACTCATTTGTTTTGATATACTGGGGACGGAGATGTCAGAGTTTGATTTCTTGACCTGGCGTAGTAAGATTTTTTTTCACTAAACTTTTTCTCTCTCTTACCCTCTACAAGTGTGTGTATATATAATATATATATATATATATATATATATTATATTATACTCTAAACTTTACACTTTTAATCCTTAACCCATTGGAAAAATATGTGGAATAGTAGCCTGGGCGGGTAGTAAGACGTGGAGCCTGTAAATAAAGTACAGTATTTGATCAAGTTGAATCTTACTTGCACTAACACTTAAAAACTATTCTTTGATTTTAAGATATCTCTAAAAATTCTTCGGTGGCCGCATGGTTTAAGGTGTCACTATCGCAATAGACTATACTGCCGATTACAGGGATATCGGTGTTCAAATCCCGATCATGTCTCAGTAGCGTCTCGTGACCAGAATTCTTAAGCAAGCTTATAAGGGGTGCCCCCAAGCTTAAAAGAGGAGGTACCAGAATTTATTTACAATTTTTATAATCCAAGAAGCTATTTGGAGTTTTTTAAAATGATAGTTGTGCCTTTGGGCGTCCCTATGTTCTGTGAATTACATAATTGTTTATAACTTATTATATACATACTTATAAACTTTCGTTTGCTAGCTTTCACTGATACACACATCAAACCAAAAGCAACTGCTACAATAAACTATACATAACGCTAAAGCCCGGTACACCCGACACAACTTATTGTACAAAAAGTAGTGCAAGAAATGGTACAATATCTTGGTAACATGGATTGCATACAAATTTTAGCCAGTGATTGTTCACACAGCATTTGTGATTGCATAGAACATTTGAAAAAAAGAAGAAGTGTTTTTGTCCTTTTTATGGAAAAATAACGATTGAATTATTTGAAAAACATTGGCAGTTAATGTAAATAATTTCCTAATCATTCCTAAATATTATGAAAATAAAAAAACTTTTTTTTTCTATTATATAATTTTTTTCAAACCGTTGAAAGCCTTTATATTTGGGGATTAACCTCCTTCAATTATAATTATTTGTTTGTTTTCAAGCATTTAAATGTTTTACTTACAATCACTCTTTTTTTTTTAAAGTAACTGTCTACCAGACGATGTTTCCGTGTTTACAACTCAAAAGTTGCACAAGAAAAGGGGCTGATATAGGACGCGTTATATTTCCTGAAATTGTATACAGTAAGTTTTGCAAAGCAGATCTTTTACACGTGTTGATGTTCACACGACGCCATCTTCAAGCTGCAACTTCTTATACAACTTTATGTACAAGAAGTGGTGTCATGTGTACTGGGCTTAAGGATGTGTATGCACGGGTTCAATACCTTCAAAATATTTATTTCACCTTTCATGCCATACCATCCCTATATATTTTGAAAGGGGTAATGACATCGGTTCTAGTCGTCACCTTTCTGGAAAGAGAAGTCGTAGCTCGGCTGCTTGTATTTTTACCTGACATCCACTGCTTTTCCCCTTCTCTTCCCTCAGAAATCTATGACATCACAAATAAGAACTACACTAGCTAGAGCACTGGGATGAAAGTCGGACAAATACCGACTTTTAACCCCCATTAGATGGACTGATGCATGTTTTGCATGCATGTTATGGTCATTGACTTGTATATGCTTTTTTTTTAAACCCACTGATGCTTGAATTACATTTAAATTACTACCAGGAGAATATATTTTTGCAAACATTAAATAAAATAATTACATATCTTCAATCAAAGGCAAACAGTGCTTTCCTTGCTTGGCCTGACGCAACGCCATTATCGGGTGTACTGAGGGAGGCTCTCTCTCAATTATTTACCCCTCTCCCTCCAAGAAAATGCGTGTACACTCCCTATAAATTAAACTTTACTCATGTTTTACTCACTAATAAAATTAGTACATATGAGTATAACCTAAATGGATAGTAAAACTTGGTGATTAAAAAAAACCACTCGAAAACACCCATTAAAAATTCTGAAGTATTGAAATAATTTTAGAACACTAGTGTTGAGGAAATGCCTTATGATATGATATTCCAGATGTTATGAAATTATTGTATCTATAAATCCAAAAAAACATTTGACACGGTAGAGCTTATGCTGGTTTGAATCCTAACAGAGCCAAAAATGGGATCTTAACTTTTTTTTATAGTCCTGTTAAAAACTAAAGCAATTTTATAAAAGTTTTCATTCAATGATCTCTACCCAATTTGTATTGTGTATTGAACACTATATTTTAGGTAAGTCAAAGCTTAACAAAACAGGGGTAAACTTGGCACTAGATTTTTAAATACTTTTTAAATATACTGTAATGAGCTACATGCCAATTGATGACTCCTTCCTTTAGGACTACGGGTTAGGGAAATCTCCATAATGACTTCAGTCTGGAAGATCACCGAGATTTTCAGTATTCAGAAAGTACGGAGGTGTGAAATGTACTCCGCGTGTAAGAAGAGGACTTCCGATTTACTGTTATAATAATAAGTGATTTAATTATTAAGTCTGAGATGTTTTCTTAACAATTCACCCACCGGTGCCCCGTGTGTAGTGGCCGGTGCATCTATCTACGAGATAAGGGGCCACGGGTTTGATTCCCGGCTGTTATCTTGGATATTTTTTCCTTTAAGGGAAATTATCCCAACGGTCACCAAGGTTCGGATAGTTAGGCTTAAGCTAGGTTAATACTCCCACCAGCTCCACAACTTCACAATAACTATCCTCACATCATCTCATTGTGTGTACGACGTGTAGACAAGCTCCTATGGTGTACCCTGGGCAACGTTCTGTGCTACCAGAGCGGTGAACAGTCTACACATAAGACGACCAAACTTGGATGTCATGTCACTCCCGGTCATATATGCCACACGATGAAAAAACAACTTAACGTTAGGAAACTTAACTATTTTTTTATCCTAACGTCTCACTACTATTACGCTAGTGTGTTGAGGATGACAAAGGTTGAATTCAAAGGCAGTGTACCCGAATTAGTGTCGAGGGAGAGTGGAAAATAGTTTAGTGAAAACCACCCTAAATACACCAGAACAGGATAAGAACCCAGATATATATTTATTAACAGTTCAAACTATTGCAAGAGTGATGCCTTTGCCCATGTAGCAACCATTTTGGGTATAATGTATCTTATTATCGTTTCTTAGCAGTAGATAAATTATTGAACTTAATCGTTCTTTAGACTCAGTATCTAATTTATTCAGTGTAGAGAATTCGAGGTGACCTGCCATGTTAACTTATGATAATAAAGTTACCAGTTTATTTATTCTCAATAAAGTTACACATGATTTACTTTCAAGAGCATACAGATTTATGTGCATGTATGTTTGGGGAGCGAAGATAATTGGAAGTGAGCTAGTTTAAAAGTACCACGAAAACGTTTCAAAGTACATGAGGTGTTTTATTTATTAGTATTCCACTTTATATAGTACCTTAAGTGCGTGCTACTTATATTTGGAATCAAATTTCTGGCCAGGATTTTATTTCTATACATAATTATTTCTACAGTTTTTACATAAACTATTCATAATTCTACTTTGAAAACATATTTGATAAAATCAAAGGAATTTCAGTAAAATAATGGTAGACAGTTCATCTAAAAGCTATTTTCTATCAGAGATTTATCAAAGATATGTTTTAAATAATATGTGTATAAATTATAGTTACATTTTGGGGTTGACTAATGTAATATTATCAGAGATATGTTTTAAATAATATGAAGGCCCCTATATAAACTATAGTTATATTTTGGGGTTTACTAATGCAATATTGATGAAAAAAGTATCACTACACTCCCCTGGCAATATGCTACATTGTAGTTCTCCTATCTCGATAAGTTTAGTTTGGCCGATGTGCGCCAATGAAATGAGATCAAGTTTAGTTTACAAACTTCAGAATTTCTTTTTATGAAATATAAGACTATAACATTTAGGTTTGATTGAACTCAAGGACAAAAAAGGTAAAACAATAAAACAAGTTTGCCCTACGCATCCGTTGGTTGGTCCATTGCATTTATGTATTGAAATATTCTACAGGTCCCAAATCGTAATGAACTAACTCCAATACATTTGTTCACATTGTTAGTTATCAGAATACTAACATATCTAAGTTTATTATTTATATACACTTTCATTTAATTTCGATGAACATTTTTCAAACATAAATTTTTTCTTTCACTTTATCATACATAATATTTAGATGATTTTACGTTAAAAATGATTATATTCATTTTTATGCACGTCAAATCATTTCAAAGATATAATCGATTTTATTTTACTGTTTAATATATTACTAAACAAATTATAGCTTGATAATAAATTATATTTGTATGTAGTTAACACAAACAAATGTAGTTTCTCATCAAGCTAAACATTTTAAAATAAAATTAGGAGTCTACTAGGTCAAGAAACAAAAAAATATAATGTATTTAAGCTTTCACATTTCATTAAAATTCCTATCATCGTAAAACTGTAAAATGTATATAAAATTGCTTATTGATAAATTAAAGTTTAATATGAAATAAATAAATCGTAGTTTTGTAGAGAGCGAAAAGCAATAAGAGATTTGTATGGTCAATTTTCTTTGACACCTTTGAAAAATGTTCAATTAATACTCTTTTTGATTCCGCAATGATTTAATAAGAATTGCTTGACAGTACATTACATTGCATTTAATTGCAACAAATAATCAAAAATTTAAAATTCGATTAGTCAAAGCTCTGGCAAAACTTGTAATTTAGCCCTTTGTACAAGTAAAATGTGTCTATAACACAATAATTTTTATATATTTTACCCTAACTAATGTTAACATGGAAAGTATGGTATTTGGTTATATCGAAACCAAATAATTAAATGAGAAGTACTGAATAGAACTAGCTCAAGATAGGTAAATGGTGTGAAGAGGTAAACAAGATAGAACAACATTTTAGAAAATATTATAAATAAATCTTTAGTAAGGAGTAAATAAGTATAAGTTAAGACTTAGATATTATTATTTAAAGAATTCAGAAACATATGATTTCAAATTTGAGACTTTATAAATGTGTATACATATGAAAAATTCTATACATCTGAAAGACCCTGGGCATGTTATTTATAATCCTGGAATATCAATTATAACAAAATTTCATAATATTTAAAATATTGCATTGACTCAATAATAATTAGTACATTTAAAAGAGTCAGATGGTCAAACTATGATTAATGACACGTTAAAAATTACAATATTAGTGTAGTTTGATAAAAGGAAGAAAAATATATAATTTTATTTAAAACAACAATTTAAAATAAGGTTAACATCTCCAGTCAAAAGTTTTGAATATAGTTTATGTACATTGAAAGTTAATTGGAATTTAGTGAAAAAGTTAAGTTAGATCTAAGTTAGTCCAGATCAGATGGATAAACCTGGTATATTATTATTCGACATGTTTAGGTACTTCAACATCGTACCATATTCAATGGAAACTGTAAAACCGAGATTAATGTAATGTAATACAAACTTTTTTTTGATCATTTAAACTTCCTTAAACACCATCTAAAACAAGTAAATGAGGAATAAATGTTTTTTTATATGTCGATGACAACACACAATAACGAATACCTGTAGCTAGGAACCAAAATAAATGGTTAAAGTGTTTGCAGTATTTTCATCAATACTTGTTCGCTTACTTGGAGATATTGTTTCAATGAAAACCAAAATAAATTGTTACACTCTTGAAGTCGTCTTATCAAGATTGGCTCTCATACTTGAAGGCAATGTTGAATTTAACACCAAAATAGATATTTTAAATGTGTTGATTTCTTGACTAAATATTATCTTTCATATGTGAAGGCATTGTTACAATGAACACCAAAAGATATAGTTTTAATAAAATATCTAAGAAACAAAATTGAATAAACCTAATTTCAAACGGAAAAATACTTAAATTTAAAGTGCTAATGCAAAAACATATACAGTAGTTCTCTTATTTGGATATAATGTTGTAATAAGCAACTAAATATATATTTTGAATTTAAGATTTAGGATACAATAGTAAATACACTTACTTTACATGTGAAACCATAAAAAATTGAAAGACAATCTAAATTTAAGACGAAAAGATAATCTTATGTGAAACCATTGTTGCAATGAATACCAAAATAAATACTTTGAAATGTTTATATAAGAACAAAATAAAGTAAATTGGAAGAAACAGGCTTTAGTGAGCGCCCTATCATACCAAACCAAATTGTGGTTTTGGCTTAGTACCAAACGGTAAGCGAGAATATTTTTCGCAAGGTTAACGCATTCAACACAACCGACAACTTTGAATGCTTGAAAAGAATAAACTGATTCAAGCCCAGTACTTTATGGGCATACATATATTATAAATACTCCCCTCCCCCTCCTTCTGGTCGATTCAAGTGCCATGCTTTGAACTTACACCAAATAGCGATTACGTATGCTTACTGCCTATGCATGGTTTTTTCAACACTTCTTCACGCACTGATGAGATAGTATGGTCCCCTGTTCCCTGAAAAAATAGGGGGTAGAAAAGGAAAAGTCCTGTTTTGATCCGATGAGTACTTTTTTAGTTTACTGACATCAAACAAATTGACAGGCAGGCATAAAGTCGAATATACAGACGTATTTATATCTCCATTATATCCATAGATATCAATAAAATTAAATAGGATCTATTTCTATGTGCTTCTAAACAACAATATTATTTAATCTATATTAATTATTATTTAGGTCCTTATATTAATTTAAGGCTCACTAATTATTATTATTATTATTATTATTATTATTATTAGCACCACGTCTTACTACCCGTTCGGGTTATACGCACTTACGCTAATGTGTAATGGTAGGGTGATTGTGAGATGAAATGGAGGACCTACAGTTTAACGTGGAATCCGAACCACGGTGGAGACCTGGCATTCCTCACATTCACAAGATGTCTTGTCAGAGGTGAAGGAAGGGTTTGGTAATCAGATAAATCTTTGCCGGGACCGGGGATTGAACCCCGGCCGCCAGCATAGAAGTCTGACACCTTACCCCTAGACCACCAGGTCACCCTAAGGCTCACTAATAACACAAATATAGAAACGTTAAACCATTTATAAAAATATATATACTTATACGCCAGATTTAGTGACAAGCCGTCTTTGGATTTAGAGGACTGCGTAACATCTTCTGATTTAGTGAAAGATTCCTGTTTTTTATTAATGGTATTTTGTTTTATTTGATGTTTCTGTGTGTTTTATATAACGAAAGGAATCCCATGATGTTATATGAATGTGAAATACAATACAACTATGCAAGTAATATCTCAGTTGCCTTCATGGTTTATTCTAAATTGAACCAAATTTTTATGCTTGAAAACTTATTTTATTTTAATTCATTTATCATTAATTAAAGTAGATTTAATTAAACGTAATCTGAGGTACTACAACAATATGCTCTTATTTTAATTAATTAAAGTGACATTATTAAAGTGTCGCGCTTACTTTTCAGTGGGTGCAAATAGACGGTGTAAATTTGCTCAAGACTGTAAAACATCTTTTTTAATGAATGCGGATTTAAAAACATATTTTAAAGTTTCAGAAACATAATTTATTTGCACCCTTTATCGAATTCAGGTCCTTAACTGTCGCTACACAAACCCTGGGATTTTGGCAAGAAGTTTAAAAAAGGCAATTATTCTCCTGGTTACGACAAATAATATTCTAATAATGTTCAGCAACAAAAAATTCTTTGGATTATTTTATCAATATTATATTAAATAATACATAGCTGCACTGGTAGGCACGTGTTCTAAACGTCAAGCTCATCTAGTATGGTTTACTGGTGATGGAGAGGTCTGGCTTCGAATCCCAGCTGGGTGAACTGAAAATGTTTTATTTCCTAAGTGGTTTTTCACTTTCCCTTGGCTAAAAATGTGAGTACACTTATTCTAAAATCTACCTTACCCATTTCTACTCTATTTCTGTAGTGTAGTTAAGTACGTACAGTACATACCGGTGTAGTAAGATAAAAAAAATAAAAGATCCTAGCTATGTTGTTCAGCAACGTGTATAGTAAAAATGAAAAACAAAAATTCACGAAATTTATCAAAATAAATAGTGTGTCTAAAGTGGTAGTCTATACCAACCTTATTTTTAAAAGAAAAATACATACAATGTTTTGTGTTTATATTGGGAGGGAAGAAGGAATAATACGGTAGAGGGTTAACTAATAATATTGTTATATTCGACACCTTAGCTCATTTGGTTCCCCGTCTCAATACTGAAATATGGGTACCAGGTTCGATTCCCAGATATATCATTGGTGAAATTAGGGCTTCTTTTCCCAGTGATGAATTAACACCCTGGGTTCTGAGAGTAAGAATTTGCTTCGGATTAAGCTAGTTTGTAAGTCATGTTCTGAAATAATGTATCCATAAAGTGAATGCTGAACACTTTAAACAGTAATTAAATGGTAATAATTAGGGATTCAATTTTTCTTTTAGTAATATGTTTGGCTAAGCTAGACAAATTTAAGAATAAACTAAAATTGGTAATTATATTACATGGTTTATTACTTTAAAAATACTAGTATTATTTATGCGCTATCAACTGTCTCTACTAATTTATGAAAATATCTTGTGACAAACCGAATCCAGATATAAACGATTAGATTTTTTTTTATATAACCACTCTACACTAAAGAAGAAAGTAAGGTGCACCAAATAAATGACACGTAATGTCTCGGCACTAAAGATCATGCCTACCAATGAATAGCTCATCCGGCTTTAATAACCAAATGACGCGAGATGCTGAGAAGGGATTACTTTGATGAAGCTGTTTATCTTGGAGGCGATTGGCTCTGAGCAGTGTTATGTGGGCGTGGCCAATTTTTCCCTCTGTTATTTGCTCCTGGGCTGGATGCTGTTGGCGTGGGAGTAATGGTTTTATGGCTGAGGAGGAAAAGGGAGGGGGGAGGAGATTGGTGAAGGGGGTTCGGTAGTGAAGAGCACTTGTCTTTGGTGTCACAATTAGCTAGGAGCTCAAACCGTAAAGTGGTGGGTACTCATAATAATAATAATAATAATAGCAATAAAAACAGCACCACTTACAACTTACAAGTGTGACTTTTCGTGTTTATTTTTTTTATCCAAACAATAGGGATTCGGTTTTGTGTCGGTGTGACTTTGAAGTGATTGGACAATTTGTGAAGTGTTTAGGTGTATTCATAATTAAATGGTTATTAATTTTTATACTGCTTGAAACTCAAAATGAAATCACAATATTTGTATAATAAAACAATACTTACTTAAAACGCTTTGGGGGAAGAAATAAAGTATTCTTATAAATATATGTGATTGAATGTTTGTTTGTCAAAGAGGGAAAAGTGTATTTTTATTTGATAAAAAAAGTTTCACATAAAAATAAATAGTTCGGAATCAAAATTATGTAGATATATTGTACTTAAGTGTTAAAGCTAGAACAATTATCTTACTCATAGTGAATTTCTAGACTAATTTTTATTTGGGATGCATTTTTAATGGTATTTTTATTTATCGAACGTAGGTTACTCCATTTATCTTATTCAAGAAACTTATAAATTCAGGACAGATTTTATATTAGAATAATGTCAAAATGTTGGCATGATTAAAAATTATTGTAACTATATTTTAACAGTTTCAAAAACATTTACCGAAAGAAATATTTAAGATAAGTTTGTGCAGCTATTTTAATGAATCCGAACACACTTACTTATTTCTCAAATAAAATAATGATCACAAGTCAATATCACGGTACCAAGACTTTCACAAGTTTCGGTTCAGGTCTTATGAGTACGCCATTTTCGGTGAAAGACATTTTGAATTTAGCGGAGCAAAGTGATCAATACATATCCATGATGGACCACCAACCTTCAAATTTCTTTTTCGAGGATTGTGCCAACAGCAATAACGGGGTGTACCCTTTCCCCTCGGACGCGAGCCTGAACTCAACAGAGCCGTCGTACCCAATGCCCTCTTGTGATTTCTACACCCACTACCCTCCTCACAATAACAATAACAATAAAATGCTGGACTGTTACAACACGAGCAACGAACTCGTGTTCAGCTATCACCACGCCGATCAGTCACCGGCCTCGACGGCCCATCACCAACAAGGTACGGTGGTGTCTTCTTCGCCAGATTCGCTCAATATTGGCCCCTGTAGCGCTGGTTTACAGAATATGACGTCACCCCACGTGCAGCAGTTGAGCCACCTGTGCCCGCCCTACCCTGAGCATGTCGACTGCAACAATGACGCATGTGACAGTACGCCTTTTGGCGGCTGCCAGAGTGGAAATATCCATAGTAAGTGTTTTAGACACGTAATTAGAGCAAATTTAGTTTCTAACTGATTCTCAAAAATAATAATAGCATAGATTGGTCTGTTCTACAAGCACGTATATATGATAGATATTGGGGTTGTATATGTTAAATATAATTGTTACTCTATAATCGCATATATTTTATTATTATTTAGCACCACGTCTTACTACCCGTTCGGGCTGTACGCTTTAAGTATTAAATACGTTAATTGATTGGGAACTAGGAAGGTTGAATTAGAGGAAGTTAACCCGCATTTGCGTGGAGGGAGAGTGGAAAGCCATTGAGGGAACCCGCCCCCCCCCTCCCCCAGTTCACCCGACCGAGATTCGAACCTCGATCTCCCCGTCCTCGGTGGTCGAGATCAACACGACTAGTGTGTTAACCAACTACGCCACCGAGGCAGGTATATAATTGCATATAACTAGCTTAAAGCTATTTAAAATATAGTGATCTATCTTGTTAAATCTTCGATTATGATTGTTTTAAAAATAATACCTTTTTTTTTGTATGCTCCCAGCGTGTTTGTCTGGAAACGACTTCTTACAATGTGAGTGATCCCGTAAAATATGGGATGGGTGGCAACCTTTGTGTTGATGATAACAGTTCTATTCTTCAGCGTATCACTCGTTGCTCTCTCGTTTTGAGTGTATTTATATCAGTGTGAGTAGCACTGTCATAAAAAACCATGAAGTGGTGAAAAGTAGTAGGCTACTAGGTTACTAATTGACAATCCATATGGTGGTGAAACTAAATACAATAGACTACGGTAGGTATGAAAATAATATTTTATCCAAAAGTATTAGAAAATCAACAGTTTGGTATGGCAAAACGAATTTAAAAAAACATTATTTATGATTTCTGGTGGTTCAGGGTTCAAAACCCTACCACTACCACTTCATAGCTACGCCACTGTTTCTGTTTATCACACGAGAAATGATCTAAGGGTTCCAATTTCTGTATCGAGTGAGGGTAGGCAAAAACGTTTCTACTTTGATGTATTATCCATTTCTATTCACTGAACGGTGGTACTGTACATAAGTCAATCTCATTTAGTCTGATATGCCAACGACAAAGGACGATGGAGATATAGTACAGTTCTGGTGCACTGAGGCTTATCTTTCTTAAAGGCTTTCTCACGATCCTTCTTACTATCTTCTCCAACTTTAATCGTACGTGGGGTGCTTCTTTAAAATATCTCACAAACCACAGTTTATTGAACCTTAACTTAAACCTATGTTTGTCTATTGCCTTAGTGTAATCATACCTATAGAAATTGAATTTAGCCCTATTCTGACATCATATATAGCATGATAACGCGTCTTCTAGGTAGCTAGAAATCCTTTGCTTGGTTCCTAGCACATTAGAACATTATTTTATTGGTAAAGTTGGGATTTACTCTTTCACAGTGTGCTGTACCATACAGAGTGTTTAGTTGGTTAGTAAGTCATAATGCTAATATATCAGTCGGCTTAGGAAGTACACGTCAAATATCCCAATTAAAAACAAACATGGAACCAAGAGGTGTGGTTCGATGCTTAGTATATGCTTTAATTCAATGACAACAAGCTAGAACTTGATGATGTAATACTTTAACTACTTTCATATCCACCAGAACTAGAAGAGGAAGGGACATTTTATTAATGAAAAATTATTTTCTTCTTTCCTAGAAAACTCACCTACGGAACGTAAGAGAAGAGAAAATAATTGAAATCAACAAACTAATTAAATTAAAAATCTAAATAGAATATAAAACTAACTAGTAATGATAAAATTTATCAAATTTATAGGTCCCAATTTACGAGTTTATAGCTTAGATTAGTTATAGAGTGAAATATAGTCTCCTAAAGACAGTCTACAACAAGCATTGAAAACATTATTTTCCTAGAAAATTTAAATCATTAATAAATGTAGGAGACAGTAATATTATAAAAAATATTTATTTTACTGATTACACTGCACTACTAGAATATAGGATACGATGATATTATAAAATATATGTATTCTAGTAACTACAAAGCACTATAAAATGTAGCTTAGAATAGAAATGTAAAAAAAAATTCTAGTAGCTATAAAGCACTGCTAAAATGCAGACTACAACAAGATTATAAAAATAAGTATTTTATTCATTAAAGAATACTTCAAAACATAGGTGACAAAAAGATTATAACAAATATATATTCTATTCATTACAAAGCACTACTAATATTTAGGTTATAATAAAATTATAAAATTAATTATTCAAGTCAATAAAAACATCACACAAATGTAGGCTACAATGATATTATGAAAAAAATGTATTCTAATAACTACAAAGCATTTCAATAATGTGGAATAAAATAAGATTATAAAAATATGTTATTATATTCATTTTAAAGCACTACTAAAATCAGGTGTGCTCAAACGGTGTGGCTGCACTGGTACTCCGTGATTTAAGGGGCCACACGCTTTCTTAGGTGACAAAGGGAAATGACAAGTTGGGGTGGACCATTTTCGCTTCCACACTCATATAGTATAAGAAATCTAACAAGTACTGTCAGGGTGTAAAATAAACGTAATCCTGTGGTTTGATTTATTTAATGAGTGAAGAGAGTTCTCCATTTTAACTCCACTGATTTACATTTGTCTCTTTGTCTAAGGTGGATCTGTCTAACGATAACTTTTGAAAGCGTCAATCATTTTAATTCAAACTTTGCACTGTTGTTCTTTGTACCTCTATACTCATCGATTTCGTTGGGAAAGAAAATCGAACTAAGACTTGGACATAAATCAACCATTATATGTATAAGATCATTGAGTCTAGCATTAATTTTTGTAATGTATTCACCCCTTAGGGTATCTCTCCCTTACACCTTATATAGCTGAAAATTTATATATAGTTGGGAACTACTGTAATAATACTACACAATTTTTTTAAATTTAATTTTTTGAGGGGCGAGGGGGAAGGTGAGGCATGGGGAGGCATATGATCGGGGACCTCACAAACGAAGTTTGCCCAGAGCCTTGACTCTGCTAAGGGTGGACCTGATTAAAATGTATGATTCAATAAATACATTAGAAAAAAATATTAAATTTAATAAAGAAAAATTACTAGTAAAATGTAGGTAGCAATAAGACGAGAGAAAAATATCTTAGTCATCACACAGCACTACTAAACTGCAGTAGTCTACAACAATATTAGAACAAATATACCAGTCACAAAAAAAAAAAAAATCTAAATTAAGTTTACATTTGGACTAGAAAAATGATGTATCCTATTAATTCCAAAGAAATACTCAAATGTATTCAATCTAGATCAGGTGGGGCGGGGGGTGGGGGGTGGGGATAAGACGGAGTTCAAGGTCAGCAGGCCTATTTATTAAGAAAAAATATCTGGACACAAGAATTAAAATATTTATTTCGTGAAGACGTTTTATTTTTATTTTTTACAAATGGTAATAAAACAGTTCTTGAATAACTGTCATTAGCTCATAGTGGAGCTAGAGGTGAAGAGAAGAATGGATCCCTATGTTTAAAGTGTATAGGTTGATTATGAATAAGATCAAGACAGAAGCAATGAGAATGAGCAGGACACCAACCCAATGCAACCTTATATTTGATGAGAGGATTTAAGAGCGTTCATCATAGCAGACCCAACTCAGCCCCTGGCTTGCATTTGCGTTTGTGTGTGTTCGAGGGAGGAATGGGAGTAAAAGGTAAAAGAAAATATATACGATATGCCAGAATTGTGAGCAGTACATTCGTATTTGAATGAATACTCGAAACTTACCGAATAACAATGGGAAACAAATTGACAAAGTTTCTAATAAATAACCACAGAAGGTCCTTATTATGACAAAATGAAGAGTTGTGCACAGTACTTATATGCGAAGGCATTCTAAAATGGTCATAAATTTTTTTTTATTGCATTTTTTTGTATCCAAATATCATTAAAATTTCACTAATGTTCATCACTAGGAACTTCTATTAAATTTTTATCTCGATTATTGTTTAATCATAAATGATCCATGTGCTATGGTTTTCGTTTAAATTTACGAATTCTAGCTGACTGCAACACAGAGATGATTGGCATGTGATGCATGTTCTTAATGTGTATTATGTGAGAAGCTTTAAATATATTCGAAGAGACGTTGTAAGTGATGGAAGCGCTAAAATAGATGTGCAGAGCATAGTAACGAAAAGAATTCAGTTTCTATAACAAGATTCGGAAACTAGTTTTTCATGAGGGGGTACCACTAGGAGCGAACCAGACGATGTTAAAAAGTCACCTACTGCCAATTATGACACACAGTCTAGAGATCTGTGTAGTAAACATAAGGGAGGTAAGCAAACTACAATCTTGGGAAATATAGTTTCTAAGGTCAGGGATGCAAAAGATGAGCCAGGATGGATCCATAAAGGAATATATCAGAAGATACATACAGCTGGATTTGGCAGTAAAGGAAAGACTGAGGACTGAAAGGCTAAAAAGGTTTGGACATGTAAGGTGAATGCTGGAGATTTGAATTCCAAGGCAATATTTGGATGTAAATTCAAAGAAGGAGACCAATCAGATGTCCTAGAAGGAGGTGATTAGACCAGATTAAAGAAGACTTAGAGATCAATGGTGAAACCTGGGAGGTTTTATTGAGAGAAGTGAACTAATAGGACAGAAATAAATGAAGACACACCATCCAAAAAATTCCTAATTTGCTTGCTGGATGGATACAATGATGATGTTGACTAAAATGTGTGCTACATTGAGGCTAGAAAAATAGTTGTTCCAATACTTATAAATGAATTCCAAAAATGTCAGTTACAATCATATTAGAAAAATGAGTTATTCAACTCATTACAAAGCAATACTAAAATTTTAAAAAGTATTAGTCATACTAATCAATATTAGTAATATAAAATAATATTATAAGATAGTTATCCTATCTACAAAATAATTACCAGTGTAGTTTACATAGGGATTAATAAAATATTTATACTAGTATTTAACTTGTAAAGAAATAATCAAATTTATGCTACACTGAAACTTGAAAAATTAATTATCCTTGTCATTAAAAAGAAAATCCAAATATTTCGATTACCATTAGATTATAAAATGAGTTATTCTAGCTATTAAAAAACAATTCTAAATGGTTTGAAAAATTAGTCATCCTAATTATTACAAAGCAATTATTGAAATATATTTTACATCTATCTTGGGAAAATTGGCTATCGTATACTATTCATTGCAAAGTAACTATAAAAATGTAGTCTACAATTAGATTTGAAGCACTAGTTATCTTAGTCATTACAAAGAAATTCTAAAAAGTAGTCCAAAATTAGTTATCATAGTAATTATAAAGCAATTTCAGATTGAACTATATTAGAAAAGCTAATTATCCTATTTACTACTAAACAAAATAAAAAATAAATTCACACTCAGATTCTAATATTAATTAACTTTGTTAGCTATTATTATTGACCTTATCTTCCTGTTAATGACAGAACAAGAATCCATTGGCTTTTCACCTAATTATTTATGCATTGTTAGAAATGACTGAAACTCTAAAACAGGGCTGACAAACCTTGAACACGGAAGTGTCACTGAAGGGGCATTTCAGAGTATTTTCTTGACATGCGGTATTTACTATTGTCCAGATATTCTTTTGTTTTTCCTGATCAACCATGAAGTTGTAGAGATAGTAATTGGCCTATATCTGACTATCATCACTTCGATATGATTCTGTAACGGGATAATTTATTATAATAAATTAAGGAGTGTGGACTAAATAGGCTTCCTAAGAATAATTTCAAACACTTTACTGAGGATAGACTTGACAGATAAGATTCATCCACTTAGAAACACGCCACTTTGGTTTTTCTACCTTTATGAAATTTTCTTAAAAAGTCCAAAATACGTTAATAATATTTAACAATGAATTATTATGATGATTAAAAAGACTACTCAAATAATGCATTCTACTTCTCAAAATTCCCATAAGACTCAAAATAATTTCTCTAAACATTATCAACGGAGAAGGCATGTACTTTCAAAATGGTTCACCAGAGAATTACAATAGAAAATAAAATTGTCTTAAACCTTTTCTTAGCTATTCTTTAAAACTAAATTTGGAAGTATGAATAAATTGTATCCATTACTCCCCGTCACCGACAATATGGAGATGAGAATAATGTTCATGCCCTTGTTCCCACTGAGAGGATTTAGGGATGGGAGAGAGTTTCTGTTTGTTGTGGCTATTGAACCCTTGATTTCACTTGACGTTTCTGTGATAGCGGTGGTTATTCTATTAGAAGTTCGGGCACAAGGTTGTTGTTAGGTTTTCTATTGATAAGTTATATTATATTAATAATTAACTCTGATTTAGTAACTAGATCCCTTCCAGTTGTTTTAAACACATTAAACAATTTCACACAAAGGGCGCTCCTTTCGACCATCAAGGTGAGGATTTAGGGAACACGAATACAGGTAAGTATTTTTGTAGTTTTCATGGCAAAACATATTTTGGTTAAAATAAATCAAATATTGGTTCAGTACAAAAACATATTTTGGTTAAAATAAATCAAATATTGGTTCAGTACAAAAATATAGTTTAAGATTATTCAAGTGGTGACCTCAACAGTTCTAGAATATGTGTCAAGGGGGTCCTGTAATTTAATAACAACATTTTTTTTCTTAATTTAAAGGTTTCTTATCAAATGTCGCTATGTTTATAACAGACATTCAACAACTGGTTATATCACCACTTGTAAAAAATAAATCTCTATGTTTTTACTGAAGCAATATTTTATTTATTTGGGCCCAAAAAAGAGTGTTGTTATAAAAACTGAAAAAAAAACACCGGCATTTATTCTTTTGTTCACTACATCCCTACCTTAAATACAGTAGCCCCATGGCTTCTTTGCTGCTGACTGACAGCTTTGAAAAGTTACCAGACCAAATTATGTATCCCTATGACGAACCATATGATCTGCAAGAACATGTGTTTAGCAGCTGTCACTTCTGACAGTCAATATGTAGGTATATACATAAATGTTGATTGTTATAAGTCAGCTGTGAGCTGTCAGTCAGCACCAAAGAAGCCATGGGGCTACTGTACAATGTTTATATGAACGGTAACATTGAAAAACATCTTCTACTGATCGAGGAGGACGCAGTGTCCCTCCAGATTGGAATCATGAGAGCAGATAATTATTTTCTCTTCAGGAAGGATATACCAATCGGAATCAAGCAAAACACAGTTTGTATAAAAACGCTCTAAATAAATCTCTGTCAAGTATATCTCCGTTTTCTATTACTTTTATTTAGTTATAAAAATGACATTGTTCATTACACAATCAAAAGCGGATTTACACTATAGGCTCACTAAACACGGGTCTAGGGGCAGCACATTTTTGATAACATTATTTTAATTCTAATATGTTGTTTTTGATAGTTACATTTATGGCGTGTAGACCTACCTACATGCCTGATTTTATCTTGTAGAAATCTCTTCTCGAATATTACATTCCGCTCCCTCCCCCCTGCCACATCTCTTTCCTCGAAAACATCTTACAACCCTTGAAAACAAAATTTGGGGAGGGGGGGGGGCGCAAGTTTTTTTAATCCACCACTGTACACAATAGTGATTGAGGAAGAATTATTAAAATAATTAAACTCTTACAATATATCTTGGTCTTTAATGATATAAAACCACCATTAATACCCCTGCCTATAAAATATTAACATGGGCTGGAGGAAAATATTATGATCAACATATTATACCAAGGGAACGTGAGACCTAACAGTTTTGATGAAGTAATGGTAAATTTATTTACCTTATGTTTTATAGCTTTACATAATCTTAATTAATGAGAATTACGTGCATCAATAGCTTAGGGTCATATTCACACAGTCGATTTTTCATACAGTCCTTCCTGACAGATAGAACAGTTATCTTTATTCTAGTGCAGTTGTGTCAAACTCGTTTGAACCTAAGAGACACATTCAAAACTGAACATACTGAGGCCACCACACCAAAAATTTAATTATTTCCGCCATTTCAACTACAAAATAATATTCAATTAAAAATACTTTTTATCATAAATATAAAATTAAGATTATATAAAATGTTAATATTCACTTTATAATTTTCCCAGTGGCGTGTTCTGAGAAAAATTAATAGGTATGCTGTACTCTAAAAGTTACAACGGAGATTTGGGGGCCAAGGACCTCCAACAACCGCTGTCCAAGAACGTCAAGGGATTATTTCAAGGGCTATATTTGAAAATGTATCCATATATAAAAGGGGTTGGCAAACATTTATTATTTTCCTTCAACTGTATGCTATTTTAGGAAATTTTGAGCCTACCCCTTCCCCAATCCCATATTCTCTTTTCTTTTATGTATCCATAACAGTAATTACCATAATAAAAGTAACTCCATGGTGTCAGCCCACATTAAGGCTATACCTACCGAGTGGCTACCAAATTGTTTGGCGAATTAGTGCCAACTCTTGTGGATAGAGGGTGTCATGTGGTCAGCACAACGATGACTCCAGCCATTAAGCTTAGCTTTATATACCGGAGCCACTACTAGTTTATTCGAGTAGCTCCTTATTTATCCACCCTAGGCTGAATCTAACCCGTTCCAGACCCAATGCTTCTCAGATAATCTGGACGTGCCGGGAATCAAACCTGGGACCTCTGGGTCCGTAGCCAGAACCTATGACCACTAGACCACATAGTTGGTCCTCAAATTGTAATGATATCTACATGGTTAGAAATTTAAGTAAATATTAATGTCGGGGCTAAATGTGGTATGGGCATATTTCTGAATGCATAAGAGATACAGATCCTATTCAATTAGCCAAGTGTAATTAAAAACACACAGCAATACTCAAAGCAAACAATCATAATAAGAGTAAAATGAAGTGATACATCGATAAAGCGGCCATAATATCTTGGTGAGGGGGAATTAGGTGGATTGTCCAACTCACGTTGCAATTAAAACTATTTCTTAAAGCCAACTTATCTCACACAATGCTGCTTGGAAACAAAAGAGTCTCCCAACTTGAGAATTGATGCTCCAGAAGCTATTTGGATGCTTAAACTCTGACTTACATAGGGAATATTATCTCAGACTATCAATACTCTATCGCTACGTCATTGGTTTATTGCTAAGATATTCAAACATATCTTTTGCTGTAAGCAATGGTGCACTCAAGGGGGGAAGGGGGAAACAGGATATTTTTACCCTCCCCCCTCTCTTTCCTTAACACCACAAATATTGTTAGTAGACATTTAAATAATATTAAGTATAACTAAAATATTTAGCATTGAAGATGTGTCGGATGTATATGCTACACTTTAAGACCAGGCTTTAGACTTGAGCCTAATATTCAAAAGGTTCACCGTTACACACAAAATTAACAATTGAAAAAACATATAAATAATTACTTCGATACCATTTACATTATTTAAATCTCTTAATTACTATAAAACTACTCCAAATGATTTATAAAAGCATTTAATATTTTAAAATATTTTCGGCCTTCAGGTTTTAGGAGGCTGTGCAACCGCAAACCCGCTCTCTCCATCAAAATGTCATTCTTGCTACAGATTTGATTGAATGCCTTCCCCCAAAGTAAATGGCTGTGTGCACCACTGATTAAGTAAATTATATCAAAATATATTTTATTTTACCTTTTCTTTCAAAATCATCTTGAAATGGTGAAATTACACTTCTAACTTTTGGGATTCTTTGATGTATAATTATAAAATATCACAATGAATAATAAGTCATTAATTTAAAACAAAAACTAAAATAACACTATTAAAACTCCACGATCCTTTCTAATAAATAAAAACAAGAATTACCTTAACTACGGTTAAATTAGCCTCGTCCCCTACTCCGCTCTTTCCCAATCTATCAGTGATGAAATGCCTAAATTTTAAAGAGTGGTTAAATGTGTTTGCCAAATACATGATAATACATGTGACTAGAATACCTAGATAACTCAATGTATTTAATTAGTGTATAATTTAAAGCTTGTTACGTATACTACCTATTATTTTACAATTAATTTTATATATATTTTATGCAATTTTACTTAAACTATACTAAATTGGCTTAATAAATAAACATTGTGATCTTGAATACTTTTTCAACAGTTGGCACAATGCTTAGCTTACTTAACAGGAACAGCATGACCTGGGGTGTAGAAAAAGATCTCATTGGCTAATTACTTATGGGCGAGCGGAAAGGAATTTTTTACAGCCCCCTAGACATTGGGCAAGGTCATTAGTGCCTCCCTAGCTTGCCTTGCGTTTTTCAAGTAGCAAGCCCTGGGTTTCCTATTGTGCTAATTAGAACCTTTTGGAAGAATAATTATTTAGAACACGGTATTCTTAGAATATGAACCAATATTAGTTTTAAAATTAATAATTCAATACATGTATATTTATTAACAATTTAAACATTAGTGTGTACACAGCTCCCACAGACAGCATTGGATTAAACAAAAAAACTAGTCCATATCATTTTGGGTATGCGGTGCAGGACTAGCATGCCCAGAGAATACGCTACTGAATTTTCCTATGAAATATGAAACCTTTTATCTGGAGTAAAATATGAGTGTAAGGTGTATTATTTTAATTTCCTATATATTTCTTAACTTGCCAGTTAGACTTGTAAGGCGAGTACATACTAATCCTTTAAACTAATTCAGTTAACTGCATTTACACATGTGTTGTCATACTTTGTCCTTGTTGCCATGCGGGCTGCATCGAATTGTGCTCGCGTTGGCCGCACTGGGTGGCTATCTAGCTTTAAGGCCAACCGATGTTCTTCGGGCATGTATCTCGGCATGATTCTCCAGGATATATAGAGATTGATACTTTCTTGTAGCCTGCATCCTGTAACATCTTCCTTATTATCCTTTGTGTTGATTTTTCCAAGTCTTCTCACCATCCTTCAGTCTACATTGTGTCTGAATTCTCGATCAATGTTTACGCCCATGTAGTATTTATCTCTTTGATTTGTTCTTCTTGCTGCGTCACATATTTGTCACGCTTTCTTAGGTCTGTCTATATAATCGTAGAGTATAACCTGAACGAATAGTAAGAACCGGTGGTAAATAAATAAATAAACATATAATCGTCTCTTTCTTTGTGTGATATGCCAGTAACGACTACATAGAGGAGTTTCCACAGGATGCCATCACGTAGGATGTCGGATATACGACGTCTCTGAAGCCTAGCTTGTTGTCGGTTCCTTAGGTGCTAGGTGTTTTAGCATTACTAAGCAAAGTGTTCAGCTGTAGCATGCTCTCCTCAGTCAATTTCTCTTGTCTTCTTCAGTTGTCTATCTTAGAAAAGCGCTTTGTATGGCCTCTATCCAGTGATATAGTAGTTAAATCCCCCGGTTTGTTGTGTTTCAGTCTCATACGTTCACAAATATTCTGAAACATGTTGAAAGTTCTTACTACGATTGTACTGCTCACCCGGTTAGCTCATCTCTCGTCTTGTAGACTCTCCTGGATTTACGCCCATGTTGTGATTCCTGCACTCTTCAGTGCTTCCACCTGGTGTGTTTCCCTTTCCTAGACAATATATACCACCTTTCCATCTAGCCTTCAGAGCCAACAGACAGATACCCCCACGTGACATTCAATGCAGCTGTTGATTTTGTTGAATATGCACCGGAGAGCCTCAGGAGTATGCCCCTCTGAAACTTTCATAGCATCTTGGCTGGTACAACCATTGTCAACCGTTCCACCCATATGCTAGTTCCATAACCCACCATGTAAACCAGTACATCCTCGTGGTACCTCTTGATGTTGGCCACGGTGATATGAAATTTCTCTGCTCATGGATATCATTCAATTCATATTATTTTATTCATTTTCCACACATATGCTCCATTTGGGCCTGAATGTTTCGCTTCTCTTCGAGTATAACGCCTAGGTATCTGTAATTTTTTCACATTTTGATGGTTTGGTGGTTGATTTTCAGTGTTGGATTCCTCAGGAACATTTCTTTAAACAGCATATAGGTGGTCTTCACTGGTGGAAATTTTAGCTTAATCTTCTTTCACCAGGTATCCATCCCTCCTAGTACTTGGATAGTTTTGGTTTTCAGCTGTAGTCTTTATTCGCTGCCAGCTGCTACCAGCAGATCATCCACGAAGGCCACAAGTCCCACTGTTCCGGGTAGAATTTCCATTTCCACCAGCATAGACTTGAACTCCCCTTTCCAAAATATCGGTCCTCTCACTGATCCTTGGGGACATACTTTAGTCATGTTCCTGCTTAGGAATATTCCCATACATATCAACGTGACATATTTATCCCGAAAATAGTTCTGGAGACAACGGTAACCACCAGAGTTTATTGGCAAGACAGTCTTGGTCTGCTATTGGCAGTGGTGTAACCTTCTCCTGAAGCTGGGAAACCATGTAGGTTCGTAACTTCAGCTGGATGAGATGGTGTTATTATAATGATGATGAAGACTATGCAGTGCAATTAGAAGTATTAAACATAACTTAAGCCTAACTATCCAGACCACAGGAACAACTGCCCTCCGGGAAATCTACCTATGGTACCACCGAGGAATTGAACCCGGGACCTTATATTGTAACCAGGAGTGCTGACCAGTAGACCAAGAAACCAGTATTGTGTGTAAATGGTAACAAATTAGTGTATGTATGTGGTGATCTCTCTGGTTTCGATTCCCTTTCATTAGAGAACAACACTGTGAATACATCTTAATGATGCCACACATTGTATGTATTCAGTGAAACATTTTTTTTTAAATATCTATCTCTGTTAAGAAAAAGTACGATTTTTGTACATCAACCACATTCCTCCAAATAATGCTTGATTTATAAATGCCATAATCCCTAAATGGTGTAAATGCACAGTACAACGTTGATAAAAAGAATGATCGGGCTGCATTGTATGTTGGTTCATTAAAAGTTCCGTGGGACATACAGGACATTGGATTGGGGCCGCAAGGTTTACTTGCCTGCTCTATTGTGTGCTGTCATTATGTGTACAATAGTTCTTTTTAAGAGTTTACAATGTAAAAATAATGCCTTGTTATGTTGTGTTTCAGGAAATTGCTCTAGTAGGAACAAAGTTGACCCGAAAAAAGGTCACCAGCAGTCTGGGACCCACAGACAACGTGTTAAAAGAAAACCAAGGGTTCTATTTTCTCAAGTGAGGAATTTTATAATTTTTCTAAACTATAGTCCTAACATTGATAATATATTTAACTTTCACGTTATGAACATTTTACCATTTGTCCCCCAAATTATGTCCCGGGCTGATATTGTTAAATAAATTAATGCAATTTAAAATTTATATTGCTCATAATAAAATATTTGATCTAAGATAAGAAAATATTTGTCAAATTAAAGGTACAATCAGTACATGACCAGCGAATATTAGAAGTTGGTAATGATCCTTTAGTTACGGATGGAGCCGTATCCAGTATCAAATTAATAAATAGGAAAAATGTAAGCTGGACAAGGGAACAAAACCCGGGAGCTTAGGCTTAGCTCCAATATTCTGACATTGAGGTGGTGAGGAACTATCCCGTTCTCAGGGTCATTCTTCACTCTTGGTAAATATTTTATTCAAATCAGTCTTTGAAAGAAAATTTAACAAAAAAAATCTGGCAGAAATTCACATAATCATAGCTAGAGGGGAATATTTTTCACTAATTCTTATTCTTTTTAGTAACTTTAAAGTAGGAGTGTAGGGTACGTGAGAAAAAAAGGTGAGTGTTTTTGCAGTTTTTATATAAAAACTTTTTTGGTCAAAATAAAAAAAATCTTCAATACAAAAATAGAGCTTAATTTTCTTCACTTGATGACCTCAACAGTTCTTGAGTATCTGTCAAGGGTGTTCTGTAATTTAATGACAACATTTGTTTTCTTAATTTAAAAAGTTGGTCATATAATGCCACAATGCTCATGACAGATTTTCAACATTTGTTGATGTCACCATGTGAAGATAATTAAATTCTATGCTTGTATTGAAACATTAAAAAAAAAAACATATTTTGACCGAAAAAATTTTGATCTAAAATATGCAAAAACACTCACCTTTTCTCACTTTACTTATATCCCCACATAAATCTATATGTCTAGGATGGTCTTAGATTTTAGAACAGCATCTTACTACACATTTGGGTTTTACACATATGGATTGATTACAATAAAGTTGATATTTGTTTACTTAATCACTTATTATATAAGGTAAATATGAGAGGGTAGTTTAGAGGAAGTAAATTCTCTCTAGTGTGGACAATAGATGGAAAAACTACAGGGATAACAGATGTGTAATAACATCCCCGATGCACCAGGCCAAGAATAAAGTGATTCTAGCCTCAATATTACTGCCTACAGCAGTTTCATATAATATCAATACTGAGGACTTAGACTACGTGGCCACCAGTGAGGGTGTTGAGATTATTATCTAAGCCTAGTGAGCTGGGTTAGTTTTCTAACCTCATCTCAACGTTAATGCGTGAGCAAGTCCTAGAGAACCTAACTCTCAGATTAAGGTATTAATATTTATTTAGGGTATTTAATGTGCATTTTTAATTCAATCGATTATATGAATGAGCACACTTAAATTAAGCTAAACTGATTACAGAATAGAAACAACATCCAGTCCCCTAGCTGTAAATTAAACACCATGAAAAGAATGCCCCAATTTAATCTATTCTTTTTTCTGCCACTTCTGGAATAGAACCTGGGAAACTTAACTCAATAGGCAGACCCATTACCTACTGAGCCATGATGTTGGACTATAACGTTAAAAACCTTGACGTAAAAAATACCACAGGCTGGCTATAAAGTCTGGACACATTGGAAAATACACAGATACACTAAATAAAGGCAAATGTATGTGCTTGTACTGATTTTAATACATCGAAACATGAACACATATAAAAAATATAATTATAGGACATGTAAATGACTTTACATTTTATTTTAAATATGTTGTCCCTTATTGACAATGCAACTTTAAACTCTTTGAGCAAAATTATTATTAACTCATTAGAAACGTATCCCCATTAATCTTTGCGTCGCTTTAGATGATTTTTTTCTCTGACTTACACTAAAGTGTGTTTGGTGTGGTATATATATATAGTTTTTTTTTTGCCTTTGCCTACGTGTCCATAATGTATGACCATCCTTTAGTAAAAAACACCTTTATAAAAAACATTTTATATTAGAATTTTTCAAGGAAAGAACTTATAAAATAAAACATATTTTTTCCGGTAACATTTATTATTTTTTACTATATTATCATTATTATCACATATACACATTAAATAACAAACGTGACAGCTGAAGATCACATGATTTGACGTGTGAACATATGAAAGTAGATCTAAAAACAGTTTTAGATATCAAACCAGCCTCTGCCTATGAAAATTAAACAATATAAAGAACAATAGCTTAAATTTACTAAAACTACTTTAATACATTCATACGTCAAGTAATGTGATCTGCAGCTGCTACTTTTCATATATATTATCAATTCCAATTTAATAAAATTAATAATATACTAAAAAATGTCAACGTTGGCTGCAAGAAATAGGTTCGTATATTCTAAAAGGTATTCTAAATGTCCGTTTGTAATAAAATCTAAGTTTTTTTAATCCTATTTATTTTACAGGCCCAAGTTCACGAACTGGAGCGCCGTTTCAAACAGCAGCGCTACCTTTCCGCCCCAGAGAGGGAGCACTTCGCCTCTGTGCTGAAGCTCACCTCCACCCAGGTGAAGATCTGGTTCCAGAACCGACGATACAAGAACAAGCGTCAGCGCCACCTTCTGGAGATCTCCGCGGCCAACAAGGGCAGAATCCCCTCGAACTCCCCTCAGCCGCGTCGCGTCAACGTGCCAGTCCTCGTGAGGAACGGTAAACCGTGTCCTGGAGGGCTTGGATACTCCTTCCCCACGCCGCTACAGACAGATTACAACGCGTGTCCGAGTCTACCTCCTCTGCCTGAGTATACCACGATGAGTCACCAGCATTTCGAACCCCCTTCCCCACCGGTAGAGGGGTACGTGAACGTCTCCGAAAGCGGAGAATATCAAAGAACTCTCCTTGATGTTAAACCCCAAGACCTTAAATCTTGGTGACTTCTGTGTAAATCATATTGCAATTGAAGAACTGTTAGATGCATAGTTTACACATTTGAGAGACATATTTATAATCTCAGGAGTCAATAAATCTCATAGTAAATAGTTAACAAGAATTTTAGGTCGAATGGAGGATTAGTTGACTTCCAAATATCGATCATCTACACAACTATTAATGTGGAGTAGAAGAAGATGCGAAATGGTCAGTGTTTTTGTAGTTTTCAGATCAAACTTTTTTTTTTAGCTAAAATAAATCAATCATGGCTAAGGTAAAAACATAGTTTAATTTTCTTCACACCATATTGTCAACAGATTGTTAAATATCTGACATGAGCATAGTGGAATTTGAAGAGAAACGTTTCAAATTAAGAGAAAATGTCACTAAATTATAGTACACCCTTGATAAATATTCCAGAACTGTTGAGATTACTAAGTGAAGACAATTAAACTCTATGTTACTACTGGAGAAGTATTATTTGATTTGTATTGAACTAAAAAATGTTTCGATTCACCGTAAAAGTTAATCTCAAGACCAACTAACCAGGATATAAGATATAAAATTACACTCGAATTAGAAAACGTATACAAGTGCGGTTTTGTGCATTCTTCAATAAATGATAAGAGAGAAATCAGGATCATATTAACAGTTTTTTAATTTTTAATTTTGTTGAATACTTTTATAAATATTTAAAAAAACTTACACTGGTCTCAATTCCACGGTTAATATTTTTTTAAAGAAGAATGCAGAAAAACGCAACACAATGTTACGAATGGTCCGATATGTATAAACTCCTCATAATTTAGTTGCTATCCCCAACAAACGATATCTTAAGGACACCATTTAATTTTTTTATGAATTAGTACTACAGTATTTGTTCTGGTACTGACAATTATTCTGAAGTATAAAAACCACAAAAACAATAATTAATTACATTAAAAAATTGTTATATTCCTATTAAAATTAAATTTATTAGTTTTAGGAAGGTCACATCTTTGCTTCCAAACATTTACTTGTATCTCAGAAATTAGACCTATCGCGTGAAACAACACTAAAAATTAACTCTATTTGTTCAATATTTTTTTAAATTATAGAACTGAAAATGGAGGTTTTTGATAATACAGACACGTGTTGATAACTATTTTATCAATTTTGGTGCTAGCCATATTTTAAAATAACAAAAAACTTCTTAAATAAGGTAGAATTTATGGGAATCTGCCATACTTTTAAGCTATCCAGTGGGTGGCCATCTATGATAATTGAATTTTGTATCACCGGCGTTGAAAGTATGAAGGTAAACAAAGTAAACTTGAATTATAGTCATCAATAGCAAAGGTGGTTTATCTCCTATCATTACGTATCAAACTTGGTTTTTAAATGGGATGAAACACACATTCACTCACTACACTATTGTGCATGTGTTGGTCAAATATCTGGTTTTTGTACAGTAGAGTCTCGACTATACGACCTTTGTCTATCCGACATTCCGTTTTATCCGAAATACAACATAGTAAAAGTTGCATTTAATTAATTTAACATCTATTGTTAGTTATACATGGATAAAATAGTAGTTATGTAATTTTTTGCTTTCCTATAGAATAATAATTACTAATAAAGCCTATATCATTCCTATGGTTCCTGTTCCGTCCACCCCTCCTGTTTCCATGCTATCCAATATTTAGGCTATCCGACTATAAGTCATTCACGA
The DNA here is from genome assembly GCA_902141385.1 of Timema californicum. Classification (NCBI taxonomy): domain Eukaryota; kingdom Metazoa; phylum Arthropoda; class Insecta; order Phasmatodea; family Timematidae; genus Timema; species Timema californicum. The sequence continues at coordinate 148,934 of CABFOW010000050.1, forward strand.
GCTAAGTTTACCTGAATGACAGCTCGAAATGTTACTAGAAGTAATCCCTAATATATCACTACGCCAACAGCTGACATCTATCACTTTGGATGACTGTAATGAAAACAGATGGTGATATATTAAGGTGATAGTTAACCAAAATAATTTAGGCCAATATTATTTATATATTTATTTGAGGTCGAACACAAAGTTTATCTATAGTTTTATTCCCCTTAAAAAATATTAACATCACTTTCACAAAAACTTCTAACGAACATAGCTTCAAGATAGCGACTGACGAATCTAAACCATGTGGTTGAACACGATGGTAAACAAGTTTTCTTACAATGATGCAGACACGCAGTTGATGAAAATACTTTATTCGGTTAAATATTTCAAAATACGATAAAATAATCATAAAATCATGTATTGTATGTAAAAAATTACAACAATTTTTCTCTTTTCCAAGTAAATACAATGCCTGTATTAAAAGGTATTGATGTATGCACTATATTACACAAAATCAGTAACGTTCCAAAACGAAAAATAAGTACTTTTAATTATGATTAAAATATTGTTTCGAGTTGGACAAAAAGAAATGATTTAAAAAATGAAATAGTATGAGAAAACTTAAGTTTTCGTTATTTTAAATGTAATATATAACAGGTAATTAAAGATCTTTATATTTTTAACAAAACTGTGATCTTTTACAAGTGTTGGCAACCCAAAACCCAAACATATGATTTTCGAACTGTCATCCAGGTAAAAACCTATCGTGAATGGAATATACCTATCACTCGTTTAGGTAGGATATTCGAGATTTCTACTGTTCAGTCCCTTCAATCGGAACTAGCACATGAGCTAATCCTGTCCAAAGGATAAGCTGACACTGAAAAAAATTATCGTATGAAGAGTGTAGTAAAATAAAGAACCACTGTCAAAAAAAAAAAAAAATGTTATAGGTGTTTCTTGTCACACAGAACATCAGTAGGGATATATTATAATTCCTAAGCAATCTACCACCTTTTTCTTTAGACCTTGTAACCCTTATGTTGCCGGTTTGCAGCCAGCTATTTATCCCCTTGAGAACTTTCAACTCTTGTCTGAGCATGTAGTAATATACAAATAGATTTATTTATTTATAGTCAAGAGACGGGGAGGTATAGTAAGACCGTAGTAGGAAGAATAATATTCTAAAGTTGCAGAAAATACTAAAATTGCGTTCATGTAATCATACGTTAACTCATGTGATATGTATCGGTCACTTTTTAATCATACAGTAGTATAAATTCCGATAAAACAATAGTAATACTATAAAAATTTATATCAATGCTGACAGTAAGAAATCATGTTTGTATTTTCTAAACTGTTATTTCTAATGTGGCTAAGTTCTTCTTCCCATCCCCCCTATATACGTACACTCTTCTAAGACAAAGGTGAGTTAGGATTGTAACCAAGTGCTGTACATGCTCTTAATATATTGTATAAGGTATAAAAACATAAATTAGTTGTAAGGGGCAAGTGAAGCTAAAAAAAAATAGCACGTACACAATTGGGCGAATGGTAATTAACCAACCAAATGGCTCAAATAAAATTGCGTTAGGGAAAAGCAGTATGCTTATGGATTAGAATTATTATGAATACTACTGACTTCTTAAAGGATTTTCCTGACTTTGAAACTGTTAGAATTGTTAGAAGAGCGTACTACCAACCTGTGAATCTTTGATCAACATCTTAGCTCTGATCACCTGATCATCTCTGCTCATTCATAGAGTAGCAAGGCAGCTTTGAAATTCGATATTACAAAATTTAGAACAAACATAATCTAAACTGGTGTAGGACTACTCTAAAATATAAAAAATATTGAACTTATTTAATATATATTTAGAAGAATAGGGAGGATAAATTTACTAATATAAATAAAATATAAATGTCTTAAAAAACTCACATGGTACAGTGCCACTTACGTTATTTCAATAAATAATTTGATTGACGTATATTACAAGAAATATTTTGGCTCCAGTCATATTTAGGATTGTGAAGGAGTTGCTTACTATGGGTTTTTTTCATTTATTTAAGGCATTTAACGTGCACTTTATGAATAGACTGATTATATATAGACTATGATATATTAATTAATTAATATATAAAACCGACAAAACATCCAACCCCCAGCCGTTAATTCATCACTGTGAAAGGGTTAACCAACATTACACCAACGATACATTTTTTGACCTTGCCAGAATCTAATCCGGGACTCTTAACTTAATAGATAGACACGCTAACGATTGATCTGAGGTGTTGAAACCTTACTATGGTGATGTCCAACCCTGAGAGAATTTGGTTTAAAATCTGATGAGATAAAGTGTAGTTCTCACATGGTAAAATATCACTACGCGCTAATTAAAAAATAGGGGTTTAGAACTATATATCATTCTAGAAGCTATGAATTATGTTTGGGTGACGATTCAAATTAAATTTAATTTCAATAAGCTGCAAATGAAATTTTAGATAGATTCAAAATATTGCAATATTATCATAAATAAACGGAGTAATAAATTTGGTATTAACTTTTAAACATAAGTTTTTTCTTGAGTTTGTTTCCTTAAGTAAGTTACAATATTTTTTTAAATATTGTATTCATCTACATTAAAAGGGGATATTTTTATTATTAGGACATTAATAACTGTGTAATTTTAAAGTGGCAAAATTGTTAATAAATTAGTTTATTGTGCATTTTCACGGATTAAAAAATGTATATTAAAGCCATCTTGTTATTTTTGTACGTTTGACCTTACTTATTACAATGTAATATTATATTTTTGAATAGATTAAATCCAATAGAAATTGTAAAATGTGTTTTCTAAAATATGTTTACTAAAATACAGTTTTATATGTTTGCTACATTGTACATACAATACCTTAAATTTACATCATATGTAATAATTTTAAATATACATCAAGATACGACTATACTAAGGAAATCAGTTATAACAGTTATGTGCTAGAACAGCATTTCCCAAAACTTTGTCAGCCACGTACCCTTTCAGGACCATGTCCTGGCCAAAGTATCGCTTCTATCTCTTCATTAAAAAAGGACACAATAGCTTTTATTTGGTAACATATAAATGGTTGTGTTAAATGTTTGTTTTTTTAGCATCACGTCTTACTCTCTGTTCGGGTTATTCGATTTTTTAAATTAACCCAAGCTGTAGTGATAAGGTAAAAATACATGAAGAACAAAAGAAACGTAAATAAAAGTACATGGCGTTATGTAAACATCTGTTTTAATTAGCTTATCACAATTGTTATTATCAGGGAAATACTTGTTAATAAACCTAAGTGCCACGTCACAAGCCCCTATCGGCATGCTTACCAATGTTTGGGAAACATTAAACTATAAATCTAAGTGCTGTTAAAGGAAATAAAGAATAATCTGGATGTAATCTTATTGTTATTGGGGTTATGCGAACAATAAATTCTTATTTTAAAGCACAATCTAATAAAAGTGAATTAAATATTTAAAGCAGTTTTCGAAAATATCTATTTATTGTATCTATTCATTCAGATGAATTAAGAGGGCCATTGACGCACAGATGTTCAGTTCTAAAGATTGGCATACAATTAGGTTTTTTTCCCGTACGTTTGACCCGTTAGTTGGGTTGGACGAATGTAAGTTCCTATCGTTCGGCTCTAAAGGCTGGCACAGACACTCCTTCTTATCTATCGTTTTGCTTGTACAGCTGTTAGCTGTAGTGCAAGACGGAGAGGGTGTGTGGCTAAGTTGGCCGACTTGCTTATCGCGTACCGTCAATTGTTTGGCATGAACAGAATCAACGCCCAGTTGATTTTTCCGTTACGACTTGCATACAAGTAAGGACTGTGTAGGTGTCTTTCAGATTTGCATTAAGTCATTTAGTAAAAAGTGAACGACCTCAGGTTAATGTCCCATGAGTTGGTCACGGAATTTATTGATTTATATAGACAAAATAAATGTTTATGGAAGATCAAAAGTAGAGATTATTCTGACAAGCATAAAAGAACGCTGCAAATAGCATTTTAATCAATAAATTAAAAGTTGACCCGCAAGAAAATAAATATTCAGTCATAAAAAATGTTAATTCATTAAGAACGTGCTTCTGAAAGGAACTAAAAAAGTATAATGCCTCACTTAGGTCAGGAACTGGTACTGAAGACATTCAGAAGCCAAATTTATGGTAATTTGACCTGCTACTTTTTCTGACTGCAGAGATAATATTGAAGACAAAATCGTCAGTCCAATTAGTGAGGTATGTAGAAAATTGAGATAAACTAATATATAAATAATAATTTTATTTTCATACAAATCTAAATGATTATAAAATGCGCATTTTGTAAGTTTATTTATTGTGAAAAGTAAATACAATAATATACTCATGTTTCTAGGTCAAAAATAATTTTTATACCAACAAATAAACAAAATGTATTATTTTTATATACAGTATAGTTAATCAGTTAATGAATCATATTATCTTGCCAACTAACTTTTTCTTCGTCATTGAAATATTGAAGAAAAAGGTTTCGTGAATCGCTAACTTCTCGTCCAAAATGTCTATTATGTCCATACTGTAGTCCACAAACTGCATCTGGATTAATTCGCAATCCGATACTTATTTAAGATTCCCCCCAGTCCTCATTGCCTAAACAGTCTGTTGGAATATAAGAGTTACTGCACTTTCTGCGTAAAAAATTATGTACAACGGCACAGGTCATAACAACAAGATCTACGCGATCTAATCGTAAATTTATGTATGTATGTAAAATACGGAATAGAGCAGCCATTATGCCAAACACATTTTTAATGATCCTGCGTGCTCTGGATAAGCGGTAGTCGAAAATTTTTTCTCTGACTAGATTTTCTTGTGGGAATGGCTTTAAAAAAATCTGAGAGTAAACAAAATGCCTCGTCTCCAATAAAAACATATGGAAGTTCTATAGTACTATTTTTAACTGTTTTAGTTTCAGGTAAATTTAACTGTTTATTTACCAGTTTTTCATAGAATTTTGTGTTTTCAATTACACCACTGTCGGAAACACATCCATTTGTTCCCATATGGCAGTAAATCAATTCGTATTTTGCATTCGCAATTGCTATTAGTACCAAACTATTATAACCTTTATAATTCCAAAAATATGATCCACTTCCTGGTGGAGGTGTTATTCTTATATGTTTTCCATCTACACATCCCAAACAATTTGGAAACTGCTATTTGATTTCATACTGTTTTGCCATTTCACTCCACTCTTGTTCTGTTGTAGGGAATTGCAATCATATGAAACAAAATATATATTTATTATTTTATATTATTTCAGAGCGAACAAGATGTTGATATTATTGATGAAGTAAATAGTGTAGATGATATAAACGAACCAGGTGAGCCATCTAGACCCAAAAATGCAGATTATATTGCCTCAACCTCAACGTCTGTAAAAGTTTCGCGGTCCTCATCAATAAATACATCAATAACTTCTAAGAAGAAAAAAAAGAGATCGTTCTGATGAAGTTTTAGAAATTATAGAAAATTCCTTGCAATCCAAAACTAAAGTGCAAACTGAAACAGTGGGAAAATATGCTTCATATGGACAGCATATAGCCCAGGAGATACAAGAACTTCCACCAGAAATGGCAATTTATTGCAAAAGAATTATAAATTAAGCAATTTATCACGGGCAACTGAGGAATCTCACATCAAACTCAAGCATAGTAAATGAAGTGGAGCAAATAACATATTCTACAATATCAATTCCACTACAGTCCTCTACAGCAAAGGTTAGAGAATATTACTCGCAATTTCTGTCAAATGATGACTTTAATAACATTAGTAACAGTGGTAAATAATACAAATTTAATAATACTCAACATTACTTACGTTAATATAAAGATGATGTGGGGCCAGATCAAGGAATTTGGGTGCCTTGGGCCACTTGAAAAATGTGGGGGACCACGTTTTTTTTGTAATATTAATTGTTATTACTGTTTTAAATAATATATACAATTTTCAAAGGTAATTTATTTTAAACGAAGGTCAAGTTATTTATATTAAAAAGATTTATTTATCATGTAAAAAAATTCCATACCTTCATTATGAACAATATAAACATGGCAATCTTCTAAAAATTTAAAATTTTAAAATACTTCAGCAAACTACCCTCAAATTTATTTATTTTGGAAAAATACGCATTAGCTTACATTATTATTCATAATATAAAATAATCATTAGATTAATCAGTTTTGAACAAAATCGTTGCTGATATTTTCAAAAAATTTCACAGTTTTCAAAAATCATAAAATAATTTTGTAACAAGTACAAATATAGTTTTGAATATTTTAAATAAAATATTCGTAGCAATAAGAAATAAATGTGTGGGGTATATTTGGGGAGTCCCTTTCAAGCTTGAAGCTTGGGGTCATGGCCTTCCTGGGTGCCCCCTTAAACCGGCACTGTGATGATGTGTTTATTAATTAAATATTTATTAGTTGTAATTTGTATAAGAATCTAAGTACGCACTTTAAAGTATTCTCTTTTTAATCCCTCATAAATAGCTGCACAAGTATCTGGAATAATTTCCCCCAAAGCTTGGGCAGATATAGCACAATAGCACAAGTGTATTTTAAATCTTCGTAACTTTTCCCCGTTGCTAAAAAACGTAGAGTAGCACTAAGGCGTTCGTGAGGCTTTATTGCTTTTCTCATTATTCTTTTAATACTTGGAGTCACAATTTTAAGCAATTCGTATTAGGTTTCTTCATCCATACGTAAATAGATAAACCAATCATCAGGTTCTAGTTTTAATTAGTTCAGCAAATTAATGTGACTAAACTCCGCTCTCTTCAATAACCATTGTTTTGACCACTTTTTCCAAACATTTTTTTTTCTTTTTTATTATTATAACAGCCGCTAATGCTGCAGCTAATGTGTGTTGGTTGGCCATGTTTATTTTTCAAAACTGAAAATAAAACAATAGTGTTAAACGGAATGTCGGTGGACTCCATTGGGTTCCGTCTTGCACTACAGCTAACAGCTGTACAAGTAAAACGATAGATAAGAAGGAGTGTCTGTGCCAGCCTTTAGAGCGGATGTCCCCTTACACCTATACGACTGACCCGTCGTCGTTGTTGTCATTGTCGAATCAGTTCATTCCTAGACACCGCAATGGACACGACTGTGGCAGCAATGATTGTGATACGCGTTTAAAGTTAAACAAGAAAGAAAGCGGTAAAATGGGCAAAAGAGTGTCTGTTGAAAATGAGAGATCAGGTTCTGATTTCGGTCAGGTGCACTGAGGTTATTTCCTAAATGGTTTCCCACTAGCTTTCCAAGTAAATGCTGGTTCATTTCCTCTAAACTACACCTACCTCACCCTTAAGCCACTAGTGTAATTATAACATAGGCGAATAGCCCGAACTGGTAATAAAACGTGGTGCTAAAAGAAAATGTTTACATCAGGTTCCCGATGATTACAACACTTTATGGCATGACTCTCAAATTAAATTCCAATGAAAATCAAAGCAGAGGTATTCGGAACAACTAAGAAATAAACCATCATACCAACTGATGCATCCATAAATTGACCGTTTAGCTCGACATCGTGCAAAACGAACAGCAGATAATTTTGCACAGCAGCCAGACCGAAGGGTTTTACACACAAGTCGGGTTTTTCGTCGGTTCGTCACGACGGGTCAAACGGATGGAAAAACCATCCTTAGGAATTTATATCTACAAGTGCATAACTTTGTACGCTGCTCTCACTGATTTCTTGTGATTGGCTTAGAGCTGATCACGTGCCAAATTTCGGCTCTGCGCTTGTTTCCGGCGTACGTGTGAATCCACAGTAACGTAATATTTAATTTTACTATGCGTTATTTACAAATATGGCTCACACCAAAATAAAGTTAAAAGATTCCATCAGGGATATTTTTCCTTAACAACCATTTTATAGTTTGAGTTTTATTGATATAAAGAAATTTGTTAATATGTGACATTAGCTCATTTTCAATTAGTTTTTAAGCTCATTTGAGGAGCTATGAGACAAGACTTGCTAAAAAAAAAGCTATACATTTAGCCTTCCTCTAGCAAATTCAATACATTTTTAAAGCTTACAATATAAAATTTTATGATTTTTTAGAGCTAGCAGTGAGTTTTTTCTTTACCTTGAAATAAAAACCCTGAATTAAATGGTTGAAATAGTTTTAAGACAATTCTATAAATTGTAAATATTTCTTCAGATAAATTAGCCCGAGCTAAATCGTTAAATCAGTTTACAGGCAAATACATTTATTGTGTCTATTCCTTCAGATAAAGGCCTATGATTCAGTTAAAAGAAATAAATTATGTAGATTTTAGTTAGTTTTTGGATACACAAAAAACTTATCACGTTAATTGAAGCATGATTGACTGATACGAGTGTCAGGGTACGGGTTGGATGTCACTTATCAGGTACTTTCGAAATACATAATGGGTTGAAACAAGGAAAAGTAACCTACCCATTTCTTTTTAATCTAGCTTTAGTGTTTGTTATTAGAGTAATGCCAGAGAGTAAGGAAGAGTTGACATTAAACGATACAATGCAGTTATTAGGATATGCAGACGATCTAGATTTGATGGGGAATAGTAAAGAGGCTGTTGCAAAAAAATGTAGACCTTTTACTGAAAGCTAGTAAGGAAATAGATTTATAAGTGAATACTGAAAAGACTAAATATACGTCAGCCACCTCGGCTAGTGCTAGTTTTGTATTGAGCTACACTACCAAGGATTGGGGAGATTGAGGTTCGAATCTCACTCTGCCAAGGATGGGGAGATTGAGATTCGATTCTCACTCGGGTGAACTGGTGGTGGTCTTCCCTAAATGGTTTTATACTCTCCCTCCACACAAATGCAGGTTCACTTCATCCAGTTTTAACCCTCCTAATTCCTAACTCAATAGTGTAATTAGTAATTAAACGTATAATCCGAACGGGTAGTAAGGCTAAATATAAAACTCATACATGATCACACAGATAACACAGATTGAGGATAGTAATTTTTTAGACTACTGCAAAGAACATAATATTTTAAATGGGTAATGAGTTTAAATAAATAGGAAGAATTGAAACCAGCAATAACGATATTAGATTGGAAATTAGGAAACTAATACAGTTGAGAAATTCATGCTATTACTCGGTCAGTAAGTTGTGTGCATCTCGCCTATTTTAAATTATTGTAAGACTGAAAGTTTACGAAACAATAACTTTACCGGTTGTTTTCTATGGTTTGAAACGTGGTCTCATACTCTACATGTCAGAAAATAAAGTGTTTGAAAACAAGGTGCTTAGGAAAATATTTGTTCCAAAATAGGATGAGGCTACTAGTAGATGGAGGAGGTTACATATTTATGAGTTACATAACACCTCTATTAATGACAAGACATTGTTAAGATAATCAAGTTTCGTAGATTATGGTGCGCAGAACATGGAGCGTGAATGTGAGATTCTAGATCCATTTCCAGGAAATTACAGGTGGATCCAATGGAAAAAGACCAGTTGGAAGACCTAGACACAGATGGGAGGATAACAATAGAATCAATCTGAAAGAGATAGGATGTAATTAGGTAGACTTAATAGAACTAGCTCAATATAGGAATAGGTGGCGTATTTTTGTAGGTGCGGCAATTAACTTTCGAGTTTCTAATACCAGAGCGTAAGTAAGTAAATTCCTGAATCAATTAGCTAAAACAGCTTTAGGACGAATCTTTACATGGTGTTGTTCCAAGTAAATGGTTCTTAAAACTTATAAAATCGTTAAAACAGTTGTCAGACCTATATATATATTATGTTATTCTATCAGACGAACCACTCCTAATTTGTATGTCCCGGTGTGCACATCTATAATGCTTAAAAAATAAATTTAAAACAAACTGTCGAAGCGGTTCAGCCAGTAGTTTACAAACACACAGAAAGACGAAATGCCCAAAACCATATATTCGGGATTGATAACACAAGATGTAGTAAACATACCATGATGTTCTCGTTGTATCACAATTAATAGTCTATACATAATATATGAGAAAGTGAAAGGAAATAAGTATTATAATTTTATCATTTTTTATCTGCTACTTGCCCATAAAATGTATTTAGTTTCAATTACTTGCGAACCTGATGGTGGGTTTAAGATTGAGAAGTAATAATAATAATAATTAAATTAATGAGCATCAATACTTTCCGGTGGTCACGCGGACCAAATAATAATCTCCTTTAGTCTAATCTGGTTTTGAGGAGATTGGGCTCAGATACCAAATGGAGGTATTCAGGGTGTTTTTTTCTTAACTATTTTCCACTACACTTTCTCCCTAATTTGGATACATTTCCTCTAAATTCTACCTTCCTCACTCTAAATACGTTAATTAAATTAAAATGCTTATGGCTTGGATGGTTATAAAAACCTTGAAAAAAAATTAACATATGTATAGAATAATACCTTTGGAAATAGCATTTCATGAGTGAATCAATCAATGCTAATCATAAAACTAATACATTAATTTAATTATATTGATTCAGTTAACTTTAGTGGTGTGGGAAGCTTAGAAGTGTTGGAGACAAAGTTGAAGGTCAAATCTCCTTTGTTTCGACTTTGACATCACGATATTATTTTTACATCTTCTAAAAAGTGTGAGGAAGAAGAAGCTTCTATATATAATTAACGTATTTGACATCTCACTAAACCTGATATTAATATTTTTATAACAGATACTAAACAATCTCCTAACAACAGCTAGTGATTAAATGGAATCTCTAACGTAAGCAAATATAAATTCAGATGTCTGCATACATCTTTTTCTTTGCTCTAAAAACATTTAATGCAAGGCTAAATAAATAAAGTGTAGTGATACAAAAACATAAAGCTTTATTTGACTTTGGTTTTGACCTCACATTGTTACGATATTATTTTATTTGCCCCTTAAATATATATATAATAAAATTAATACATTATATTTTTAAAAAATCTTAATATTCTTTTAGATGTAGGATCACAATATTTTACAACGCTCCTTTCTCCTTATCTTACCCAGATAGGCAGGAGTCTTCCTCAGAAGTAAAAGTTTGGTAAACAAGAGAGGGACAATAAAATGGTGCAATGCAACACATACGTAGTAGGAACATTTGAGAAGGAAACATAATCTGATGTACCGTACGTCTCCGTGAACGGAAGCTCAACACATACTCTCAAATGAGATCTCATAAATGTAACACATTTAATCAGCATTGAGCATTTAATATAAATTAGCTATTTTAATTTAAATAATGACGTGTTACATTTAGCCACGTTGTTGAGGAGTAATTACATTAAATAAATAATTCATTGACATTACATGATTGATTTAAATTTCAAACTAACAAAATATATTATTATTATTATTATTATTATTATTATTAACACCGCGTCTTACTACCCGTTCGGGTGTTACGCACTTACGCTAATGTGTAATGGTAGGGTGATTGTGAGATGAAATAAGGGACCTACATTTTAACGTGGGATCCGAACCACGGTGGAGGCCTGGCATTCCCCACATTCTCAAGATGTGATTAATACACGTCTTGTCGGAGGTAAAGGAAGGGTTTGGTAATCAGATAAATTTGGGCCGGGACCAAGGAAACAAAAGATCATACTTCCATATTTGAGGATAAGAGAAAGAATATGGTAATAATTAAGTAAAAAAAAGAACCTAGTTGTAAGACTGCACAACACGGATTTGTTCAGTATGTTTCGAGCTTCCCATCGACTTCACCTCACATTTATTAAGCTTACTTCGTGAACCCATAATTAATCTTAATAATATAAACTAGTTTTAGCAATAACAATACAATAGTGAAATTTGTAAAATAATACAATCGGTAAATACCTGTTATTACTTGATAAGTAATATCTCGCTTGCTGTCAAGAAAAGTAAAACTCATAGTATAAAAAACTAGACCCTTCCCCCCCCCCCCCCCCCCCCCCC